>LDUD01000138.1:461484-494351 GCA_012184295.1 Dactylella cylindrospora
ATTCTAGCTATAATTGAGAGAACACTCGTTTCGTATAAGCTTAAACTGGGTTGAGCGATATGGTGACTATCAGGCGTTGGCTAAACCATTCTGCGGTTCGTTGCCGAGGCCATGGATCGGGAAGGAGAAAAATTAGTTGTTCATTTCGTCCTTGCAAGCTTGGTTTAACCAGACAGGCCGGTTTTTTCGACAAAGACGCAACGATTACTGTCGTATTGTGCCTACGGAGGGAAAGAAAAAAAAAATCGTCGTCGTCACCTTGTTTGTGGCTTTTTTTCTTTTCTCAGATCGATAGAGTGTTCCTTTTGATATTTTGCAATTGCCTGAAGCTGCCTGGCGGGCGCCCGCGCCAAGGGGTGTGGTGGAATTCTCAAAGGAAAAAGGAAATCTGGCTGTTCTTGTCAGTCTCAAACCCCTTGGTTTCAACTTGATAGTCAAGGAGTGCTACAGCAAGGTTGGTATTATCATCACCCAAAACTAAGGAAATAAAAGTCCGAGCGACTCTGACGGCTACCCGGCTTTTAGATTAACTCGAGGGTATCACGACATGGAGTTCTTCAGGTCGCACAGCAGCTAAGATGATAGACATGTTATTTTATAAAATTTTATGCAGATTGACTCCCGTCCAGTGGAGGCCCTTTGACAACCGCGTGAAGAATCGTGACGGGCTTCGTGATAGGCCCATGGTTGGAGCAAACAAAAAATAGAAGCACAAGAGAACGGAACGAAATAAGAAAAGAAAGGAAAAAGGGAAATTTTGGTGGAAACTGGGGGGGGCCGTGAGTAGGTGTGCCTGGCAGGCAAGGATTATCAGGGCCAGGGTGGAAAGGGAGGTGAAGGAAAACCTTTTTTTTTTTTCTTTTCTCCTGGTGGTGGTGGTGGTGGTGGTGGTGGTGGGAGGATGCTCGGGAGGAGAGAGGAGAAAGCAACGTGAGGCAAGTTAAGCGATCCTTTCCTGGACCAACCCCAACTGCTACCCCTTTTCACCCTCCCCCAGCTCGCCAATGACCACTCAGAGCAATTGGTCTACAGGTCCAATCAGATGATCGAAAGGACTTGTTAAAAAGAGAAAACCTAGGATCAAGGGTTTCGAGTCTGAGCGTAGGAAGAATGAGTAACGGTCAGCAAGCTCGCGAGACAGCTGTCTCTCTTTGTACACTGTTGGGAGAGATCTCTTGTTACCCCGAGATCCGTATCGCGGGAACGGCTAGATTAAGACTTTTCAGGAAGCGGATTGGTTGTAGACGTCTAACAAGGAGAAATTGATGCGTTGCCCAGTAAGAGAAATGAATCGAATGCTTTGTACGCCTATACGCTCGAGCCTATGGCGGAAGAAGGATGTTGGATTTCGTACCATCTCATGCCCCGCGGACAATTCTTTTTCTTTCATTCGGCTTTCCAATCGAACAATCATGCCATTTCTTCGCTGCCTGTGGCTGTTCCTTTGGCTTGAGTCTAGATTCTTTAGAAAATTCATTACGAGAACTGTTGCGAGTCTGCTTCAAATGCACCATACCTCTTTAAAGGTTGGTGAGCCTGTTCCCCGGGACCAATAGGGAGCATCAGCGGTTAGGTGGGTGGATCGCCTTGGTGGTGGGGTTTTGATACCATGAGCAATACAATAAGATGGCCTATTAGGCCGAGGTCGAGGGTCTGTTCGCCATGGATATCGGTCTTCCAATCCCTCTCTCATGGCTATGGAAGCGAGATTCGACCCATCACGAAGCGCTCGTGATAGAAGCTCCGTTATGTTATCGACATGGTGGGCGTATAGAACCATTTGTTGATCCAACATTTTGATATCTAATTGAACTTCAAAACAATGCCGTTCTGCCTGTACCTAATGGGGGTCATTGCGACTGGTATTTACCACAAGTAGTTAGACTTTGGGTGCCAACTAACAAGAGGTATCGTGTTATTATAACCCTCCACTTAGCCCATATTCTTTTCCCGGGTTTCAATGTCAGGAGGATACCACCTTTACAAACCTCGTAAAGGAAAAAAAACAAAGGCTCGTTTCCTTCTGTGGATAGCGGGTGGACTTTCTTGAACATGGGTTGGATCGGAGAATGATGGGGCATGGTGTCCGGGGGGCATGGACAGGAGGAGATCAGACCGTCCACCAGGTCCCGCTGAAATAGAGAGGGCAAAAGAAAAAGAAAAGTGAATGGCCCAAGAGTCCGCTAATTTTACCCACACAAACCTCCGCCCATTTTCCAATGATGGATCGGTCAGAGTGAAGAGAGAGTGAGGCCCTGTCTCGTTTCTTTTCCTGCAGAATCGGGTGTGTTCCTGAGCCGTTCCTGCGGCGTGTGGATTAATTTCAAACAAGGAAAATACACTTTGGGGAACACCCACCCAGAGGTCGGTCGGTCCACCAAACAAAAGTGCTCTGTGCCAGTCCCACCCACACCCCAAGCAGTACCAAGCAGCAGTAGTATAGTAGTAACTAGCGTGCGAAGGCCCCAAATCAATCCGGGTGGGTAGTCCATTCCGTTTTCCCTTTTATTCCACTATCTCCCATACTCATCTGATAAATCCTCTCTTTTTAGTTATTTCCCTTTCCTTCCCACTGGTCTTATAGCTTCGACACCTTTTTTCGACTGTTTTCCTGTCCTCGTTTCGTACCTGTTGGTTGTTAAGTCGCTCATTTGGCCTGTGCATCTGTACTTCGATATTGATTCTCCTGCGGTTCGAATTCATTCAAACTCACCAACACTCTTTTACAGCACTGTTAATCGTTCAATAGCCAACCTGCATTTCGACAAAACGATCGAGATTGAAACTCGTCCATACGATTTATCCAACTCGAATACACTCCTTTAGTTCAACTCAATCAGGTGGTTCCTCGTCAAGGTCAATTTATAATACGCAGCATATTAGAGTGGGAAGAAAATATATCGATTTGCTACCAGCCATAAGCAAGGACACAAGCAACGAAGCGTTGATTATTTTTTATGAGAAGGCCTTACACTCAAATTTCCAACGCACAACAACGCTTAAAACTTCCTTTCCAGCTACACCGACCATCCTCCTTTTCCATTGGAATATATATTATCGAAATAGACGGACAAACTGGTTGTTTCGACAGACATCAGCCTCGACGGCCACCAGGACCTTCACATAAAGTCGAAATCTCATCAATCCTTACATATCCTCAATTCTCGAGCTACTCCTTTAACAGCTGTTGATAACGGCATCAAGATAAGGCGAGGCAGCTGGGGAAGATATCTGCGGATCGTCTCATATCCTTATATATACAAAAGCTCTTCCTCGTACCGCTGGGCGGATTTCTCTTTCAGACCACTAGCCCATGTATTGTTGATTGGGTTTACGAATATCCCAATAGTATGCACGCGCTCAGTTTTTAGAACATCGTCTTGCGTGAAAGCTAATCGAAATTGCAATAGGTACACTTGAGTTTAGGAAATATTTGGGAACACAGCGGTGAATACGAATATTCACAATGCATCGGTTACTCACCAAGAAGAATCGGGATGACGACCAGCCGAAGACGACAAATAAGCTGCGTTCCTTCAAAAGGAATAAGAGCCAACCTCCACCGGCCTCGAGACCGCAAGTGGATCTCACACAGGCTCTACCACCTACCGATGACTTTAGAATATCCTTGATGATGCCAAATCTAGAAAACCGATTCAGTATCCTTCGAGACGGCGAGAAGGGACCGGATGGACCAGGAGTTAATGGAATCGGCTACGGAGCCCTTGCTTCTGGGACATTATTCAGTGATGGCAAAGATGGCGATTATGTCAGGCCACCATATGGTGGAGGTCTGGCAGATATTACTGAGGTTGCGTCAATTAGAAGTGGTTCTAGGGCGGAAGGCTCCTTCGATCTCCCTGAGCGCCCTTCAGGAGAAGATTACTCGGGTAGCGTGATGAATCGGCCCAGGCAAGGTGACGGCAATGTTTTGTTCGGTGGTAGGCAGAAGATTTACCGTATTAACACTGCGGCCATGACTTCTGAGGAACCAGCCGAGTCCCCAATTTCGCCAATCGGGCGTGGAAGAATGGGGGGCAGAGCGTTGTATACCGATGACTTGCCGGAAGTTAGTGCATTCAGGAAGAAGTCTCCTGCCGAGAAGGAATCGCCACGCAGCCAGAGCCCACCGCCCTCGAACTATAACCTTGATAGGAATACGCAATCGTCGACCAATTCCGGGCCAACTTCTCTCACTAGGTCATCAACTGCTGCAACCTCCAATTCGACGAATTCGCGAAATTTCACACCACTCGTCAATCCAATGATTTCCACTTCCTCTAGCAAGCCAAGGAAGTTAATTTACGAACAGGCCTTAGATAGAGATATGAGCGAACCAAATGCCCTAGAATCACAACGGCTAGCCATCATGTCTCAGAGGAGAGCTGGCTCTACCAGTCCACATCCTTATTCCGAAGAGAATGAAAAAATGAGGGCTATGTCACCGCCACCACGTTCATATGCACATCCGTTCGCAGGCAGAGAGCCAGAACCTAGAGGTAGAACTGGGTCCCCTGGCCCGGGTTTGCAGGCATCTCGAAGTCGAGATAATTTCAGGCAGCAAGTACCAGGCCTTCGAACTACTGATGTCTCCCAGGGTTCGGCTCCTGCGAAAAGGTCGACTCCTGAGCCGGCCAAGGACGTCCCATTCTCATTTGGTTTTGAAGAGAGAGGTCAACCAAAGGATGCCTTCCCTGTCTCCAAGACAGTTGCGAATAACCATGGCCTTCCAACCCCAAGACCCGAAAGTGATGAATACCAGACCTTGGGTGTTCAAAATCCCGCTTCTGTCGCAGCTGCTGGCCCAACTCCTTCTCCGTCACCACTCACTGAGAAGTATCCCAAGCCGGCCAGCATATCTCAATCATCTGAATCAAACCTTAGAGAAGAAATGCAAAATCGCCCGGCATCCAAGCAATCGTCCACATCCAACTCGTCGAGTAGGGTCCGCCAAGCGACTCACCAAGCCACATTCTTTGAGGCATCTGATAGCGAGCATGAGATGGATGATGGCGCTTCTTCCGTCTATGAAGATGATCCGGATCTTCCATATGAAGAGCCTTTTGTCCACGATATCCCTAAATCATCACCGCCCAGACCCCTCGTTCTGAGGCGTTCAATCCCTGAAATTCAAGCTGAGGCTCACGGTTCAGGGGTCGCCTCGTCGCCTACTGCAGCCGTGAACGAGGCATCTTTGCACGACAGCGACTCGCCTACATTACCTCCTAATGCTGGTCTCAGTAATATGATCCGTCAGCATCTGCGATCCGATAGTGGCATTTCCTCAATTTACGCACCCTCAACTCATAGGAAGATGTCTGAGCCATATCCCGATCCTCCATCCTTAGCCCAAGCCTTAGCCAACTGGGACAACCAATATCCAGACTACGACGAGGAAGCCCCTTTCCAACCTGATAATGCTTCTGAGCATAGCGAGCCAAAGCCAAAATACACGCTGGCAGAACTCAAAAAGAAAGAGGCGGAGGAAAAGAAATCCAAGCAAAACCAGTTGCAAAATGGCCTCCCAAGCGGAGCCCCAATGGAACGAAAAATATCCGATAATGCCATCTCAACTGGCGACGAAGATGATGAGCACGACGAATGGCGTAGTCAACTTGAGGAGAAGAAGAGAATGTTGCAACAGCGTCTCCAAGAGCATAGCGGTAGAAACTCTCCTGTCCCAGGATCTGACGCTAACGACGAACTCCCTAAGAACTCGATCTTGAAGCCAGGAATGCTCGGCAATATGCTCAAGGGCAAACCCCCAGGTGGTTCCCCAATGGGAGGTCGCGATGAATCGAAGGCTATGAAAATGCTTGGTATCTCGCCTATGATGAATCAGTCCAAAGAGTCATTCAAGCGTAGAGAAGAAGAGGAAGAACCATATCAAGAGTATCCAGAAGAAGGGATGCGACCGACGCAGAGGCGCCCTGATATGGACGGTCGCCCTCGTGGTCCCGGCCCGGCGTACGGCCAACGCATGCCTCAGAATCCAAACCAGCCGTATGGTTATCCCCCCGGTCGACCTTATGGTCCCCCAGGTGGACCTCAGGGAATTCCAATGAATGGTCCGCGTTCCTTCCTCCCAATGACTGGTCCGCCACAAGGTGGCCCACGAAGAGGCGCGAACCATATCCCGATTGAAACGGGTATGCCTCCTGCCACCAATATGCACCGAGAATTCATCGAGCAAGGTCGGGGTGGACCTCGCCCGGGGCCTGGCATGCCTCCACATATGCAATATCGTGGTCCCCCACCAGGACCTGAACAAGGCTCTCCGGGTGAATTCCGCCCACCGCATGATAGATCTTACGATTCTCGTGGTCCTCCACCTCAACAAGGGGGTGGTCGCTCGAGGGCTCGCTCAAACGCCCAGCGACCAAACGATGTTATGCCTAGGTCGCCACCTCAGTCAAAGCTTCCTATTAGAAGAGGTCCCGCGTCCGAGGAGGATCTACGTGGTAGACAGAGAGGACCACCACCTTCAAGGATGCCAGGCACCAACGACATGGTCAACGGAGTCACGACAACTGTTACAACAGGAACAAATCCGGCACCATTGAACGTGGAGAGGAAGCCACAGAACATGATGAAGCCCAAGAGCGCAGACCCTTTACGGCCAAAGGATGCTATGCCTACAGCTAGCCCAATGGACTCTAAGACTTCAGATTCACCCGGACGTGTTCCACGGCCTACTAACCTCAACGTACCCCCACCAGTGGAGGTCTCCCAATCGAGATTCTCAACGGATGACTCTCCACAAGCCTCAACCTTTGCTGGGCGATTCCGTAGCGACAGCAAGTCCCAGAAGTTCTCCAGCATTGGTATTTTTGAGCAGAACTCTGCAAGCCAGACCAACTTGGTATCACCACAGAAGGTCGCACCCCCAATTTCACCCATGCCCCCAAAGCCACTCGCTGGATCCGCCAGCGGTTCTCCTGCCAAGACACTCGCTGAGCTCACTGGTGCTGATAACCCGAACGCGGCTTTCCCAACTAATAACACGCCTGCATTAGCGGGTCGGGAGCTAAGAAAAAATAAGATCAAGAAAGCCGATATTTCGGAACCCACTCTAATGCACACCACATCGCAGATGCCAGTCTCGAATCTCATTGAGGCCGGTGGCAAGGTCTATCCTAAAATTCTCCCTCCAGGCCTTGGGGACTCTCCGCAGTTGAGGCAGAGATCCGGATCGGATGAATCCAATACTCGAATTCCTCGTAGCGCCGTTATTCCACCACAAAATCAACGTACCAGTGACCCAGAGGGTGAAAGGGCTCGCGTTCTCCGCAAGGCTACAAGCGACGGTAGTGGTCTTCGCGACCGAGCTATGAGCAGTGCACGATCACGACCGGTTATCCCCGATGTTCGATCACCAGTCTATCCAAGTCCTAACGGCCATTCCCCATCGCCCTACTTCGGACCTGACGGCCGTCCGCTTAAGAATGACCAGCCATTCTACAACAACGCTCCCGCTGGAATGATTTAAACGCAGACAGATCTCTTTCACGCCCTAATTCTATATATACGTATACAGACGCTTTACCGGTCATTCCTTTTTCTTTGCTTTTACTCCATATATTACGTCAATACTGTCATTTTTTTCTTGCGTTTGTTCTTATCGGGTCATGTCGGCGTCTAAGAGGTGTTAACTGAAAGGAATGATAATGTTTTTTTTCTATGATTTCCCGCTACAATACAAAAAAAAAATCAAGGGAATACAAGCGTCTTTACCAGGGATCATTACTACAGCGAGAACCTTTACTTATTCTCTCTCTAACTCTTTCTTAATGTTTTATGTCTTTTTGTCTTATTTTACTTCCTTACCAACCTTCAATTCGTGTACTATGAATGCCTCAAAATGTCTTCCTTCTAATGTTAGGGGACGGTGCAGAGCATTGTTCCTTCTCTTCTGCAAAGCATAATTTCTTCCTTCCTTTCTTTTACTTATGGCTTTTATTCATGTATATTCTCCAAGTGACGAGATTGAGAGAGAGAGAAATATATTACCTCATCATTCTTATATAACTACCAACCGAGTCGACCGATGTCGAAATTTCATAATGACGTGACTTCACATCCCATATATCAAACTCGTATCCTACACAGCCTTCCTCATCAAATAACGTAATTAAACTTCCCCCAGTCTCTCCGGAACGAGCGCCACCGCCACCACATGCTCCCCATCATGCGATATCGAAACCTTCCCAATCCCCACCTCCTTCCCCCCGTCCAGAATCCTCAACAACGGCTCCCCCCGTCCTCCACTTCCCAACTCAAAACTCTTCCATCCCATCCACCCCTCACCATCTCCATCCCCGCCAGCAATAGCCGCAGCAGAAGCTTTATACGCCGCCTCCTTCACCGCCCACCTATTCGCCAGAAATCGAACCCTTGGGTTATTCAGCAGCGTTTCTCGAGAACGAGTAGAAGAGAAGGGTTGCGTGATCGGTGGGAGGGAGTTGAATTGGGAGAGTTCGCGGGGGGTTAGGATTCTTTGGGCGAATTTTGGGATGGACCGGCGGGAGAGGAGGGAGATTAGGCGGGGGAGGTGGAGGAGGTCTATGCCCACGCCGAAGGGGATTGTCATTGTTGCATTTTTTTTTTTTTTTTTCCTTTTGGATTGCTTGGAGGGGGGGTTTTTTGAGGTGTTGCGGGGTGTTGGAAAAGGAGGTGAGGTTTGGAATGTTTTTTTCTCTAAGGTTGGATTAAGCTAAAGTTCTTTTAGAGTTCGAGGATATTCCCTGCTTGGTTGTTGGAGTGCATGGCTCTTATTTGGAAGGAATGCGGAGAATAAGAATGATAGCTGGTCCACGTGGGATTATGGAGTTGGATTCGAGATTAAGATGCTTGGAAACATGTGATGTTTAGCGTATATTTTATATTAGATATAAGACTATAATACATATAGGCCGCCAGCTTCAGATATCAAGATAGAGCAGACCAGCCTCGCTTCACTCTCTCCTTCTTCCTCTTTGCTTTTGCAACCTCTCGTTTCTTCCTCTTCCATTGTCGGTTCCAATCCCCTCTATTCTCGTAAAATGCCTTCTCCCAAGCTTGAGCTATTGACAAGGACCCTTTTTGAGACTCATCCTGCTCTTCCTGTTTAGATATTTTTGCTTTAGCTGGCTGTGACTTTGGAGGCGGGATATCTTCGGGCGCCTCGCCTTCAGAATCGCTATCAAATGTCTTCTTGGTGCCAGCCCAATTCGAAACTCCGCTGCCAACGCCAGTTTTAGCCTTGATTTGTGTCTCGACCGTGGGTGGGGCTATATCGAAACCATCATCATCACCGAATGTCATCTTCTTCCCCGCCCAGCCTGTTACACCACTCCCAGAGCCGGTTTTAGCTTTTGGTGGAGTAGGGGCAGGAGGATCCGTCATGTCAAAATCATCATCCTCAAAGGTTTTCTTCTTCCCAGCCCAACCAACTATTGAACTTCCAGCTCCTGTTTTCGGTTTCCCCAGATCAGCCGGGGTTGAAAAGTCTCTAGAAATCTTAGGTATTATGGCTTTCTTGGGTGCTGCAATCTCTTCCTCCTGTGGAGGGTTCTCTGCCATCTCTTGATCTTCTGCTTCCTTGTTGCTAGAATCTTGTTCCTGCAACTTGTGTCGTCGGTCCAGGAACTCTCCAGTAGTCAAGACCTTTGGCAATGCGACTGAGCTCCATATTGATATCTTGTGCAACTTGTCGTTATAAGTATGTGGAAATAGGAGTTTTACTCCTTCGGGAGGTTTCCTAAGATCACCAGAACTGGAGTCTTTCTTAGCAAGCGTGGGGAAATAGTTCCTTTCGATTGAGATATCTCTTGAGAAAGGTAAGAGGTCTCTGAACCGTGGTCCTACCGCTGTATCTGGCGTTGGAGCTCCGGATCTGTTTCGTCGTTCTGTTTGTGGAGTAACGGGTGTGAACGGCATGCTATTATAAACATCCTCTGTTGTGTCCCCGTCCTCGCTATGCTGCTCTTCTTCTTCCTCTTCTTCGAAATCGCCACCGCCGAAAAACTTGAACTGGCTAGTTGATTCCGTATTCAGCGATAACTTCGGCTTGAAGATATTTGTGAGGTTGGTAAAGTTTGAGGAGACGCTTTTCTTCGTAGACTCCGCTGCAGGCGGCTCACCCGATGCAGCTCCCGTATTCGTAGGAACAGTTTCTGACAGTGACTCGCCATCGGAGTCAGAGTCGGATGACGCAGATGTATCACTCTCTGAGGATGACCCTTCTGAAGACCCTGATTCCAATTCCGGTGCTTCGTCGGCCGACACGGCTCCTTCAATGTTGCTTTTATCGCTAATACTGGTGCCCTCATCGGAGTCTTCGCTCTCACTTTCATCTGAGGTAGTACCAGTGTCTGAACCATCCGACTCCGACTCGTGGACTCCGACACTGTGTAGCTTCACTCCACCACCTTCCTCGCTATCGCTCGCATCGCTAGCCTCCGAGGTAGAAGCAGAACTCTCCTCCTCCTTTTCAGCAGCAGAATCGTCGATACTCAACCTCCTCCGCTTCGCAGGAGCCCCCTCTAAAACATTCCCTTCGGCGTCCACCCAGCCCACACCTTCTACAAACCCGGTACTCCTCCCCGAGGAGTCCGTGGGTAGTGCATTCATCTTTAGGAACTCGGGAAACTTGGAGGAGTTTTTAAATTCCTTCACGATGACCTGATTCTTCGCCGTCCTGCCTTTACTCTTCCTCGACTTCTCATCGACGGCTTTTAGGCCTTTAACTTCAGAGGCTTTATTAACCGGGAGCACAGTCTTGAACAGGCACTCTGTCTTTGCAACCGGAACTTTCTTCCCCTTCGAAGCCTTTTGCAGGTCCTTCGTCCACCCTCTCTTCACCTGCCTACCCTCCGGTAACTCAAATCCAGGAAGTACCCCATCCTCCCTCTCAGACGGCTTTACCTTCGTCTTAGGGCTCTTCTTTCTCTTCTCTTTCTCCTCCAAGCCACTGGGTACAACCTTCTTCACCGGCCTCGCTTCCTCAACACTCATCTTGACACCTCTAAACACCGTCCCATTGTACTTCCTCCGCAACTGCTCCGCTTCCGAACGCGGCAACGTAACGAATCCATAATTTCTTTCCGGGAATGTATCGATAACGTGAAACGAAGTTTCGGGGAGATATTTCGCGGGTACAATGGCTTTGGCGGATTCGGACGTCAACGGCGTGATGTGTAATCGTATAGTTTCATTTCTTGGTTTTGCGATCGCCTTTGAGGTTTTAGGGGTGGATGCCGGATCGCGGGTCTTCTCCGGTGAATACTGGATTGGTCGCGACTGTTTCGGCGTCGGTTTGGAGGAACCTGAGCGACCTTTCGACGAGGATTTGTCCATCTCATCGATTGGTATTTAATGTGGGAAGAACAATCGCGATAATTCTGAGAGTCAAAAAAAAAATTAGGTTCTCGATGATTTTTGACAGGGGTCTCGGCATTCTTGTGCGACAGCCGATTCCAACAGCCAACACAGCTCAATAATTCTAGCTATCAGAATTAATAATGATTATCTACACGCAATGCAACGAGTCTGTAGTAGCAAAAAAAAAGTAGAGACTTGTTCGCGATTCCAAGGAATAACTAAGTAGTAATGCAGTTATTGGCGCTTTGGATACCAAAGAACTGGAGCTCCAAGAATAGCAGACAGCAAGCAAAACGATGCCCAACCTCGATGCAAATGGCCCACAACGTAAGCAGGTACCGATAATAGACTTCCATCCTATCTAAAAAGAAACAAAAGAAACATCGGCCGTGGAATCTTCATTTCCATCCAAAGCTGTTATATAACTCCTCGTGCTATCAATCGTTGATCTCCTTCGAAACTCATCTGTGCGACTTCCAGCTGGAGAACCTATAGAACTGAGACTCTTGTGTCGCTCAGATGGTGCGACTTCAAAGTAAGGATGGTTATATATCCCCATGTGGTCTTTTTTGACAATCGAAGGTTTTCTTCCCTCACCAATTGGCGCGGTAGTCACGGAAGACGCTCTGGTTCGCGATGTTGACGATCTCCTCTCCCTAGCCAACACAGTTCCTTGATTTGAAAACACTTCCAGATGAAATGGGTTGATCTGTCCATCTGATGAAAATAGACTTGTTATATGCGCATGTGTTGGTATATGGCCTAGTCGATTGGAGGGATCTTCGCTGGGAGTCACTAGGGCCTTGTCTCCATCCACAGAAATGCGGGGGACCTGGCCAGTCAAGTTTGCACGTAGGGCTTTCTTCACATCCTGGATAGATCCAACCGACCCTCTGGGGATGGAAGTAACGGAGCTCCGGTAATCCCAGATCGAGGAGTGTCGGGAACCCACCCCATGCATCATAGATAGCGACGTATAGGAACTAGAAATGCTCGGTGAGCTAATGCTTCGCCTCCATATGGTTTCATGGGACTTTGTGGAATCTGCGATGCTCGGGCGCTGCTGACTTCCAGTGGCGTTTTGTTCACCCTTATTGAGGTTGTGAATTGGAACGACTTCATTAATACTGTGACTTCTGAAGAGCGGCTCCATCGAAAGAAGGATTGGGTCTTCCGGAGCCACAGCCTCAACCAAAGCGGGTTGTTCTAAGAGTTTGTTGGTGGCTTCAGCCTGTGTGACGCTGCCTGGACTGACTGATTGATCTGGTGGCGCGAGTAATGACCAACTAGCTATTGGCTTGACCGTAGTTAGATCGCTTGCACTTACGGTTGCGCTCGATGTTAAGCTCGGCAAATTCTGCGGTCTGCTTGCTCTTCGTACCACAATCTTTGATGGTCCAGGGGATGGGTGCAGTAATGGCCGCTGAGAATCCGGAGAACCTGCTCCTGATGATGAATGGGATTCAAGTTCCTGGTTGCTCTGGACGGAAATTTGGTGTATTCCCCTATCTGATTTTCGCTTCAAATGTAGGAATCTCTGTGCTTTAGATGCCCAGTTCCCAATGCCCTTAATTTGGAAGCTAAACCCTGAAGAACAAACGCTGTGGGTTAGACAAATAAGAGTAGAATGAGGTAGTAAGTAACTTACGTCTCTTTGGAGCATTGCTTTTGCCCTTCTTCAATTTCTGCCCTGAATTAAAAGTGGACGACTTGCCGGTGATCCAGAATCTCTTAGAACTATTGCCAGACGATACCTCATCTGATCCTCCCCTAGACATCTCACCATTGATTTTCTTACTACCAGAACTAAATATCCGAGCGGTGTTCTTGAATTTTCCAAATGCGCTTTGCTGTTTCTTTGTTTCTAAGGCATCTCTTACCTCTGGTGGAGTATCTGAAGGGCCGTCGTTACCAGTTGGCGGTGGCGATGACTGGATGACTTCTTTCCAGCTCACCAATGACGCTAGGGATACGGTAGATTTGAATGCTTCCATAACAAACTCTTGCCAGGTCAAGAGGTTTCCTGATCGTTTGCGAGAAAGAGCCAAAGCGGCTGAAGTATTGGATGACTCTGGGGGATACGATCGTTGGGCATCTAGAGAAGACCGCTTCTTCTTTCTAGAGCGTCTTGGTCGTTCAATAGCTGGTCGAGGAGCTAAGGTAGCCCTTTTAGTGGCGATGGATGATGAAGCTACATCCATCATGCAGGTAACGACAACATCGACAATACAGAGTGGATATATATACCAGTGACAAGCTAAGTTGATAAAATATTTGCTGCGACTATCCTTGGAAACGGGTTCAAAGTTGAGAGATGGGTTGGTGGATACCAATCAAGGAACGAAGGAGAGTTGAAGTTGCTGTTATGATGGGCAAATATTTCATCCTGATGGCAAAGCTGGGGCGCAAAAAAATGTGGAAGAAATTGGCTATGTTATGGCACCGATATATCACAATATAAATGGGACTGCCTTGGCTTGCGGTGACTAGTCGTCGGTCAGACACTCGGGTAGGCCAGAGGTATTTGTTGGAAATTTGTATGACGCAACACAAAATTATTACATGACTTGCGATGGTAGACGAACCGCATGAGTATCCGTTCTGAAACAAATTTCTAGACGGTGGATAACGAGGAAGAGTTCATAATAACTTGGATCTCATTGGTGCCGTATGGACTTACTTAGTTTAATCACTTTTCTCCTGTCTATCTATAGCCAACAAAGATGCAAATAAAGCTAGTGTATTGTCCGCCTGAGGCGTATGACGAGTCGTATAGCCAGACCGGCTACAAGAAGAGGCAGTTCCCTGATTCCAACGATGACGGAATCTTGCGAGCAAAACGGCGGGCCGTGGGCCGCATTGGAAGAGGTCTACGAGCAACTGATATTCCACAAGGAAAAGATGGTTCCTCACCAACTTTAGGGGTACCGATTGAGGAGGCACCTGCGAAGCCATTCGACGAATATTCGGGCAGTCCGCCAGGCCCAGAATGGTTCGATGCGGATGGAAATTTCAAATTACTTTCAAGAGACACAAATAGCTGTGATACCCAGGAGGACAAGGAACGACGGAGACATTCACGGATAGACTTTTATGCACGGGATGTCGAGTACATTCTCGCCTTATGTGAAGCAGCCCGAGGGAATTTATGGAAGTGTAAAGTTGATGATACCATCAGTTTCATGGTCGGTTGTAGGAACTATATTGTTCCTTTGCTATTCGAAGATGGCAAGAGATGGCTTCTGAAAACATCCCAGCCTAATAAAAGTTGGGACCTACGGTAAGATAAATTCCTCCCGTCCTTTTAGACTGCAAATGATAATCTGGTGTAATGCAACGTTATAGCTTCCGATACAATAAAATCCTCCTAGACCGAGAGATAGCTACCACTCTCTGGGTATTCGCGTCAACAAGTATCCCTGTTCCTCAGATTCGACTCTGGGACCTCCGAACGACGACTGCAAATAAATTCGGAAAGCCCTGGTACGTAATGCAAATGTCAAAAGGGACAACAATCTTTGATATGCACAGTGAGGCTGCTAAGGAATTGGGGTTTAACTGGCAAAAGAAAAGGCTTGAACAGTGCCCCCAACTGGCAAAGTTTCAACTCGAATTCCTGAAACACTCTTGGGACGTTAGGGGATGGTTAAGGATGAGCCCATCAGCGTTGCATTTCCACGGGGGCAGTAAAGAGCTACCCGTAGCTAAAATATACGTGCAAGCTACGGTTAATTATAAACGGGTTATCAACGGTGTGGAAGTGGAGGACGGCATAGTTGCAGAGTTCGATAGGCTCCTTGCTTTATCAATGCGGAGCCTTGAGGCGGTAAGGGCAAGTGGAGAGATTAACAGTGAAGGGGGATTGCGGCATTTGGGGCTTTTTGAATACTTGCGGAACGCCTTGGGCATCTTGATCGACCCTAGGCTTGCCAATACGTTCTGCCTTTCGCACGATGACTATACGGTATGTAGGAATGCTTATGCTTCATTCCCATATTCCCATATTCCTAACTAATAAGCTTATGATATATAGGGATTGAACATGCTCTGTGACGCAGACTTTTGCATAACGGCGATAATTGACTGGGAGCTTGCAAAACTGGTACCGTTTCAACTTGCCATGGAACAGCCGTCTATGGGGAGGCCTGATATCTCCAAGCAGATACAGTATTACTTTGAGATTGTAGCGGGTCTCCCTGATGTTCACGACCGCGCTACGAAAGTTAGGGAGATATTGAAAGAACAGAACAGGAAAGCTGAGAAGTTGAGGAACGAATGGATCAAACAGGTTAGAAAATTAGACGATAGTACCTCAGGAGACGGAGGAACACCGTGGACGTCAGGGTATAAGTATGTCACCGGCCTTTGTCAGATTGCACGCGCAATCAATTTAATCTGGGATTTCCTCCATCAGTATGAGAAGATCCTTGATCTCTCCGAGGAAACTAGATTAATGATCATTGAAGAAGTGGAGAGAATAGTACGAGCTGCTGTTGGGTTGGCGAAGAAGAGAGCACCGAGAGGAAAATCCGCTAGAGCCAAGAAAGCGTAAAGTTCGATCACAATGTGCTCAACTCAAGAAGCATGTATGCTAGGGACATCAACTAATTTATAGCAAGAAAATTATAAGCTTGTTATTTATGGACTATCGGATATACACAAACATGAAATCTTCTAAACAACGTCCCACTCCGGTTCCATAGCCTTAAGTCCTTCCAGATAAAGATATAGGGGAAAAGGGAGTAGTAATGTTCTGCTTGTTGCTGTGAAAAGAGACATTGAAGACTGTGATGGATAGGTGATGATGGTGGTGGTGATGACATATGAATGACGTGGCTTATAAGGAACTCGGTTCGGACGTTATTTCCCCTTCCGCTTTAACGTTCGAGAACTGGAATCGTGAGAACTTGAGATCCCCATAGAACTTCGGGTCTTGTGAGATTTGTGCTTTACCTTTTGCGCCTCCAGGGATGATATATTGAGATCCTCCGTCCGGACCTTTTGCTCTGCGGGCCCGGTATCCACTTTCGCAGGTTGCTCATCCTTAGGCGGGACTGGGGGTTTAATTCCTTCTTCGGCTTGCGGTACGTTCTGCCCATCTTTTGTTTTAGGTTTGGCATCACTTGTTGTTGCATTTTCATCTACCGGCTTGATAGAGCCAGAAGCCTCCTTAAGCTTGCCTTTTTCAGAAGACGTGGCTGCGGCCGTGGTTGGTTGCGGCTTCGGCATCAGCACAACCTGCGCTGGTCTTACAATTCTGGAAGAGTCGAAATCTTCCCCGTCGTCGTTCCCAAACTTATAGAGTGCGGGAACAACAACGACGAGAACAGGAAGTGACACCTGCGGACTGGGCTGGTCATCTGATTCTTCACTATCCGTTGCCGACGGTCCGATATCCTCCATCGGGGGGCGCTTATATATGAACCCAAGGTAGGTTTTTGTTTCAAATTCGAACATTGCTCTCTGCTTCCCAAGTTTGAGAGACAAATCGGCCGCTTGTTCTACTAATGACTCGATTTCGGTTTTTAAACCGTCCTTGGCAGCTTTATCTGACACTAGCAGGGGAGAAAGAAGTTCTTCGATCTGGTTGGATATTTTTTGGTAGACGTGCCTTCGGCTTTCAACGAGATGAAGTCTATCCTTGTTTCGTTCAAAGGTGGATAATGTTTGTGACCGCCATAGGGATGCGTCTTTTCGGGCGCGGTAATCTACTGGAGGAACAAGCAACTCAGGCTCTTCTGCCTGTGCGTCGGTCTCTAATTTCGAGAATTTCCTGTGAGCGCCTCGCCACGGGTGCTTGGTGGTCGATAAGTGCTTACCAGATGTTAAAAGGGCCCGATATACCTTGGTCAGTGCCTTCCAGTCATCTCCTCCAAGACTATAGAATACCTTCGTATTAAATAGGCCGGATTTTAGTATGTTCAAGACGATTGCCCGTAGGACAAATGCTAATAGTTTTGCAGGTGCCCGTGAATGCTGCATCAGCTCGACAAAGTGCTGGACGGAGACATTCGGCTCGAGTACTTTCTGGAGATTGACCTGGTACTGCTTGCTCTTGCCCATGAGTTGCAAAAGGTGGTTTGCATTCCCACTGACTGGCCTCGTAAGGTTTAAAACTAGTCCTTTGACCTCATTGACTAAGTTGTCGTATCTCTCCGCAAGGGTCGAGTCAGCCACTGCTAGATCCCTTTCTCTAGATTTGAAGCGAGACTCCTGAAGCTTCTTCAGGTTTGCCTTTGTTATATCCAGCTCCCCACGTAACAGGTCGAGGTGTTTCTCCAGGTCAGCAATCTTGCTTTCCTTATTTACTTCATAATTGTAAGCTTCATGGTCGAGCGCTCGGAACACTTCCGGTGAGAACGTGTTCCCAAAATGTTTGAATAGATTGCTATGGAAATCAGAGCGGCTCGACATTTTGCATGTGGAGTAGTGTGAGCTGTCGGTGTCGCTATATGGACCGTCGTTCTACGAATAGATCAAGAGTCAGCTTTGCATCGTACATGAAGAAACCAAAAATGTCTGATGCTAACTACAGACAGTGTCCCGAGCGTCCTGCGCCCAGGATGTTCCTGTTAAATCTTTCAGATAACCTTTACGCCGCCGATATCGATCCATTGGTGTAAACTCTAAACAATTTGTATATGCTATGAAAGACGACAAAGGCAAAAGATGTTTGATTTTATGATCGAAGACTTGACGCGATAGTATGGGAGGGGTATTGTTGGGGAATTTTTATGGAGTAAGAGTCTTCCTACCTCGAGAGTGAGTGAGAACCTCAGGCAAGCTGGCTCCAGGATATATATATATGTATATGGATATGTATGAACTTGAATGCCCTCGGGCTCCCTGTGATATCCGTAAATAGCACACAAAGTGGCAGAGTCTCCCAGTGCTGGCGTTTATTATCCTATGGTCAAGGGATCTGCGGCAAGCATCCGTTGTGGATCCTGGGCAACCTCGTCAACACTGTGAGCAATCTCGGTAACCTACTGAGATGTCATGAAACGCCTGAAATTGGTATTTTGTTTCGAGAGAAATCATAGTCTGAGCCTCGCCATTCTTATTCCAGTGCGCGGGGAGGCTATATATTGTTATCCGTTGGAGAGCGAACCTGAGGAAGGAGTATCGGGATGTGCTATAGGATGAAAATTAAACAGTATAATGAGGGTTAAATTCTAGACAAAGTACCTTTTGGAGCTCTCAGTCGTTGTAAAAAGCTTCAGCCCCGCGTGGTAACCCCACCATCTGCCCTATCAGTATCGCAGGTGCTAGACTTGGTGTGATGTTTGCTCCCGCGTGCATCAATCCTTGCCAGTGTATGTATGCCTCTCTTAGATCTGTCCGCTTGCTCTTTAGCTGGCTTCTGTGCCGGGACCTGACAACAACACTTTCCACGGGTCAACGTTTGCAACTTGCATTATCGGCGTCCGCGAAAACGAAGGCTCTAGATTGAATGAGTGCTTCTTACTTGCCCATTTTAGGAGCCTTGTGGCACATTTCCAGTGTAGAGAGAGTATTGCACCATCCCTCCCGACTTCCCAGTGCACACGGAAAATGAAGGATCTCAGGGGGGCATTGTATTTGATATCATGAATTCCGCACCGGTCGGGACCAAGATGTTTTAGCCACTTTTCTTATTCTACATGGCCAACCCATTTCAAACATTCAACGGATCACATACTTATATATTGGGTTCTAGAATTCTCCCAAGTCTACCCTTTCCTTGTAGATAGATGCCAGTACACTTCCTCTCATCATGGTTCGAGAACCCCCAAATGTGCCAGCTCCCAAGATTGAGGGTGCACTAAGGCTAACCTGGTGCGGATTTCTGTGGGATACAGCTTGGCTTCCCCACCTCGCCCCTCAGAGCAACAAAATGTTAGCAGCTGCACTTTAAAATCCATGCGCACTGGCTCCGTGCGGCTGGAAATTCAGGTGACAAATTGATTGAACAAAACGAGGCTTAAAATATTCGTAGATCCTTAGGTAGAACTGGACGCAGAGCATCTCTTTCTTCGCCATCAATCCATCGTGGTTTAAAGACTTCCTCGTTTCTCACGCCACCGTCATAGTTTTGAAGCCTTTTCGTCGACTTTGCTCTTTTTTCTTGCTTGACCCCGAGTTATACAACATAGACCTCGAGAGTACCCAAATTACACCGGCTGCATTTTCAAAAGTGGTGGCATCGAAAGCGGAGATATTGGAAGAAACCCCGCTGTCGCTTCAGCATACGCGAGTGTTCGTACGGTACACTACCCACTCCGGAACGGGAACACGGGCACTTAAAATTGTTTAATTTCAACGGGAATCTGAGCGAAAATTACATTCTGGAGAAGAATAGTATTTGCTACTGAGAAGCATGGCAAAAGCTCCGGCGGATGAAGCCAGGTTGATTGTTGGCGTGGACTACGGTGAGCATATCCTCTCACATCTCGTACGCCAAAGAAATATGTGGGGATAGGGGACTAACAACACATTTTAATTTCACACGGGACAGGGACTACATTTTCTGGTAAATTAACCTATATTGCTCTTTCATTATGGCCTTTAGCAAAATATCGGAATTAGGTTCGTTACATTGATAGGTTCTAACAATCCATTCTCGTGTAGGGGTTGCTTTCGGCCACACTGGTTCGACGAATGTTGACTCCATACAAGTAATCAACGCATGGCCTGGGAGGGGTGGTGCAAATGAAGTAAAGACACCTTCTCAAATTGCTTATGGCTCGGGTCCGGATTTTCCAAATGGTATGCGCTTTGGCCTCATATATGCTCTACCCGGTGTCCTCCGAACTTTGCTAACACCGTTAATTCACCAATCCAGGCTTCAGATGGGGGTCCGATATACCGCATGGGAAGGGGGTTGTTCGCCATGTCTGGATCAAGCTGCTGCTAAATTCACCGTCCACTGCCAATGCCGGCGCAAATATGCAGGCCGACCCTACATTTGCCAACAAAGCCACCCTGAAACCTCCTTCTGGCTACATGGCACTGCCTCCTGGCAAGGAAGCAATTGACGTTGTTGCTGATTATCTATCCGGTGTCTATACCCACGCAATTGAACGATTATGCCAAAATTACGGCAAGGACTTTGTTGATGTTACACCAATAGAGTTTGTCTTAACCGTGCCGGCTATATGGAGTGATAAAGCGAGAAACTTGACCAAGGAAGCGGCTAAGAGAGCCGGTTTTGGTTCGCGGAAAGATGACAGAATCAGACTTGTCAGTGAACCAGAAGCTGCGGCTATCTATACTATCAAGTCGACATTTGATTCTACTAGAAACGCCAACACGTTGCAAGTAAGGCCGTCTATACTCCCGATCAATTGGTTGCATTCACTGACTTGAGTAGCTTGGAGATTCATTCGTTATGGTTGATGCAGGAGTAAGTTTCGATTAGGGACAAAACATGCAATTACAATAAATGTTAACCTCTTATTATAGGGTGGTACTGTCGATTTGATCTCTTACGAGGTTATCCAAGTTGAACCCGAGCTTAAGATTGCTGAAAAGGTCGTCGGAAGCGGCGGAAATTGCGGAAGTACATTCATGTATGACACCCCAAGGGTATTGGACTCATTCGGTGGTAAGAATGCTTGCTAATATTTATCATAGCGATTCCCATTTCCAAGACCTACTAGTCAAGCGCTTAGGCAAGAAGGAGCTGGAGGCGATTCCTCTAGCAAAACGTGGACCGGGCAGTAAGCTTATGAATGAGTTTGAAACTGTTAAGAGAGCGTACGGCTCGGGAACTGGAAACACGAAACCACGTTACCTCACCTTGAATGTCGCCGATAATCGCGCCGCTAGAATCGAGGATGCTGAACTTGAACTGAGAGAGTAAGCTACAGCCCAGTAGTTAAGTATTTATATTACAGAAATTAACCGCCCTCGTAGCGACGAACTGCGAGAGACCTTCCGTCCGGTCATCCAGGAAATTATCGCTCTACTCGATGGTCAGATTTCGGAGGTCCATAAACAAGGCGGCAGAGTCAAGCATATCTTGTTAGTAGGAGGATTTGGCGAATCCGATCATCTGCTTCGTTGCTTGGCCGATTATTCTTGGGGACCATATGGCCAGATTGAAGTTATCCGCCCACAATCTGCGTAAGTTTCCCAAGGGAGTTTTGGTATGCCTACTTGTGACTAATATGGGATAGTTGGTCCGCCGTTGCTCGTGGAGCCGTTCTCTGGGGTCTACAAGGCGACCTGGTGGTCGATAAGAGAAGATGCCGTAGGCATTACGGAACGGAACTCCTCAAACATTTCGATCCTATGGTCCACTCCGAGGTCGATGCCATGATTTCAACGTTTAGCGGCCTTAAGATGGCCAAGAACCAAATTAGTTGGATCATCAATAGGGTATTTATTTGTCTTGAAGGCTTTAGCGAAATATACGGCTCCTAACAAACCCCTTCAATTTAGGGCGACAACACTGATAGCAACAAACGCTTCAGACTTTCTTGTGTCACTTCATTCCATCGTGGTGACAAGTTAATACATACTACACAGCTCGTCGCTTGCGACTCTGATGAGCCGCCCTCGAACCTGCGGGATAAAGGTACATTGGTTTGATCTCGGGAATAAGAACTCAACAGAGGACTAACTGGTATTAGATGTGTATGACCTGTGCTTGTTGACTGCCGACTTATCTGAAGTCCCTGAGAGAGAGTTTGATGAATGCCAAATCGGCAACAAGACATTTTTACGAGCTGGTGAGTTTTATATATCATGCGGTATTGTGGTCTAGATTGCAAAGCTTACGGATTTCTATAGAATTTTCCATCGAGATGACCTTCCTTCCTGCTGATATTAGATTCGAAACCTGGTTCAAGGGCAAATGCTACGGTGCTGTCAAGACTAGGTACTAGACATGCTCTAAAATACGACAACATATTATCGAAATTAGGAATCAGCATTGTAGGGAATACCCAGCAGCTATAATATACCACGATAAACAGCTGCATTTCTGCTTGTATATATTAACTACCTATTTTGTGGCTAGTTGGGGGTAGGAGTAATAAGGTCGCGATAGCTATCTGCATTTCCTTCGACTTATTCCCCGGCGCAGGTGATTTTTAGGAATTTGGAAGTCTATAAAATAATATAGCCGCTATCTTGCATTGTTTGTAAATAGCAAATAAAATAATAATCTGATTGCATGAATAAGTAAGAAACTCAAATTCTCATGTCGCTGAAGGACTGTCGAGCTGTCCGCGAATCTAAAGCATGCTTTATTTAGTGTGAGCAATCGCAGGGCTGTGTTGTCTGTATGACAGAGCCTTGTCTACATTACAAACCTAAATCCAACCACTGCGAAAAAGCTTTCCCGCGCGAACTGAGATGATGTTTCCTGCAGAATTGAAGCGAAGGTGAAAAATGCATGAAATAATTACGATACAGCTCGGCCACTTTGCAAACTTTGTGGGGACTCATTTTTGGAATACTCAGGTTGGATGACTGAAAAATCCTGAGGCTTAGGGCGTCATACTAATCTTGAGCTCCCAGGAATCATACTTCACATACGGAGAGAACGAAGAGCCGTCACCAGTGGACCACAATGTCCACTTCCGGGCAGGCCTGGGAGTAGGGAATGTCGAGACATTTACACCCCGAGCACTCATTTATGATTTAAAAGGTGGTCCCGGGAACCAACGGCGCTTCGAACCATCCCTTTCTAACGTGATGACCACGTCGTCTATGGCATAGGCGGGTTCGGATCCTTGAGAAAAATCAACCAACTGTACCAAGAGGAGAGCGACCCTACGGAAATTAAAAATCTCAACTTGAATGCATCATGGTGATTACCCGAGAGTCCCCAAAATGTTGCAGGGATTGCATAGCGACTGCTAACGTACAACAACGTCACATGCAGGGCAGGCAAAAATGAAACACGGAAAACGCCCCAGGTGGAGAAACATAAATTTCAAGAGAGTTTGGATGAAGTATGTCAACCGTTCGTCCCTTTGCCTTGACGGAAGGGGGAGATTATGTGTGCTTTTCGTATCACCGCATATTTTCGGCGAATTTACTGAACGCGTACTGATTGATCAGGGAGCTGAGCCGGAACGGTTGACTGATGAAACTGTTCGATATTGGAGTGACTTTAATCGACTGTTCTATCATCCTCGATCTTCTATTCAGTTCAACGAGTATGAGCATGCAAATCCTTTGACGCCTTTCGACTCCTTTGAGTTGGGGGCACAGCTCTTTGAGCAATCTGATAAGGTTTGGATTCGTGCGTCGAGAGGCTTGGACGGTATTACTGAATATTCGCTTCCCGTAGGAAGAAGAAATCTTGGATCACCAATTTCGGCCGTTCGCGGAAGAGTGCGATCTTATGCAAGGATTGCAGGTGATAGCGACTGTGGATGACGCATGGGGTGGGTTTGCGTCAAAGTATATTGACAATCTTCGGGACGAATACCCTAAGGCTATTGTATGGACGTGGGCGCTAGAACGGTCCGAAAAGACTACGAGGGTGTGTGAACGTTGGGCTTTGGCACCACAAAATATTGCGTGACTTGATACCCACCGGCGCCAGTCCACAGCTGACGGTTTGTATTCTGTGAATCATAGGATCGAATATTAGCAAAAACTACTGCCTCGGTGCAGTCTTTGATGAATATACTACCTTCATGCACGACATACATCCCAATCAACATACCGCGGCCATCATTACGTATGCCCAGTTACGTAAAAGAGTTCAATGCAACATCACCATGGCAAGTGTCGGCATTGATAGCATCCGGTTTGGAGACGTGTCTTTTACCCACCCGCTTGAAAACTTCAGGCACTCGAATACGGACTCTTGCAGAAATATCCATGCTGCTTAACGCATCAGGCAACCAACAAATATCGGTTCTTAGTCTTAACTCACTAAATAATATGGTTCTCGAAGCTTCCAAGGATGAAAACCCCATTGAATTCTTTAACGAGTCCATGGATATGTCGTGGGGAGGTGTAGAGAAACACGTTTTTGCTTCGCATGAAGTAATCAGAGGTCTTGATAAGAGTCTCGAGCGCGATAATTCAGATGCAACAAGGAAAGACCCAAGGAAAAGGTAATATTACTTGGTCCCACTAAGTCCTCTAAATGAAAATACTGAGTACCCGGCCCAATATAGAAGCTACACTGACCTGAGGTTTCCGATACTATCGAGTTTTCCGGATGTTTTCGAACCCGATAAGGATGGCGACTCTGCGAGTTTGAAATTGGCGACTTCTTTGAAAACGTCTTCATCCATTTCAGACCACTTGAAATCGTCGCAGTCATTTGTGAATAGAATTGTTGGACTCGAGGAACGAGAGACATTATCCAATGGACTCACCGAAGTCTGGGAAGCATACCAGGAAGGTTGGGGCAGTGACTCTGATGACTTTTATGATTGATTGATCTCTATTGTGGACAGGAAGGAATCTAAGCAGAAAACATATCCATAGGATAATGTAAAGCTGATTTGCAAGCCCATGGTGCCTAGTACTATACATTGGTCATGTATGAATACTTTATACGTATATGGTACTTCTGGTATTGTACATATATATGCTACACAAGATAAAATTCATGCAGGTTCCCCAACCTCATAATGTATATCGACGGTCAAACACACTTCTCCCATTCGGAGGTATCAAATAATTCTGCTATTCCACCATTCTTTTCGTAGAAGAAAATTGACCCATACGGGGTGCTAGTCTTTACAGTCGTCCCATCCCGCGCGATTCTGGTTTGAACATTTGCGTTGGCACTCAGTTTATACATCTCGTAGTTTAGGCCAGGTCTCGGCTCCAGTTCTTCCATTTGTAGAATACGCTTTACTGCGCTTTTGTTCGAGCCAGCATCTACAAGAGTTTCTGGGTCTGAAAAAAAGAGACGAAATGGAAGCCCGCTCTTGCGCTGTATATATAGGTTTGTTATTAGAGATTATAATCATCCTTTATAAAGCGCAGTGGGGTATTATAGCTTACCGTTTGACCTTCGAAACCGGTAATTATAGCCTTAAGCGATGAGAATTTCGGATTACCGTGTGCGGCGTGCGCCGCAGAGATAATATAGACCTCAGCGCGGACTTGGTCATAAAAGTCCGATGTTGCGGTGATGTTTGAGCCGTGATGGGGTACCTATAGCGAAGCCTTAGAATAATGATTCAGCGTGGGTAACGGATTGCTAACTAACCTTCAAAACACTGAAATTTATAGGATATACGCTTTTAAGTCCTTTCCAATTGGCTAGAGTGTTCTGTATATCACAGCTTTGGTCGTAAGCGTCCCCAGTGAATAGCATGCTCAATTCAAGGTCAGGACGGAGAAAAGTCGTTACAATCGACGCGCGATTCAAAACTATTTCTTTTATATCTATTTCGAGATTTCTACCACCTATTTCTTCAGCGCCTTCGCTAAGAGCTTCGGCGACCAGATATCGACCAAGATCACGGAGGATTTTCTGTGGAGGTGATACTGTGATTTGGTTGATTAGCTCTGGCAGCTCGACGGCGAGTGTTGTAGGATTTTTGACGTCTGTTACGCCCCACTTGTTGTCTATTTGGCCTTGTTAGAACTTTGTAGCATAATTAATGCGCTTGGGGCCATAGGTAGTGCGATATATGATAAGGAAATCATACCAATCTGGGGATGCGTGTGTCTCATAAATTTACGGAAATTATATACCGCATCGATCATATCGTGCAACTTTTCTTTGAAAACTGCACCTGATGGGTCCTTTAACTTGTATGGTGGGTTGCGATTCTCAACATGAGCTTCCATAAGATCATTACCTAAGTGTCAATGTCAGCTATAGTTGTTCAAGGAATAGACACAGCAAAGGAATAGAATACATACATAGATTCGCATAGCCATTGTCTTTTACAAGGGCTATAAACTCGTCGTCATCTCCGCCCCACTGGCCAACTATCCATGCGATAATTTTGGAAAATTTGAACTCAAAGACGTATTCTTCCCAATTATCGACCATGATGGGCCGTCCCTTCAATGTATCCGTCTCCTCCTGAATTTGGATCTCAATCGAGAATGAGAAGGTCAGGGCTTCGGACGTTGACGCATTATAATCCTTAAGAAAATCCTCAAGGACGGTTTTGGGCCAGAGCAAGTATGCGCACCACTCCTCCATTGTTGCATCGTACTCGAGTTTGTAGCCGGCTAACTCGTAGGTTAAATTCACAGAAGGTAGGATGCCGATTTGATTGATCAGGCCAAGCCATTCCCTTAACCCTTTGACCGCGAACTTGACGCTTATATTTGGATCCTCATATGTTGCTAGGCAGAACGTCGGGATCAGTGTAGGGAATGCAGGTGGTACGTTGGCAAAGTATGCCTCGCAGTTGTAGTTTGGATTGGCGGTTTGCCACGCCTGGAAAATGCCGTTGTTTCCGAGAAGGTTTAGGACCGTTCCTGCGTTTCCGATATGATCGACATCGAAGTGGGTGATCTATGGTGACCGAGAGTTGTTATTCCTCGAGACTCTGGAAGTGAAATATTTCGGAGGCGTTGAGCACGTTCGCCGCCCTCCTGACAAAGAGGTTCGGCAGTGAATCTCTCAAGTGGTATCGTTTCGTACCTGGATTTGGGACATTGGCGGAACATTCATGACCGCGGCGTTATCTGGAACGGGGGCTCCCCGTTTGGTAAGAGCATGAAAAATGGCATTGGCCACTACGCCATCTGCTTTGTTGTATCCGGTATCAACTAGCACGCGCCGCCATACGGGTTCCTTTCGGCGCAAAGCCTCAGCCGGCAGATACTGGCAGAGGTCTACAATGTTACAGTCACCGTGATCTTAACAGGTTCGGTTCGGGATATGTTAGCTCAAGATACTTTCTATCGTTGCAATAACAGGAGCAGTTCGCAATGTTGCAATTTACCTCCGTCTACCACTGTCACTTGTGCAAAAGCCTGCGTAAATTCAAGAATTGCTCTTATTGTTAGCCTCGGTGACTTTTGGACCTCTAAGAGAGGGGGTAATGGGTGTTAGGGCAAAGTACCTGTGCAGGTTGAAGTTCGGCGGTCGCATACACGAGTGTGGACTTTCCAGCCGTATCGGTAACCTTTTTTACTTTTACTGTTGCCATATCGAATTTGAAGTATAACGGTATATTATGATGCTAGGTGATTTAAAATACGTGATATCCCTTCCAGGGAGGCAAGTGAGAGCTGACTATATAAGTGTACAGGTCTTAAAAGGAGTTGTCTGGTTGGCGACAGGGACTTAGGAGTGTACTGTGGAAGTGACGTTTCTAAACTTCTTAGACCTTGCTACAGCCTCATGAAGCCCATTTCGTCCTCCATTATATCTCTTCATTTCGAGTCTCATATACCGAATCTGGTATCTCGAGGTAAGTTAGTGGCGGTCTCGCCTATTTTTAAAATTATCAATGTTTTCTAGTTTTATGATATCTCAGCTTCGAAGCTTCGTTTCGAGTGTTGCACCGAGGGCCATGTGCATATGTGGCAGGAGAGTTAGTATTTGTGCACATCTTTATTAAGGAAATGCAGCCGAAACTTCAGGGCGACTTCCTAGAAAATTCTGTGCATATCTAGTACTTCGAGCAGTTGCCCTGTTCTAGACGGGGTCTAGTCTCAGCCTGCAGGACGCCCATTTTGGAGAGCATATTTTTGCGAAACAAGGATAAGCAGGACAATGCGATACGGCTTTGTGTGAAAATGCCTATAGCTATATGCCTGGTACGCGTAAGCGAAATGGTCGTTGAAGTCGATACGATCGATGCTCTCCACAGCACCACTCGAAAGGGACTAACCTAATACCTCAAAGGGACCGGGTTTCGAGAACCAGTTCAAGCGTGACGATTAATCATGGCGTCGCTGCAGCTGGTTAGTTCCGATATAATTAAATATCCTTCGGCTCCAAGATTAGAACCCTGTGTTGGGTTGTGGTAGTTCGCCTTGGTTTGCTTGGTTCGGTCTTGGCGGACGTTGTGCGACACATCCGAACCGCGAAGAGGAAATAGTTTGGAGTTTCTCACCGCTCAACTTCTCAAGACGACCAAGTAGAAACGCTACCACCTCATGCGCCACCAATCTTACAACAAACATTCTAGGGTTATGGAACTTCAAATATTTCTACCGAATAGTCGGCTCAGAAAGCCATTACTCTTATCCAGGGAAACATCCATATGTCGCAAGGGGTCCCGGTTTCGTGACACGCGAAGACAGGGGCGCCATGGCGCGCTAGAGAACCACTGGACGAGACGAAAGGATGTTCAGCTCAGGAGTTTTCATGTCGCCCGCAACTTCCTAGATGGTATTTTGATATGAATGCTATAAGCTCGATACTGCATTCTCGCCTGGGTTTCTGAATTGGTCTTCGTCCGCAGGATATGTAGTCCATCTAGATGTTCGGGGCGTGTGTCCTCTGACGGTTGTCAACATTGATAAACTGCTCGCTTTTCCAATATTTGAACATGGCTGCTATATTTTGATACCAAATAACAACATTCTCTGACTCCTTGACGGGTATTTTCGTACTTTTTTACTTATATTTTTTTCTAACTTTACCTTCGGGACTCTCGTTACATATTGGTCCAAATTGCCTTGATAGGAGCCGGCGAATCCACAAGCGCAGACTGCATTTACTGAAGCCCGATACTATATTCGAGAGAGTAAAATGAAACCTTGGTGGAGAAACTGGCTTAAGAAGCAGACAGCGGAACCCGAGAAGCCCACGGCTATCAATGTCGGGGAGAGTCGGATACTATTTAAGAAAGAAAATGTTCAAATTGAGAAAACGGCAGCAAAGGTAGCGGCTGGGGATGGGGAAAGTCAGCTGGCAACCAACGCAGACACCGTGCATAAAGATATGGGTGAGGTCCTTAATAACTTGCAAACCCAGCTTCAATTTCCCAAGGACTTTGACTATGGTGTCTATGCCCAGGCGGCCGCTGCCATAAAGACCAAATGGGAGATACTACCAGGCTTTACTCTCAAGTCGGTACTTTTACAGGCTTCCGTCCTAAAGCGAAAAGATGAAGCAGGTAAACTATGGCTCCTACCTATATTACCAACTTTTAGAAAGTAAAAGTCTAACTTAATTAAATAGCCACCTTATCTTTTCAGCTGGAAGCATATGTCACAATTGCGGATATTGATGTCCTCGTAACGGGCTCTATCCCAAAGCTAAAAGAAGGGGAAGATGTTGAATTCGTGCTCTCTTTGAAAACGGCCGAAACTTTAGACTCGATTCCAACGGTTGGACTACTAGAACAGCTGGCAGCAGCAGCAAAGGAGTCGTCGTCCTCCACTGGTGAGTTCATTCACTGCTTCCGCTTGCAAGAGATATGTAAACGAAGGCTCACATGGTACATTAGATACTGTGGCAATTGGTGAGAGCTTGCTGAAGAATGCTGAGTCAGCTTCTGACACAGCTTTTGCAGCGTCGGCCACACTCCGAATTCTCTACTCTTCTAGCAGCAAAAAATACCTTCTCAAAGGGTTTGAGATATCTTTAGGCAATAATATGAGCTGGGAGATTATCCCGTCCAAATTAAGGTTGCAAAGAGCGACCGTCGCCTTAGTCTTCGCTCGTGGATCTGGCGACTCCTTTGATGCTTATGTGGCCGCAAGTGGTCGATTTCAAGTTGGCGAGTCCAACCTGGTAGCAGCGTCTCTTCGTCTTTCCATAGAGAATGAACAGGTCCTCTTAGCCCTGTCTTGCGATGTGCGCGGACTAACCCTCCTTAACCCATCCGACGTCATGGATGCTTTGGCGGGGGAAGCTGTTGCGGAGAAATCAACCGGCGCGTTAGCCTTACCCTCGGATTTATCTTATCCCGAAGTCGGCGCCAATTACTTTCAGACTTTTGCAGTTATCCAAAAAACTGCTGACGGCTGGCAGCTAAATTATGCGCGAACTGCTCTCGAATGGGGTGTGACATGGAATCCTCTATCATTCATTACTATTACTGATGTGAGGTTCCTTGCTCTCGCTTCGAGGGGCGGTACGAACTCCTCTAAAAAAGATCAATTTATGCTACAACTTGATAAACTCGGTTCTCGCAATACTGTCCGACTACAGCCGACGATAGAGTCAGGTAAACTCAACTTTCAAGGTTATATTTCCGGCAATATTGCTATTGAACAGACCAATTTGACGACATTCGCACGATATGATTCGGCGCAGGGCATCACAATTATAGGCTGTTCATTAGGAGATGCTGAAATTATTCCCATTACGACATTGGTGGCTCACACAACGTTTAATAGCAACGATTCAACCGAGTTGACGCCCGCCGAGGAAGACTTCAATAAGCAGGTTGCGGCTACCATGGCCCCCAGCTCTTGCCCTATAGATCCCAAATGGGCGCGAAAGCCTAGATTTGGCAGGAATAGACAATTTATGCTTTCCGTCAAAGAATCAAAGCTTACCAATTTGGCCTTCTCCGCGGAGTTTTCTGACAAGTATGAATGGAAACTCACTGAGAGCATAAAACTTGTCAAGATGGGCATGGCATTCGAGTACGAGCTTCCGAAAGGAGAGGCAACCACAGGCTCAATGGCTGGATTCGCTTACGGGCAGCTGAATCTTTCGAACGACCTTCAGATATACGGCATGGTGGCAGGAGTGAAAACCCCAACTGTCGGAGAATTCCTTCTACATTTATCGGCCTCCCTCAATCCAATCAGCACATTAGGCGTAGTCCCAGAGACCCTTCTTAAGGATTCCTCACTCACAGGACTGACACCTGAGGTAGATGGTTGGGAACTGGATTCGCTGCTACCAAACAAACAAAGCCCGGCAGCAATTCTCAAGTCACTGTCTGCTACTGCTAGTCTGCGATTTTCTCAAACTAAAGTAAGCGATACGGAAGCAGATCAAACAGAGAAGTACGAAACAAACCTTCTCTTTGCGACTTTCTCTGTTGCTGCAGATGGGGAGTGGAAGATTGTTCCCGATATCACTCTAAAGCAACTCTCATTACACGCCCGAGTTGTGCCAAAAAACGATACTCTTAAGATCGCTTCGTCTACTACCATACAGGTCAAGGGTATTTTAGACGTTACTGTGTCAGAAAGTACATACCATCTTGCTCTGATTGCGCTCTTTGAGAAGCAAGGCGCTTTCTCGAAATTCTCAGCAAGGCTAGCCGCTAGCTCAACTCTGAGTGAGGATCTCGCAAATAAAGACGATCAGGTTCTATCGATATCACCTTCCGCGCTGTCGGTACTGCCTGCATTTGGTGGAAAGACAGTTGACGTCTCTGATGACGTTGTCGATAAGGACTTCCCGGTTCGCCCGGCCGACGTTATGGGTTCCACTAAGGCGGAATGTACCATGGAAGTCTCAAAAGTAGAAAAAGCGAGCGACTGGGCCATCTCGAGGATCAACTTCTCGCTCGCATCCGATAAATCTTGGACAATCATCACAGACAAGGTACAACTTACTGGATGCAAGCTGACTCTGTCAGTAAACTCTCCTCGCAGTGATACCGCCCGGGAGGTTTTTGCTACGGCGTCGGCTACGGTTGTAATAGGAAAAACCCTCAAATTAGATGGTAACCTATCGTTCTCGAGCAAATCTGGCCAAAATCTAGTCGTTCTAGCAGTAACCACTAAGAAGAGCGATATTCTCACGACTGTAAGCGACTTGACAGGCCAAAACTTAGGAGACCTAGCGCCTGGCGGGACTCCCGACCTTAGTGATGACTCAAGCTTAGGAATGAAGATTACCTTGGTTAGAGAGACCGCGGATACAGATAAAGATACTGGATACTCCCTTCAATCGATAGCGATTCAGTACCAAGCTGGCGCAACTCTAGAATTACCACCGTTTGCAGTGAAGGAGCTTGAGTTGGAGTTGAAATGGAACAAGGGAGAGGATGGGAAGACTTCGGTGAATACCACGGTCAAAGGCACGATCCAGATCGGAGACGTGCCCGTCGGAATTACTCTTTCATACGATAAAGCGAAGCCGGATTTACTAAATTTCTCCATGGAAGAAAAGGAGGATAAACCTCTTAGTCTATCCATCTTGGCCACCGCTACCAGCATAGCCGTCCCATCGTATGATGGCCCAGCGAACCTGCAACCTTTCGACTCTGCCAAGTTGTCAAGTATCAGCGGAGTTTTCAGCATCAAATCTGCAACGATGGCGGAAACCAAGCTAATCAGCTTAGATGCCGACGCAGTATCTGACCAAAAAATTACGATTCTTAAGATTGACGAGAAAATCAGCATTGAACTCCACCACATCGGCTTGCACTGGCATTACGAGGCAGGAAAGGCATCTTCGGGGTCGATATACGCCTATCTTCGGTGCCGTACAGGGGATTTGACCGCGGATTCTGACTACACTAAAACCGATATTCGGGTCGAATACACAAAGTCTAAAGATGGAGACGAGATATTCAAAGGAACCCTGCAAATCAGCGATGCTGAGCTGTCTGTGGAACACAAGGATGCCCTTGCTCACTTCTTACCAGAATCTTCGTATACTCTACCAACAAAACTTGATTTACCTGCTACAGCGCCGCTCCTGG
>LDUD01000138.1:502453-518836 GCA_012184295.1 Dactylella cylindrospora
CGTTGCATGGTGCCCTTTTTGGGCCATCTCTTTGATAACATCGTTCACCGTTTTATCCTCCAAAATATAGAGCCGGTGGATTTCCTCTCTATGCTGAGCCCACAATTCTGGCTTCAGCCTTGTGGTTTTCAAAGGTCTCGCGGCTTGACTAGCTGATGAACTCATGATGATAGACAAGGTGGACAAGGAAGACTAGCAAGTCTTCTCAATAGATTCTGTAAGAAACTAGGTAGAAATAAGAGAATATGAGGCTTTTGTGGACGTGGAAGTGAGTTTAACTTGAGTCTTTGCCTTTGGGGGTGGAAGGAGGAAGAAGGGAGGGGCCGTCGAGTACTTTTTATAACCACTTTGGTGGCCAGTGGGTTGTGTTGGATACGAGCACACGAACTTCACAGTAACGCCATCCCTCCTTCTTCTCGTCTCCCTCCGCTTCCTCCTCCTCTACATTATGCAAGCAAGTATCCTTCTGAGGACGCCATAACGCAGAAGGTTCAAATTAGAGCCAAGGTAGGACACGCCTGAAAGGAAGGCTTCCTTCCGTAAGCTTGGCAACGATTGTCAGCAAGGAGAACCTGGCTTGGGAAAAGCAAGCAATCACTTGGCGACGATTGTAGTCGGCCAATAGATGGACTAGACTTGAGACAGATCTACGGACACAACCCAGCAACGCAAGAGGGCTCAATGAACCAGACCCTTTTGTGATTGGCCCTCTACAATCGGCGTCCCAGCTTCTTGGTTTAACCTGGCCATACACTGTCGCATATTTGCGTTTGATGCCATTGTGATTCCTTCGTCTAGACATGCGGGCCAGACCATCTCTCCATCTGTAGCAGAACATGGCACGTCCTCACAAATTAAACTGTTCTGGTATGCATGCACCCAAAATATTGAAAGACAGAGAATAAGCAAATTTTGCACAATTGGCATTTCCTTGAAGCTTTTCGCCAGGAGGGTTAATTCTTGGGGGATCTTTTGCTGCTAAAGCAGTCCCATCACTATATGAACCTGTGACTTGGTACAAGATCACATCCAAAACTAAGTGATTTATCTCCTTGACGGGGCTTTGAACATTCACACAAGCCGGAGGCCTCCCTGTTTACATGCGGTTCCAATTTTATAAACGTACCATATTCCGACCTCCAGACGACTTTCCTTCATTCCTCACCTGTATTCTCCCACTTGTCAATTCAAACGATCTTACCCAGCCGTAATCCACTTCCCCTCCCCCTTCTCCCCTCTAAACCTTCTACATGATTATATTTTATATCGCGGTGTGTGCTTAAAAGGCAGCTACTATATCTCCCACCTCTATATAGAAACTCCCCTAGGCCTTTCACTTCAATTATCTAGTGGGCTCGCGAGGCGAAGCGCTCGATATCTAGAGAACCTTGCAGAGTCTCTTGACAAAGCAAGAGCGCAGAATCCCATACTTCCTACCTACAAGCCACTCAGTCTGGGGATACAGATAGTACTCCTCGAACCGTTCGAAATGGGCGACTCAATCAAAGCAACAGCTCCCAAGTCCTCCCAAAAGAAACTTAGCACACCTCCAAGGGAGAATCAAGGAACCCAAGAAGATTCTAAAGGAGAAGTAAGTTAATGGCCTACCCCACATGATATCATATTTAAGTCTACTTACTAATCCCTATCATCATTCTACTTTAGCCCGCTACCCCGAGCCCACCGCGAAACAAACCCTCGAAAAAGCGAAACGACTTTATGTTGAAGTCTTGGTTGGAGGAATCCGCGAGTCAAGGACCATGGACGGTCTACAGACATGCCTCTTGAGGTGGCAGCATTTCTGTGTGCGTTTGGCTTCACCTTGGTCTTTACTTTTTGAGTGGGTCACAAGAAGGCATGGGCGGCCTCCGTCAATTCAAATATAGTTCAATAGCTTTTGTACCTAGCCAATGCACCAATGACACTGTAATCCCGGCAAGTAATGATAAAAAACCTTTTATGTGAAAAAGGATAGCCGAGTTATTCTCTCTATTAGTAAATCTCATGAGCCGAGTACCTCAACTCTTCTAATACAGTATACAGTGGACAATCTCGCGAGATCTCCCGTCGAAACGTCGCCTAAGCATACCAACAAACCGAACCAAGTTCCACAAAAACAACACAAAAATTAGTCAGGCCACACCAAAATACCACCACCCAGGCGTCCACCTTTTTTGCGGTTGGCCGCCAAAAAAATCAGTGCGTCATTTGCGTGGTCCAGATCTAGCTCGAAAGGATTTAGAAGACCACTCCCATGCTGGGGCTTAACACCACACTCAAGCAAGATCGCTCCAAGGTTGGACTAGTAGCCATCCAAATTCCCCGACCAAAGGAAAAGGAAAGGAAAATGACGTCTTTAATCTCAGCCTACTGACACCGTTATGGTTGAGCTGAGAAGGTTTCCTCCCGTTCCCTCCATTACTTTTTTCCTACACCTCTTTTGCAAATGGTTAATGTGTGAGTGAGACCAATCTTTTGTACTCGAATCTTGCCAATGCCAGAACCTTTACACCTAGGCCCGATGAACAGCAAAATGTACCGACCCACAGTACTGCGGGCCGAGTTGCGGACCCGCGTTCGAGCGCTCTCCCTTACCATTTAGAGTTTCCATTCATCATATGACTAGAGCCATAGTGTTTCCACGTTTACACCTCTCTAGAAGCGTCGCTTGAACAAGCAGAGTTACACTCCAAATTCCTCAAATGGTAAGAACTACTCGACGGCCCACCAACACTTTACTTCGCGACCATTCCCAACACACGAATTTGTCGATCGCCTACAACGCAAATTATACAACAAGGCGCGGAGGAATATTGAACGTGGGCTTATATAATCGAAGGATGATACTTGTCCTCCCGTAAATACTCGGTATCAGCTAGCACCTAGATACACATCATTGATCACACCTGTACATACAAATAATACTACCTCAAAAAAGAACCGCACAACGTCCCAAATGCAAGCAAAACGTGGAACCTCATCGCAACAACACGCTAGATTTTATGAGTTTTCTATATGGGTTTCAAGACAAAGGAAATCGCGAGGAAAAAAGCCAAAACATCGATCACATTTGCTACGCAGCCCTGCCTACATGCTTGGTAAAAGAAAGTTGTAGATTTTCGAACGGAAAACATTAACTGAAAAAGACAACCCTGCAAGATGCATGGCTCGATGAAACAACACAACAGACTTGATACAAGCAGTGCCCTCTTTTGGTTGGTACTAGGTGCTCGCCAAGGGTGGACCCAAGTCGCCATGTGCTCGGAGCAGGGCAATTTGGCAAGATGCTTATAGGAAAGCGAGAGCTCCAGCAACCATAGCCGCAGCAGCACCGTAGGCTGGCTTCAAGGCAATAGCTGCACCAGTGTATGGCGGTGGAGCCGGTTGGGTGCTCGTGGCTCTGTATTTTCTCGTTAGCTAACCTTCTAATAAAGTTATGTAGGGATTTAGGAAATACTTACGGGACTGGGCTAGTAGAAGAGAGCAGAGTAGTGTTGTAAGGAGGTGGCGGCGGGGGGATATAAGACGTTGGAGGGGGCTGAGGAGCAGAGCTGGACGGTGGGGGGACGCACTTGGTGCAAGGAGTTTCAGTGGTGGGCACTGGAGGAGGTGGTGGTGGAACGTAGGAAGTTGGGGGCGGCTGGGGACTAGAGCTAGGTGGAACCGGGCTGCACTGGGTGCAGGAGGTGAATGTGACAGTTGTCTGGACCGTAGTCGTTTTGTCGCAAGGAGTGGTAGACTCTGGTGGGGGAGCATGGCTGGTGGTAGTATCACAAGGGGTCGTAGTTTCTGGTGGTGGAGGGACCTCGGAAGTAGAGCTTTCGCATGGGGTGGTGGATTCTGGCGGTGGTGGTGGTGGAACATACGAAGTGGCCGTAGAGCAAGGTGTCGTGGATTCTGGTGGTGGAGGAGGTGGAACATACGACGTTGGTGGGGGATACTCAGTGGTAGAGGTCTCTCCACAAGGGGTAGTACTCGAAGATGAAGTATCCGGGGTTGGAGAATGGTAAGTAGTGGTGGTTTCTTCACAAGGAGTCGTAGATGTTTCTGGTGGTGGAGGTGGATAATAGGTAGTCGTAGTCTTCTCACACGGAGTAGTAGTAGACTCTACTGGATAGCTAGATGATGGTGGCATCTCGGAAGTGGAGGTTTCATAAGGTGGTGGAGGAGGTGGATATTCAGAGGTTGATGTCTGATATGGGGGTGGAGGTGGAGGATACTCAGAAGTCGACGTCTCATAGGGAGGGGGAGGTGGTGGATATTCGGAAGTTGAGCTCTCGTATGTCGGCACTGGTGGGGTTGGAGGACCATAGTCCGTAGTAGGAACTGGTGGAATATAGTCTGTAGGAACATAGTCCGTGGGGACGTACCCCGTGGGGACATAGTCTGTGGGAACGCCGTAAAGGATATTGCATTCAGGATACTTGCTCCTATCCTCCTCAGTATCACACCATCTACGTTGAAGGTCGATAGGATTGGCAGCTACGAAGCTGACGGACAAAGCCGCTAGAATAAGGCTGTTCAAGTGAACCATTTTTTTTCAAGTCGAAACAAGCGTCAATACAATTTTCTTCTTATCGATATTAGCAGTTGATATAAAAGCAGTATATTAAAATAATTAAGATTCCTTTTGGATGTAAACGAGGGTATCCGAAAGGCGGGCAAGAGTGATTAGCTAAAGGAAGGTTGTTAATTAGAATGGATGAATAGATTTTTAGAACAGGAGACTATGATGGAATATATATATACACCGTTCCTGAGAGTATGTCATAATCGATATCTTTTCATTTCTCTAGTGAGCATAAGACTTTAATTAGGTTGCACCTCTATGCCCAGCGAGGTAGCGTCCTAGTCTTGGCCCTTCCAGATTAAATTGAAAGGAAAAGCAAAAATCAGCATACCCTCTGCATTGCCCTCCTAGTTTCTACTCTCACGTTGGAAGTGCATAGCGGGCGACGGTAACATGGTACTCAGCCGAATCACCCATACTTCTGCACTCTATCGAGACAAAGATACCTTGGTCTAGCATGGAAAGCTGCTTGCAAGGCTGGTTGTGTTGTCAACAAGCAACGGCGTTGGCGGTGGGTGGGAAAGGGCAATGCTTGGTGCGTGGACATGGGCTTCCAACTGCCAAATGCATCAAGCATGGGAGGCCCTGCCTATGCGGTCATTCGGTGAAAGCTTCTTTTCTTTCTTTCTTCTGCGAGGATCGGAATTACGTTCATGCACAAGACGGACTGCAACCTTCCTTCTCGTTCTTAGTCTCGGGATACTTACCATTGAACCCATTTTGAACATATTGCGTTGTACTATTGAGGTAATCTTACGATCCGATTGTAGTAGTGTACAAGTATTGCCCTAAAGGAATCATTGAAGTTCAATTCTCGATATATCTTTTCTTTTACAATTGCTCTTGCCCCAGCTGTCGTCAGTTCTCTAAGTTCCCATCACTTTTTACATAGAAGATCAGTGGCTTGATACTATGAATGGACAACCTCGTACCGAACATGTCAAATCATCAAATCATAGTGCATTCCAATCTTTCAAAAAACTTTCAACACTAATCGGCTTCCGATTTTGCGCCCATCGCCCCCAGCTATTTTCGGGTAATAATGATGCCATGAGCAGTATATCAAAAGATAAACCGTTAGTTGTAGATAGGGATAGGGGTCAAGTTCCGTGAATTCCTTCCACAGGGGCAATATTCCAGGTCGATCATATAGAAAGTGACCGCGCTGGGTGATCCGAGTTATTTTTGTTTCGCCGAACCAGCTGCTAGCTAGTACCAGCGGGAAGATGGAAAGTCGAACGGGCGGGAAAACCTTTCAAGGCGGAAGGCTTTCGATAGTTTTTCGCTAAACAATTTTCTGGTGATGTAACTGTGCCGGGATTGCAAAAATAGGTCGATACATTGTTTCAGGTACTAGAGTGTTTTCCCATTCGGGCTCCGATGGAAGTATCATGGCTGAGGAACAGTGTCACTGAACTCGCATTGATGCATTTGGCCTCCTTTCGTTTACCCTTTTTATAAGCCACTACCGTCTAACAAATACCACTTTTAATTAGTATTTTAGAACAACAAAGAGAAATTGAATTGATAAAATAAAACAAATTTCGACGAGTGTTCCGCAATCCGCGTAGCCTATCGGACCATCCGGCCTTCCTAGGTGCTAAACAAGTAATCTCTAAAAATCCAATATATTTGCAATTCAAGATACGAGGAACGTGGATGCGGCATGTGGTACGTAGACTCTGGTATTCCAACGCTCATATTCTTCATGCGCGACACCTACAACAACAACACATGTAGGAGCATATGCCAGATCAAGATCCTGCTTACGAGAACAGTCCATTTTAATGATATCCTTTTATCAATATTATAATTATGCCGATCCTCGGGTAACATTGCCTCCCCGATCAGCTACTTCCCGGGATAGAAGATCATTCTTCAGTCGACCAGTATATCTACACCTCGAATCAAATGGATGACTACAGCGCCGCTGCACCTTCTGGGATCGGGCGATGTCATTTCACAACAGCAAAAGGTGCCCCAGGACCGATGTAAATCCGTTAAATCGAGCATATAGTTAAATCACTCCGATCTAGTTTATGACCATACGCATACATCGTTTGTGTTTTTATCGGACTAAACATTCTAACAAAAACTAAAGCTAAAATATGAAAGCAAATCTCAAGTTAGAAGCTAGATAGTCAATACGCACAGGGGGCCAACAGAAAGACGTCTGCAATTTTTATCCTCAATAGTTTAAACTCCTTTTGAACAATTGACTCCATAGGTCAGGATTTTGTTCGGAAGTTCGAATGCCATTAGAGTCTCTATTTAACGCGTATATATTCTCAAGCCCGTACTCAGCGTTCTAAGCAATACCGTAAACACTGTACCTACTCATGTTGCAAGACGTCCGACGCTTCCACATCGATTTTAGAGTTGCGCTGATACCACAACCTCAGAGTGCAGACCTTTTCTTAGGGATCCTTGTAAATTTAGCACTATAACACTGAACAACCTAAATATCCTCTCACTTACAATTAACATATCACCAACGTAATAATATACGGACCACGAATCAAATCCCAAGAATAAGGGCCTTCTCTCACTCAAAGGAAGCTCGTGGAAACACTAGAGTAGACAAGGCCATCTATCTCCAACCTAAATATGATCTTTTCCCCCTCAACATCCATCACCAAGTCAAACTCAATCTCATAGAAGGTTACTCCGCTGGGCTTTTGAATGAATGCCCATTTCTCCGCAGGGATGCTTCTCATATCAGACTTCAAAATACAGGCTCGCTTGACATCTAATGCATAGCAAACGAGAGGACATTAGATACACGTTCCGGTTCCACGCAGCGCGCCAGAGCTACTTACCCGGATGCGTTGGAGAGTTGGGACATTCGTCACCCTCATAAGAGTATAGAATATCTTTGAAGACCAAATTACTCTTATCCGCGAATTCTTGAACCGAAAGATGAGTACAATATCTCAGCTTAAATATTTTGTTTTTATCTGTTATCGTAAACCCCTGCTCACATAATATTAGTATGTAACGTTACAGGTGGAAATTGGGCAGATATTTGTAGTTGGTCCACCTTTCGCACAAACCAATCCAATTGGTCTTTGGCCCTCCAGATGTCATCATATTTATCTTTGTATCTATAATTGCACGACCACGTTAGCCAAAGTAGTCTTCTCCCTATGCGCGGCTTGCCCGTTTGGTGCAACACACTTAGATTCAATAGGGTGAAATCCATCTTTGTACCGAGCGTCGATGCATACGCCATAGCTCCGGCGAACTATTCTCGATTTAATTATATTTGTGGTTATGCCATGCATTACCGCTCCTCTGGCGACAGCAGTCCATCTACAATCGAGTATACAGCAAATCGTAAGCTTCAAATTAATTACGAAGGCTAAATGAGAGCTTTGGAATCGAAGAGAGGGCAGGGACTCTGGCATTTAAACACTCACGCATTAGGTGGCTGCAATATCTCCACGTCTAGGCCTTCTTTGGTAGCCCATTCTTGGACCTTGGAGCGGAGATAAGGCGATTCGCCAAATCCACCAACTAGTAGAATTGCTATAGTTCCAACAAATTGTTAAGTCTTTTCACGAATGCTCGAGAATAGTATTCGCAGAATAACACATAGCCTTACCTTTTATTCTCTGGCTTACTTTGAGAGCGAGTTTTACTTGGTTCCCAATAAGCTTGATTATAGAGTCGATCGTAGGGTCGAATATCTCTCGCAGGATTTCCCTGTACGGTATCTCTGAGTTATTAAATGAGGGTCAAATACGAATGCAACAGGATTGCAGGGTATAAATAGGTCGTTGTTAAAGCTAGGAAGCTATCACAGACTGACCTGTCCAATTCCAAGAACCCTTCATCCGTAATCCCCGCTCGGGATTTTGTTTTCTTGGAGAGATTATGGGCCGCGATGGGATACAGGTCTGTGTGGTCCGCCCCTGAGAACATCTGTTTTATTTCGTCAAACTCTTGCATCATTCTAGCTTTCGTTCTTTCAGAGATTAACGCATAACTAAAATTACAAGTTCCCATTGTTAATTAAGCAGCCATTAACACTGATTTCCTATCACGCGCGAGTAGGGAGGGTGAACGCACTGCTTTTCTCCAATCTTTTTAAGTAGATAGCTTTCAAATGCTTTGTTAATGAATACCGATCCACACCCACTTCCACGGTGTTAGCTTTAGTTGCGTACAGGAATGTTACAAAAATAAAATTCAAACTTACCCTCCTTCTCCTACTGTTACCTCCCGAAGCTCGAGACCAGGACGAAAGTTCATTATCTTATAAGATATTAAGTCCTAGAGAAAGGTAAATGCAAATACACATTATTTTTAACATTCGAGATGCCAGATAAACCAATAGAATCAGAAAGGTTCTGAATATTTGAAAACCAACATACCACTGTCCCACCGCCGCAATCAACTACCGTAAAACAGTCGTATCGCTATCCTTGTTAAGTAAATGCGCCATACTCTATCAAAGCGTTTCCCAGGGCCCTTACTCTAAGAGACCCAGGACCCAAATCCCTAAAAGCGGCCACTGCAGCAGCCTCCGGCTCACTCATAAGCTGAATGGCTTGTCGGTCGCCATACCCCGCCTTCTCTGCAGCCACCAGATGTATATCTTTCGCCTTTTCTGACCATATCTATTTATTTGCCCAAACTTAACTCTCAGCATCGGTTCGCCCTTTCCGCTTGTCGTTTTCGCTTATATGTGGAGGGATTCGGGTATTACCGCAGGTACCGTGAGAATATACCGAAACCTAGACCTACTCAACAAAGCCGCCGAGTACTTCACGGTCAAATGTTCGGCGATATGGAGTCGTAGAGAAGAAAGGTAATCCGATACGATATCCGATAATTGCTTTTCGCGCGGGAGTCCCTTGACCGTTTCTGCAACATCTGGCACCAGGGTGCTATACTGGTCATCAAGCAATAATTTGACCCATTTCAGAGACCCTGTGGTATTCTGAGCTTCAAACCCCCACTTAATACTCTCCGATGTTCCATCCCCTGTGTAAGCTATCTCTGTAGGAACCTTGTCCAAGAATTTTCGCCCTATATGTATCGAATCATATCCAGTAAAATATTAGAAATAATGGCACTTTGATTTTGCAATACCAGTACAACATACCCACGTGCGGCCACTGCCGCAGAACTTGAATAGCGGTGTCCTCTAATTCTTGCTTTCCAGTTGATAGGGCCTTTGGATAGCCCACCATTTGCGAAACGTTAGTGTCGTCACTCTCGGTAAGAGAGAGCGACCCAACTGTCTGTAATATAGTGAAAACTTACCCAAGCGACGCCGGTATACGTAGTCCCCCAATCTATCGCAACAATTATCTCGGGTTTCCGGTCACAAACTCGCTTGAAAGGTTGCGCAATAATAGTAGCATTCTGTGGCTCTCCAGATGAATCTCCGTCTGGATCCTCGTCTCTCTTCCTCTTTTGAGTCGAGTTTGGCATTACTGATTGCTTTTCGGATTTTACCTTTTCTGAGATCGAGTGTCAAAAAAATCGCTAGAATGATAGGAATACAGAGCTACTCTCGGGGCCACAGGGATACCGTTCGCATCCAGGGACGAGGTGGATGTTAAACATAAAGATGTTGTTACGATGCTGAGGAGCTCTTCATATATACCAACCACACTGATACAAATACACAAAGCACGATACGAGAACATCGATATCTCCAAAGGCAATCAACTTCCGGCAAGGTGGCACCCCCAACATGCAGCGAGAGAAAGCAAAATGGGCACCCGCATCAGCATCCCAACTCTAGTCTTGTGAACGCAACTGCAACCCTCCGAGCCGCATATGCAACGTACATTCACCATATTCAGGTATAATATCCTTCGCGGCACGATTCTGATCAAATCTTATTGGACTCTCCACCAACCCGCCGCCCACCAAGCACCCCTCCAACAGGGATGCCGGTCTGCGTTGCCTTTGTTCCAAAATTCGGGCACCGTCCACTTTCCAACGTTCCATTCCGTGTTGGTAGCACACGCTTCAACGACATGTCAACACAGATTGGTACCTGCATGAATGGTCCAATCTCGAACTCGTTTACCTTCAAGCACAAAAAAAGCGGGATATCGATATGCAAGATGCCGTCCTCTTAAAGTGGTTGGTCACGAGGGTGGTATACATGGCAGACTGAGGTATTTAGGGAGCTGAGGAGGAATCAGAGCTCCTCGAAATGCATCGGGCGGCTGCCTTAGGTCGAAAACGCCTGAGGTTGCTTTATTAACGATACACAGAAGCATCATTTTGAAAAACCATGTCCCGATCTGCTTTTACTACTATTACATCATTTTAGATACCGCATGATAGAGGATCCTACCCTCTCTTGTTAAAACAAAGGCTTTCCTTAGCTCACCCCCAGCTTTCCGATAAGATCTTCCCTAAGATAAACTCACCGCTTCCATCAAGTGCAAGGCCTTGGCAAGTAAACTACAGAGCAGGTCTCTCGTATTTTTCATTTTAATATTTACAACGACCTTACGACCAAATGTCAAGCTCCTGAAGTTTTAATTCTATCCAATCTGCCAATTTAGTAAACGGGGTTGAAGGCACCAGTCGGAAGATGCCAAATTTACAGAAAGAAATAAATTCCCTTGCGCCCTGGCCAGGATATAGAAAGCGAAAGCGTTCAACCACGCAAGGCCCTCAAAATCAGGCATCCAACAAGAGGTAATTCGTGATCCCGATTGACTTTACACCCCTAAGTTGACGTCGATGTGTAGAAGATGTCGGCCATCACCCAGGTCAAATTTCTCAGTTATCGTCAACGTTCCCAAGCGCGAACATCCCGTCACCCATGATAGCCCGACACCTTCAACGCCAATACGCAAGAGGTCTGCTCCATCTTCAAGGAGAGCTCGATCCTGTATTGTCCCGGGCACGGATACCTCCCCAGACTCAAGCCTATACCTCTCGACTCCCCCAGAGACGGTAAAACTAGACAGAGATGTGGGCTTCCAGGAAATACCTTTGGACAGTCCAAGGAGCGTAGATACCCGCATGTACGAGCTTCGATCCGCGAAACCCCAGCTCCAGACCCAGCTTCCACCCCAAAGGTTCAATAACGCCGGAATATCACCCGATTTCCTAAGATCCCAAATCTCAGCTCTAGAAGACCACCTCACAGCCCAGGAAACCCAAATCAGCGAGTTGGTCACCCGTCTCGCTGAATTTGATTCTCTCCCTTCAATCCCCCACAGCATCTCCAACACCGCCGCCACCGCGATCTCAGACATCAAAGACGACGACTACCTCGCAAAATCCACGAAGCGTCTATACTCCCTAATCCGCAATTTCGTCCACGAATTCCTGCGAGAAAGGGTAGACATGTTCCCGTCCCGTTTCCCACCAAGAATCCGCGAGTTCCTGGATCAACAGGACCCGACGTGGAAACAATACAGCAATGGCGGAAAGAATAAAAGACTCCACAGGGCAGTTGCTCAGAAATATATCTCCTTCTTCCTCATCGGTAAACTGCTAATCCCGGCTCTCCCGTTCGCTAACCCAACCCTATCCGATACCTTTGAAACCCTCTTAAACACGTTCAAACACGACGAGAAGATACAAGCCCGCTGGCGGTCCACCACGCTCCAATGCCTCCTATCCGCTTCCGCCAACGCTCCTTCCAGCAATCCCCTGCAAAAATCACGAATAGTAACCAAAATCTGCACCGAACTGTGGAAGGATACCCGCAAACTCTGGATCCCTGACGACTCCAAAATTGAAGCCCAGCAGGAGCGGTTAAAGATAATCGTAGAGCAGGCCTTTCAGCTAGCCGTGGAGTTCAAGAAACTGCCTCACGGCGTAAAATGTGTCGTCAAGTTTTGGGATTACGACAAGGTGTCAAAGTGTATAGACGGTGAGGTTTTAAATGGAGATTATTCTACGTTTTCACATGAGTCGGAGTTATCCGGGGCGGTTGTATTCCCAGGGATTTACAGAAGTGTGAGCTTAGCTGGTAGCAGGACGAACAGCGATGAAATTGCCGCTGAGTATATTCCTGTTCAATTCATGACATATTAATACTAGTAATGGAAAAAATTAATATCTTGCTATTTTGTTTAATCTCTATTCCCTGCCAGCCGCTCCAAACGAAAAATAAAAGAGAACAGGACTGAGGGCATGCGGTGCCCCTTCAGCCTGCAGTTAAAGTAATGTATCTAAAAATATAATACAATGATAATGTAAACCGCATGGTATTACAACCACACAACAGTGATGGTCATTGATAGTGCTTTTAAAGGTTCAAGTAGAGATATGCAAGTGGGGATATCAATATCTACCACGATTAATTCGCAGCCTTCTTCGCAGGTTTTCTATCTTTCTTATGCTTCTTTGGCTTCTTTGGTTTCGAGGCGTTGGTAGTCCCCGATTGACGAGAAGGGCCACCATTTGCATCTGTATTCTGCTCAGCTCGGTTCTTAACTTTAGCTGCCCTCCTGTCTTTCTTTTGCTGTCTCCTATCAGCTCTATACTGAAAATTCTTGCTAGCAGGTTTAGGACGGCCACCGACGTCTTGAGACTGAACCGGTGGTACCACTAGATCAGGAGAAGTGGCCATAGCATCGCCCGGACTGTCCGAGAGATGGTACCTGATAACAGGGGAACCATGGGGATTTTCACCACCTAGAGCCTTTAGGTCGTCTATACTTCCCATCCCAGAGCTCAAAAATATTTCCGCCATCATTTTTCGTTGATTTCCAAAGTTTGAATAGTCAAACGCGGACAATATTGGAGCAAGAACGCTCTCGCCTCTTCGCTGTTGGAATGGCATGCTATGAAGCCTGGTCATCCGCTCGTTAAGATTCCTATATGCTTTAGAAAATTCACTTTGAATTTCCCGAATCTTGTACGTAGCCTTCGAAATATTGTTATCGGCATCGTTAGGATCCTCGATAGAGAGCAGCCAGGGCTTGCTCACGTTGTAGAAATTTGAACGCCTACTCTTCTTAAAATAACCTGGCTCTCTAACACGGATACCTGTAGTCTCGGTGTTAAACTTGGTTCCGTATAACTCCAAGAATTCCATCAGGAGCCGACCCAAAGAAAGATTCTCCCCGCCATTCCAGTTCCCAGATGAGGCCTCCGGCATAAGCTGCAGCAAGCTTACAATCATACATATCAGAGAGAAAGACCCAAGACCACCGTTAAATGGCTCGTTGATATTATTTATTGCTAGAAAGTGTTTCAGCAGCAAAGCGAGCTTCGGCATTTCGGGGTAGACCTCTTTCCACTGTTTGAAAGTACGGTTAGCTACCAACCCACTAGAGTTTTCGAACGAAATATCCACGCTTAGCCCCGTCAACCGATCCTTATACTTGATGATAGGGACTCTAGCGCCAACAATAGGCACTAGACTACCAGCGGCAGGAATGTTAGACCTCCGGAGGAGACTAGCTAGGGTCCTAATATTGGGAACGCTGTTATATTTTGGGACTGAGGTCTGGAGGAACTGTTCCGAGACGAGAACTACATCCATATCAGAACTCGGGAGATAGATTTCTGCAGCAAAGGACCCGAAGGAACGGATATCGGCATCAGGCCAGCGTTGTCGAACAATTTGCCTAAGCCGCCTCACGAGATCGTGGCGAACAACATGCTCGTATGGCCGCGGCTTGATGTAGTTGTAAAAATCTATGACTTCTTTATGTAGCCTACTTCAAAGTTAGTGGCTGGGTTAAACAGTGGATTAAAAAGTATCTTACCAAACAGAACCATATAGACTAGTCGAGTTGTCCAAAATGGCCTCGGGATTCACCCAAGGAAGATTTCTCGTGAAGGCGGGCAGTGGGTCCATCTCTTGGTAAGTTCGCTTCTTTCTAAGATTGTTATCTAGCCCTGGAGGTGGTGGGAGTGGCTCTGTAGCTGAGGCGGTGCCTGGTGCAAAACCTCTGTCTAAGGTTATTGATTTGTTAACGGGCTCCTGAGTATGGAGAAAGTCTCTATGACTAAATTGGGGGCCTGTAGGTATTGGCTTAGAATCCTCCGGCTTCTTGGGGTTGCTACCCTCGTCATCCAATCCGGATAATGAGATAAAATCGCCACTTGCAGCCGAGGTATCTTTCCTATTCCCGAGTAGTTCCTTCTTCGCTTGTCTGATCATAGCTATGACATCCAGCTTCTTCCCAGTATTACTTTCTTGAGAAGCTTCCGGGTCTAAACTCGCAGTTTCTTCCGCAGGCTTCTCCTGTGAGGCCACAAACATAGAGGAAGCGGGAGTTTCTTGGTTATCCTCAGGAAGTGATGAAGGTAGAATTATCCCTTCACCAAGTAAACTAGATTCATCCGAGCTATCGATGTCCATGTCAACCTCGCCCTCTTCATCCATCCTCTGACGTTTTGCGGCCACCATTGCAGGATACTGCTCTGGGGTAGCAGACCGACGCAAATGCAATATTGGACGATCGTGGGCCGGGAGAGGGGCACGGTGATCCCTGTCACGCTCGCGGTCATTAAAGCGTCGCGCAGAATCCGTGTGAAACCCTCTCCGATCTCCAGCCCTCCTATCATGGTCTCTGTATCTCCTATCACGGAAACCTGTCTCGGTTTGGGGGAATTGGAGCCCACGACTGTCGGTCTCAAAGTGAAAACCGTCTTCGTCACGGCGTGGCCCGTCATAGCCTCTTCCGACATTATCGCCAAAGCGGTAGTAATCAGCCCGAGGGCCAGTTGGAGGTTGGAAACGTGGTCCCGTGGGCGGCTGACGAGAGGCCCTGCCATCATATCTGTCGCCCCTCTGGTCTATCTCCGACTCGTCCGGGTAAGAACCGAGATGCCCCGAGTGAGATCGAGAGGGAGGTCCACGGTGAGAGGTTTCGGCATTAGGTCCGTCGAAACCTGGTAACCCAGAGCCTAGGGAAGACGCAATACCGCTCTCCGCTTCAGATACCGTCAGTGACTGGCGTCTAGAGTTGCCAGCATCCAGATCTGCCTCTCTAAACTCTTCAACTCCTATTGATTCGCCACCGTCAAGAACGCTTCCCCCCTTCGAGAACCCAGAAGACCTCGGGGTAGTTACCTCCCCATCATCCGTTCCATCCATTCCAACCCCCCTCTTTCCATTTGATCGACCAGGCGATATATCAGCGCCAGGAGATCCATCGATGGCTTCACCGCTGTCGCTTCCATCGCTCATCGCCTCCCCGTTGGATTGTTGGGTAGCATCATCCTCCAAAGCCACGATTTCATCGCCTCTCTCGTCACCGTTCTTAGAAGCCATTCTTCGCTCCCGTCTTCCTATTCTCCTTCGTTCCCTATGCTTTAATTTCCTCGCCATTTCGCGAGCCAACCTCGCCGGGGTCTTCGCCTTCTTGGGCTTTGGGGGCAGAGAATCGGAGGCAAGTGTTTCCAAGTCACCAGAGGGGTTTGTATCGAGAATCGGGTTTGGAGTTTGAAACGTTGAAGATGCGGTTTTAGCCCGACGCGAATATTTTCGAGGATGCGTGGAGAGTACCGCGAGAGAGTTATTCACGTAAGATTGAGGAGGGTAATGAGGAGCCTGGTATTGTTGAGGAGCGACCGGCGGCGGGTAGAATGCATAACCCGGCGGAGGTAGAGGGGGAGGAATCGAGGCAGGCGATGGGATGATGGGTAACGGTTGAAGAGGTTGAAGGGGATGATTAGATTGATGGATCGTATAGGTTTGTGGTAGGTACGGGATGGATGAATTGGAAGTTGAAGAGTTAAGCGGCGAAGGAGCGGGTACGCCGTAAAGGTGATGGTGATGCGCCGATTGGTCGGTTTCCATCAGCAGAGTGGTGCTGTTGCTACTGCTGCTGCTGTTGCTGCGACGGCCAGCCAAAAGACGTGTG
>LDUD01000138.1:518867-534419 GCA_012184295.1 Dactylella cylindrospora
CTGCTGCCACCACCACCGCCAACTTTGGGCGGATTCTTGTCGTTGTTGCTGCTGAAAAATAATTTGAGCCGAATGCTAGAAAGGGCAGCAGTGGCTTGGCTCTTGGGATGATGGCGATACGAGCCAGTTGAAAGGCCGCCGTTCGTCTGGAAAGTGAAGACAAGCCGATTGAGGAGGCCACATTTGAGAACAGACAGCGGCGGCGTCCGAGGAATGGAGGAAGGCAGGCGGAGAGAGGAATCGTGGTGGACTGTTTTGACGCAGCGAGAGCAGCAAATCCTGCCCGCCGATATTCTATTATCTTTGAACAAAATTTTATTATTATTATATTCAAGTTATTAGGAGTCGTAGTATAACTATTTCAATTAATATTGCCGCCAAATTGAAGGTTGGTTACCCCCCAATTTCAAGCGAGGAAAAAATGAGAATGCCCTTGAACTGAGAATATTTTAATCATCAAGAGAATGGTTCGCCTGCCGGAGAGTATATTCCAAAAAATATTTGCAGGCTTCCAGTAGAAATGTGAAGGATGGAAATAATAGTAGTAACAACTTTTAGTTTCAATCTGTGCGAACTTTTTTTTTTTTTTTTTCGTCAGTCTTGCTCAGGCGTTTGGAAAATTTGATAAATTTTTCTTCTAAATCTCTAAAGGCCTCTTCTCTCTATCCCACCAAAACAGGAAGTCTTCTGGCCGTCAAACGTACTCGAGACGAGTAATACAAGATATCTAGACATGTGTTGTTCTTTGGAAAGAAAGCTCGAAAGTTAGACTAGTAAGCTGTCTAATGCATTGCGAACGAGGCCACAATATTTCACCAGGCAATTCTAGTTAGAGAAACTGAGGGCAAAAGGATAAGAACATGTGAAAAGAGATACAACATTGCAACTATTCCGCCAGTTGAACGGGTGGCAGTTGATCAGGCTGGGCACCCTTGAGAGGCTGACACTCTTGCTTCCAATCATCAGGTGCAAGCTTGTCGACAACCTCCTTGAACGCTTCCTGCAATTCGACATCTGTCAGATCCGTTTTAGGTATGAATCTTATTGTAAGAGCCAACTCACCAAGGTACAGAAATTCGGGTTTCCCTCCAAATGCCTCCCTGCGACCTTACAATAACGAACTTGCACTGGAGTATCGTTGTATCTCAAGCGGACGTACCAGCCTTTGAGCATCTTCGGATCAACGGCGGATGGTTTAGATTTAAGCCCAAAAATCCCCAACCAGGACGTCAATGTGGAACCGGTACTCGCACTTGGCGGTTGCTTCTCATCTGAAGAAAATAATTCAACCGCAACAGAGGATGTATACGGCGGCCATCTCCAGTTAAATGCGCCCAGAGAGGCCAAAACCCCTCCAACGGTGGTATCTAGTTCTCTTATTAGTAAAAATTACTGCAGCCCCAGACATACACTCGATATTATTACCATGGCAGCCCATCAAAGCCAGCTTGGGGACAAGCTCTCCGCCAATGGTCTGGTGTCCCGCAGACTTTTCAATCATGCGGTCTCTGATATCTCCAAGAAGGCTCCCAACTCCAAGTCTGCGAACTTCCAAACTCTCCTCATAACCCCGGAACCTAGATACGGGTCAGAGACGGTATTTTAATCTTGTCATCGATAGTTTGCGTGAGCCTTACCATTCTTCTGTGACGATTTTCTCTGCCTACCGTGGCATTAGCGTATCTAGAAACTTGCATGACAACAAAGCGAGATTATCCTTACCCTTGCGAAGATTCCTGGCTCGTAAAAGTACGATGGGAGCTTTGTTAATGGGCCATGAGCATATGTGCTGGCAATGGTGTCCATCTGAATCGGATCTTAGCACAACTTCGACAACCAGCAATCCAACAGCCAACTTACAACACCACTAAGCCTAGGCGAACCATCAACCTTAGCAACCCCATCTTTCAAGTGGTTCCCAAGCTTCGAAGTAAGGTATTTCATATCCTCGCTGTCATTCCATCTCGCCGCAGCTAACAATGTCAACCCCATATACCCGCAAGTCGTATGTATTTGTCACAAGTACTTCATACCTGCAAATCCAAAGGCGTTCTGAAGCTGCCGATACCGCCTGCAAACAGTTTCATTCGGCATCAAGTTCTCATCCGCGACGTTTCGGACCCATATCTTTGGCGTCCCGGCATTGTCATCGACAAACTCCTTAGGAAACATCCCTGTAATAACTTGGTGCAACGATTCTTGAGCTCGCGGGACAGGTGTACCCCTTCCGGCAAGCATGTTAGGAATCTTATGCTATTACTATATAAGGCACGGATCCACGGACCTACCTTAGATAGATGTCACTAAAACTTTGCAGCTCCTTTGGAAGAAATTTAAGCTGGTCGACATAAAGATGCCGAAGTCTTCGCCCCAAATTAAACGTGGTTTCTCTCCCTTTTTACCCGGATCCCTCAGCATTAGCATGAATTGTCATTGGAGTCTAGACGTACGCCAATACCTTTGTCTGTTAATTCGGCAGCCAAGCTATCAATACGAATCAGCATTCAATTCCGACGCAATTCCAAATAGTAGGCCGACGCACCAAAGATCCTCTGCCTTCCCTTCCGGGCCGAGAATAGAAGTCGGGTGGCCTTTTCGGCCATAGGTCTCCAGCATTCTCTCATAAGGCAAGCTTGACCATTTCCCGTTTCCGTTTCTTATTTGAGCTCTGAACTCTCGAGCGGATTTACAGTACGGCCAATCTAATATCCTTTTCGTCAACACCACAGCCCTCGGGGCGGGAGCAAAGTGACCACCCACACACTGGCAGGCCCGTTTCTTGAAATCGGGAAGAGACCTAGCTCCAATGTGAGCATCTCAGCTTCAGCTAGGTAGCCTGTTGAGGACTTACCGGCGTTCTCTCTCCATGCCGAAATATAACCTGAACTTGCTCTAATACGAGGGTTGCCGGATACAGCTGTTTGAGCTGTTCATCGCTATAAGGCGGTTTCGGCTACATGACCAAAAAAGTATGTCAGACCCTCGTCAAGAAGATATTGAAGGATAGAAGGCCACGGCTTGGGCGTATAGAGCGCGGACAGGTTGCTCCTAGCTCCTAAGCTTGGATCCTGTTGTTTTCTGCTCCCATCGGCTCTCGGCTTAATACGTGTATGCGGTTCCACCGCTAGGAAAAAACACCATACCTCAAGTGTTGTCATCGTGGGATATCCTCCAACGCTGCCTTCGGTGAACTGGCTGGCAAGATTTTAAATGTTAATTCCAGTGGTTAGCTAAGAAATAAAAGTAAGGACGGTCTAAGAGAACTTTGTACTTTGTGCTTAATGGGAGAATAAGAAGGAGAAATTAATAGAAATAGCTTCTGCGCTTGTCTAGAGAGCTTTCTTTACTTTAATCCTCTTTTTTTTTTTTTTTTTCTTCTTTGCTGTCATACAGTCCAGCTAGTTCCAGAGAGGCGGGCGTCGCTTTTCTTGGAACATGGACCTTGCAGATTGTGAGCTTATTCTAAGGCACAGCGCCGCTGCATCATCAATCACGCAGCGCAAATGCTATTGCCCATCTAGGCAAATAGAGCAGTCGTGCTGGAGCTTACTTGTAGCTTTGGGGCAGCAAGCAAGGCAACCTCGGCTGGCTGAATTCTTCCTCCATTGCAGTGCAATTTTGGTCAGCACAGGGGGCCTCTTGGGCGCCGTCAACACCATTCTCCGCCCCCGAGAGGTTGAAGGGGCTCCCCCCCGGACGCCCCACGTTCCCCCTCTTGGCGTGCATTATTCTTTTCGTTTGTTTGGCTGTTGTGAAAGCCAAATACGAAATACCAACCTCAACATGGAAATCTCAGATTTGATAACCTCAATCTCTCCAGCCTCAATCCTTACAAATCTGCAATTCGTATCTGCATTCGATTCCACAAATTGATTTGTTAATGCAGCGACTAGCCTATGTCTGTGCTAGCTGTCGACGGTCACTTGCCACCCGAACCATCTCCAGACCTTCGGTGAGACGACAGGTTCACTCAGCCACTGCACCGAACAACAAGGCAGCTAGCAAAACTCAAGCTCTATCTAGCAAACGTAAGCGTATCACAAGTCGACCGCTTCTCACCCAGCATGGGGCTCCTGAAAACTCGTCATACAATGCGTGGAAGCCGTTCAGAAACGATACCAATTCGGACTCACAAGTAACTTTCCAGAAATCTCGATCTAAAAGGTCTCAAGAATTTTACAAAGAAGTTGATTCAAGCGATGCTATCAAATTAGAGTTGGATAATTTATCGAGACGATTAGCTCGGGATGATTATTTCCTTTCCCGAGCCTATACCGGGCTTGAAGGAATCCTACAATCATATGGCACTCGCTATCCACAGTTACTAAGGAACATATTGAGAGACCACAGGCTACCTCGCCAGATAATCAACAAGCTGATAGAGTATCGGGACAAAATTGAGGATTTACCTTCCATGTTGGACGTCTTGAAGAAATTCGCAGAATGCGGGTGCAACGACGACATACTGTGGGCAGATGTTATGTTTGAGTACATTCGCACCGAGTTCTATGACGACGCTATCGATCTCTGGCGTATGAGATCTGATTACGAAAGGATCTATCCACAATCTTTTCAAGAACCTTTATTAAAGGAAACTCCTAGCCAATTAACACCGAGCAACGACGCAAACACCTCTACAGAAACTGATATGAAACCGAGCCCTTTGGCATACGAGAGCAAATGTTATGCTGCAGTCGCTGCCATCACGGCCTTTCTCTCCGCTCGTCGGCTCTTGATGATGCGAACAAATCTCTCAGATTTACTCCATTTCGTTGCACCTGAGGGAGGAAAGATATCCCAACTCATCCCTGCAACATTTGCATTCGGATATATACTGAAAGAAAACAACATCAGCCCAGCTATAGTAGAGTCCACTCTAAATGCTCTACGGGATTTCCGTCCTTATTCCGACAATGTAAATATACAACAAAGATCCCTTCTCGACAGGGCATTCCTCGCAGCCTCTGACAAAGACCTAGAAGCATTGCGATGGATCTACGCCGAATCAAAAAAGGAGATACCGGTAGAAGAGCGGAGGCGAGGCTACTATATATGCTTCATCAATGCCTTTATGCAATGCGGCAGCAGAATAGATGGCGACGTGATCTGGCAAGATATGCTTCAAGCTGGTATTATGCCCTCCGCAAAAGTCTGGTCTTCTTGGCTGGATGGTTGCGCCAAAGCCCGTGATATTGAGCTGTTCCAGGAAGGGTGGACGAGGATGATCGGAGAAATGGTAGCACCTGATAACGTTTGCTGGACTATTCGAATGCAGATGCATTTCCTCCTCGAAGATACCGAGGGTGCAAAACTATGCCTCCAAGGCATGGTTGACAATGGTGTCTTAATAAATACAAATACCTTGAATGTGGCAATCAACGGACTGAACGATGCAAAACTCTATAACGACATCGATGACCTAATGAGATGGGCTCTGCAACATGGCGTACAACCTGATACGGTGACCTACAATCTTATTCTTGACTCTCGGGTCAAAATGAACGACTTTAACGGAGTTCTAAAAGTCTTGGATACAATGAACAAATCCGGTATCCCCACTGATATTATCAGTTATGGCGTCATTATCCGCGGTCTATACCATACTAGCGACACACCACCGGACATTCAGATTGTCAAGACCGTATTAGAAGAAATGAAAGCCAAAGAAATCTCTCCAAACCTTCAATTCTACAACACCATCATCAACGGGATGCTGAACAAATTTTTCGATATTAAGGGAGCGTTATATATCCTATCACTGATGCCCAACGATGCTTGGCGTGGCTCTTCTCACACCTCTACCCTTTTTATTCAATATTATTCGAAAACAGGCAATATTTCGGGGATTGAAACCGTATGGGCTAACATGAGGCGAAATGCCATTGCACCGGACGAGTATGTCTACAACGTGACTGTAAGGGCATACGCGCGGGCAGGGTTGAAAGATAAAATGCTCGAATACCTAGGCTTAATGACCAAGCTACGGAAGAGATTGACTATTGTTGGTTACATCTCGGTTCTCAAGTGCCTTATCCAGCAGCATGACTTCTTAACTGCCCAGCAGATATTCAGTCAGATGCATTCGAGGAAGATTGACATATTTGAAAATAAAGAGTTGGCAGAACTGTATAGACGTCTAAAGGATGGACTGGTGACAAACCCTCGGGACCGTATACTCGATTTCCAGATCAGTCGATTCTAACTTGCAAAATGCGCTATAATGATCTGGTTTTATCGGGGCAAGATCCCGGGAAGAATTCTAGGAATAGGTCTAAGATTGTATATATCCACAACATGATCTTGTAGATAGAAGTACTGAATACCCATGTCACAATTACTGTAAATAATTCTTAAACTTTTAGAGCTCCTAAGCAAGGGACCCTCTCCTCTCTAGACCTGTAGATGTGTCCCCGGACGCAATATGTCTATTCAGTCATTGCATCAGAACCGTACTATATGTGGAACAAACTCTGAGAGACAGACGCAAAAAAAGTCCCAATGTGTTGTGAGCATGCGACACAAAAGGTCGTATAATTTTTTCTTCAAATACCTTTTTCTCAAACTGCCCTAAATTCTCTTGAGAGCTTTTCTTTATATCCTTTGCTTCTGTCAGGATATTCCGCTTTCATCTGTGGCCCAGGAAATCCTGCCATGATCTTTAAGCAGTTACCCGTCTATAAGGCCGACTGACTCATACATTGCAGCCGGATTGCAATTGCCCTGCTCTCCTTTGTTCATCTCGACTATCACTTTCGAGGAACACATTTTGCTGTTCCTCTTTCAAATTGGCTCCATGCATCCATACCATCCGAGCCTCGTTTCACACATTCCTTCGCAAACAACTAACCTCCCACGGTAATACCAGATTACCAACATTCAAATTACAGTCGCTGCCATCAGTCCGACCAATTCTATTAACCGCATCTTCGCAATCGCAACCAAACATCTACTCCCGCTCGTTCTCCACGAGCAGAATCCTTCCGATGAAGGTCTTTGTAGAGCTCATGGCCGTCCCCACGCGGGACAATTCCAGCTCACTGATCCTGCTCCATTTCGACGAGCGTCGGTACATGCTGGGTCACATCTCCGAGGGTACCCAGCGCATCCTGACAGAGAACGTGAGCAAATTCCATCGGATCAGCGATGTATTCCTGGCAGGAAAGACAGAGTGGAAGAATAATGGAGGATTAATAGGGTTGCTGTTGACTATGGGGGATATTAAGATTAATAGGCAGATGGCGATTGAGGCGACAAAGGCGGAGAAGCAGGCCAAGGCGGAGAAATATATGATTTTGAACCCGGATGGGACGATGGTTAATCCTTATCCCTCAGTGCCCGAGACTGAGACTCTCACAGTCCATGGCGGGAAGAATCTTCTCAACACGATTTCTACAGCGAGGAACTTTGTGTTCAGAGAGAATAGCGGGGTCATTTTTCATGAGTACGATTTTACGAAACCGAGTGAAAATGTATTCAAAGATGAGTACGTCACCGTCAAACCGTTAAGGGCTTTTCCTAGAAGGTTAGGAAGCGGACAAGAAAGAGAAATCGAAGAAATCCGATTACAGAAGATCGAAGATACGAACCTGGGAAGTAGGGAACAATTGGGGGGAATAGTTCAGTCCATGTGGAATTGCAAGCCCGGTGCCTTAACGGTTGGAAAAGACGATGAAGACTATGTCTCTGCATTGGTCTCGAGATTAAAGGATGATGAGGAACGTGCCCAGCGAGAGCAAAGAGCAAAAAATGGCACACAAAAGCAAGCCGCGTCCGACAGGGGTGAAGGGCAATCACCACCGAAAAGGCCAAAACTCGATTCTGAAGCGGCCAATGATAGTGAAGCGACCTGGGATAATATCCTTGACGATTCAGCTCCAGAGCAGCCTAATGATACGCCCATTTTCCCGAAAGGCCGCCCCCTTCGACGGCCATGGCCCGCCGCCATGACCAGATCGCTGCCCGGCACAATTCCCAGTGGATCAACGCTATCATATATGGTCAACATAGCTGATGTCAGAGGTAAATTTCTCCCACAGAAGGCGAAGGAACTAGGTGTTAGCCCCGGCCCCGATTTCCGAACGTTGGCCCAAGGGGGTACAATTGTGTTACCGGATGGGACTGTCGTTGAAGGCCAACATTGCTTGGAACCTCCTCGAAAAATTCCTGGCATGGCGTTCCTCGATATCCCCGATGAGGGTTTCTTAGAGTCAACAATCGAAAATATTCTAGCCTGGAAGGAAGAAACGAAAGCAAATAATGAGAATGATAACGTCGGTATCTGGGTCTGGGCAACTGGACCTGGCATGGAGAACAACAGACGTCTTCTGGAGTTTATTGAAACTCTGGAAGGCCAGGTGAGTTTAGAAATTCTTACAGTTTTCGATTTAAGGACATTGCTAACCGCCGCAGCACATGATCAACTCTCCAACTGCCCCATTCAACGACATGAGCCTCAGAGGCTCGGCTTCACAAACGGCAAGGTTAAATTTACTGAGTGAAGAAAACTTTCCGATACCGTGCCCAGAGTTCGACGACTCTGTTAATACGGGCGAAGACACCTTCAGCTCACTACAAGATAAATTCATTCAATCAAGGGACAGTCTTATCATCGATGTCCACCCAAATCCGGCTATCGTGACGTTCAAAGCTCGCCCACGTTTCCACCGTGAATCTGTTCAAGAGGAAGCAAAGACGAAACTTGGGGATGGCCAATATTGGGAATCTGTGCAAGAAGTCCAAAAACAGATCAAGGCAGAGGCACCTTCAAGGCCTGTGTCCTCGTCGGATATTGGAGATGTTGAGTTTATAACTCTTGGGACAGGAAGTGCATTTCCAAGCAGGTACAGAAACGTATCAGCAACATTAGTAACCATCCCGAAGATCGGGCGTGTTCTTCTGGACTGTGGTGAAAATACAATTCTTCAGCTGCGGAGAAGTTTTGGAAATAGTGAGCTAGCGCAAGTTTTGATGGATCTCAGGGTTATATACATCAGCCATCTACACGCAGATCACCATATGGGAACCGTTTCTGTTATTAAGGCTTGGTATCAGGCGACGGTCAAAGACGATGAGCCGACATCCAAGCTCTATCTGATAGCTCCGATAAGATACCTCAACTTTTTAGAAGAATACACACAAATTGAGGATATCGGACTGAGACATACCAAATTCATTCCTTGCGAAAGGCTGTTATCACCAGAAGACCGAACACCAGGAGACTACGGATTAGAGGTAGAGCCAAGGTTAGAGGATATGATGAACACGCTTCATCTCGAGAGACTCGAAACTTCGTTCGCGATACACTGCCGATCGGCTTTTACCGTTGCGTTTACTTTTAAAGAGCCTAGTGGGTTCAAATTTGCCTATTCTGGCGATACGAGACCTGCACCCGGATTCGTTAAGATCGGAAAGGATTGTACGGTTCTAGTTCACGAAGCAACTTTTGATGACCAATTGCATAAGGAAGCTGTTGCAAAGAGGCATTGCACTACTTCAGAGGCCATACAAGCTGGATACAACATGGGCGCGAAAAATTTACTATTGACCCATTTTAGTCAAAGATACCCAAAGCTACCCAAACTTCGAAAGCCAAGCAGTAATGGCAATCAGGATGAGCAGCCTCTTTGTGACCCGTTCATGGAGGTACCTGAGGGTAAGGAAGTGGATTATTCGGGGCCTATGGATGGTGTCACCGTCCCAGGGCATGATAATATGGGGCCAGAAATTTCCAAGCCCGCCGGTTCTGATAGCATGAATATCGGGTTCGGCTTTGATATGATGAGAGTCAAGGTAAAAGATTTCTGGAAGCTTGAGAGGTATATTCCAGCGTTAGAGAGCCTATTTAAAGAGGAAGAAAAGCTAGACCCAGGTGAGGGAGCCGAAGGAGTCGACGAGTCTGCCACCTCATCTTCGAAAAAGCAAAAACAGCAGAAGCAACAGAAGCAGAAACCAAAGCAAGGGAAACAACAACAGAAGAAGCCAGATCAGGACAACAGGAAGCAGGTGAACTCGAAATAGGATTTGAGAAACCTGCCGACTAATCCGGTGTGTGGCCGGAAGTCGAAACACTGGGACATAATCTATTGTTAAAAATTATATTCGGACGATTTGGGATACTTAGGTGACAAAAGGGGAACCATGTATATACTGTATATTAGAACATTAGAATATCTGCATCAAGGTTAGGAATTATAAAAAGTCATTTTCAATTAGTAAATATGTCGCAAATGCAATCATACAGAATTAATCCAAGATACAAGCACTCTAGGCTAGAAAGGGTTGTCGTCGTTGTATTACAGCTCTTTCGCTTAAGCTCTATCCCTGCCCTTGTCTTTATTGTTTACAACGCGTCTCCCCAGCTCCATATCCAAAGCAGCCCTTTCCCCTCGAAAACTTGAAGCATGAAAGAAAGCGCAAGATAATTCCAAATGGAGGAAGAAGGATCGCAAATTTTCAAGTGTATGTAAGTGCGCAATCCATTCAAGTAGCTTTCACAAGTATCAAATCTGACATACTTGGACCCTTGTAGCTTCATTCACGCAGGGATCATTCCCTTCACCTGACGGCTCGCTCGTCGCATCGGTTCAAGCTTCGCGACTGGTTCTTCAGGATGCGAATACTTATGAGATTGTACGACCGATACAGCTATCCTCTGAACTTGCCAGCGGGGTTAGCTTTATAAAGTGGTCGCCTTGGAAGAGGTCTATTACAGGGATAATATCAGAGGTTAAGGAGGAAGAGACGGAGGATGGTGACCCGATAATAGCGGCGAGTACCCTGCCATTGACGACACCATTGAGAATTTTGGTTGCGGATGATCAAGTGGTGGAAGTTTACGATGCGGGCGATGCGGAGTGGAGAGCGGTGTTGAACCCTGGGTTTGGAGGGATGAAGTATGTCGATTTTGGAGGGAATGAGGACGAGGTGGTGGTTTTGTCGGAGTTTGGGGTGGGTATATGCTTCCATGAGATAGCTTGGGTCATTGCGGTGGTGCTGACCGATTGGTGGGGGGGATAGCTTAAAGTTACGGTCTGGTCACTCAAGACTTCCCGACATGTAGATTTACAGCATCCTAAAGTCGGGTTTCGAGGTAGCTACACCCACCTCTTGATCACACTCATTATGGAAAGCTGACAGAAGGCCCACTAGGTTTCGGATACCGCCCTCGAACAAACCACTTCGCCCTCCTTACTCGTCCCGCCGTCCACGACATTCTAAACCTCTACTCCCCCCTCACTTACAATCTGATAACATCAGTTGTGCTGCCCAGCGCAGACGCCCAAGGCCTAAAATGGTCACCTGATGGTCGCTGGATCGCGATATGGGATTCCCCTAGCGCTGGGTACAGAGTTGTGCTCTACACGGCTGATGGGCATTTATTCCGGACGCACGAGCAGCCATGTGTGGGACTGGGGTTGAGGAGCGTGGAGTGGAGCGGCGGTGGAGAGTACCTCGTTCTAGGAGGGTACGACGGGAGGATTATATGTTTGAATAACTTTTTATTTAACCCGGTGGTTGAAATGCGACATACAACGACTATGAAAGTGCCAAATACGGATGTTTGGTCTGAAGAGTTGTCTGTTCAAGGGGAGCGTCATTGTATGTTTTCACCGGCTCCCGCTGCTACGCAAAGTATACAAGATCTGACGGCGTAGCATAGATACTTTGATAACGCCGCCCGTGAACTTACCGACGGTGGAATCTCCAGCTACAGATCCAAATCCCAAAATTGGAGTTTCGGTTATATCTTTCTCGCCAAACAGCCTGTTGCTGGCGACGAAGGACGAAAGAATGCCAACGTCAGTGTGGATATGGTCTCTGGAAACAATGTCGCCGCTAGCAATCCTCGTACAGCTGTCGCAGGTCAAAGCGATCCAGTGGCACCCGAATCGAGGAGACCTGCTGGCGGTGGTATGTGGTGCTGATCCTAGTACTGGCAGTGCGACGAATATACCGGCGATTTACCTGTGGTGTCAAAAGTGGGATTACCCAAGGACGGTAAAGGTTTCGAGGGACCTGTTGGCCGCGAACTTGTGGTTTAGATGGGTTGGTGAGAAGAGCAGTTCTAAAGTAGCAGAGGTCGCCATCAAGGAAGAGGAAGAAGGCGACGACCTAAAGACGGAATTGGATGCAGGTGTATTTTTAGATCCCATCAGGTTCGTCGTTGGTGACAAGGAACGGTATCAAATAGTCAAGTTGGAGGAGGCCCTAGTAATTGAGGAATGACATCAAGTGATCATGGTATCATAGTTCATTATGCATATAATACGATACTAATAATGCTCTGCACAAGAAAGCAACTCCAACATCCACACATCCATTTCATTTCTTCTTCTTTTTCTCCTTCTTTTCCTTCGGCGCCGAACCGCTGCTGCCTTCACCAGCCCCACCACCCATCTCATTCATCATCTCCTTGAATATATTATCACTAACCCCACCTCCCGATAACGCTGGCGAATGCAGTGGTAATATCTGATTCAGCTTCCACCCCTTCGGAACCGCAGGCGGCTGCGGCGGTTTATCCGTATGCGGCATCCCATGAAACCGTAATAACAGCGGAGTCTCCGGCGTCGTCGGATTAGCCTGTAAATGTTTCGCAACAAACTCGTACAGCTGCCTTTTGGTCTTAACCGTAGGATGCACCGGTTCTCCATCCTGCTTCAACAGGACTCTTACCCTTCCGGGATTCGCCCAATCCTTCGGGTGAGTCTTTGTCGGCTCGAATATAGTCTGAAATCCTTGAGTGTTTAAAGCAGCGACGACCTCCCGCGCCAGAGGATTCTCGACGGCGAATTTCTTCCCCACCCTGCGACCTTCGGCTTTGGATTTCGATATGTCAAAGTATATAGGGTAGATGCATTGGTATGATTTGAATTTAGATTCCATATCATCTTTGCTGATGTATTTGGTTTGATTGAAACCGGAGGTTATTCCCGGATTGAGATTTCTTTGGGGAGGAGGGGGTTGCTGCCGGAGGGTGGATGCGGAAGATGCAGAGGAGGGGATGTCGGCGGGGCGAATTATGGAGGCTCTGGGATCGTAATCCGCGGGGTCGAATTCCAGGTTGTCGACGTCAATGTCGTCCTCGTCGGCGACTTCTTCTATTCGGGGGCGTAGGGAGGCCATGTGGGTGGTGTATGATGATTATTGTATTCTCACGAGAGTTATAAGCTGCAGGAAGAGAGGGTGGATTGAAGCTTGGAAAGTTGGCTTTTTTCAAGGTTGGCGATATCAACACTTTTCTTGGCAGGCAGGTTCGCGGCCAACCGTTTCAACGCCGCGCCCGCCGCCCTCTCTTGTCACTCCTTCTAGGGACAAACCCACCCCCGATGCTTACATTTATTTACCATGGATATACCTTTGCTTAGAAGTGTGATTCGATAGAGATAGCATGACTATCTCCAAGAAATATTTCTGACATTTACAGTAAGATCACTCGTATATTTCAAGCAGTAGCGACCATAGCTGATGCATACTAAGCTTTCCGTAATTGATTACTCATCCCGCCTGCTATCGAGGAGTCTCGAGCCGCACCGGATCGCGAAAGACCAAGAAGCTTATAAAATCTTCCCCGGAGCCGCGACTTTTTTCTCGCTTGAAAAAGTAATAGGAATCCAGGTTCGCATATCGCTATCGATTAAAATTCAACAAACGTTATAAACCCGCGCAATACCTCAAAAAATGTCGTTCAACGCCGGATCATCTTCAGATCAGAGCTCCCCTCACACGTCCGGCTTTGGGTTAACACCAAATTACTCCGCTTTGACGCCCGGACAATTCGGTTTTGGGTCAATCAATGATAACCTCATGAATACCGCTTCGGCTGAACCGGAAGGGGTCGTCGATGAGCTCCAATTCAATACGATCCCGTTCGAAGATGATAGCAAGACGGATCTTTCGAGGTTGGATTTGAAGCAGAGCGGCTCGCAGCAGGGCAATGCTCAGGCTAGTAGTAGTAGTTCGGCGGTTAGACCGGGTACGGATCTATCTCTGCATGGCAGTATGTTTTTGGTGTAGTTGGATTGGGATCTCAAAGCGGTTCGTGGTATTGACTGATTGGCAGTGAACCGGATACCGCAAATATTACCGCACGATAAAGTTTTTAACGTCCAGGTGGGATGTCAGATGTATTCTTTGAGGTAAGTTTCTGGAAAGCTGTCTCCCTTTGTCAGTCCGAATTGCGCCTAAAAAATCGGATATTAAATAGATGAACTGGTTACTAGTGGCGCTTCGATATCATCAGACGGCAAGTCACAACTCTCAAAACTACGACTTGTCGAATCTCAAAGCTAACAGAGAGTCGATATTCAGCACCGTCGTACTTTTCGGCATATTTTGCGAAACAGCTGCAGGAAACACAAGGACGAAATGAACCAATCAGAGCGTTACATATCGATCGCGATCCGGAGATATTTAAGGATATAGTCCGACATCTTCAGGGGTACTACGTTCAGATTAGAAGCCCGGATCATTTCGTGTACCTATTCGCGGATGCACAACTATTCCAGTGTGAGGAAATTTCCCATACATCAGAATTTTTCGCGAGTGGAATGTTCCTTTTTCGCTAACGTGATGGTCATGCATGTGCAGTACCGAAGCTTATCTCTCGCTTATTCGAGTCTGAGATCTTCATGGCGATTGGATCTCGATCTTTCCAGATTCCAAGAGATTTATTTTCGTCGCCTGGCGATTCACCAAATTATTTTACAATAGGTCGGTTTATTAGTAGCAATAGCTTCCAGTTCTACAACTCTTGCTCATTAGTTCGATGTTACACAGGTTTTGCCGTATTTTTCTCCTCTCCCGATGAGGTCTTCCCGGGATTGAAACGAGAAGGCTTATTGCGACCCCCATCAATAACACCTCCCGAGGTTCCCAACAGATCTGGGGAGATATTCTCGGAGCTGTTACATTTACTGCGAGGATACCCCGTAGAAATCAGGAATGAAACTCACAGAGCAGCCTTACTGAGAGATTGCAGATACTACCATCTGCGCGGCCTAGAGCAGAAGTTGATATCTCATACAATAGCATACAATGCTTCACGTGAGAGGGAAGAAATTACTTTAAGGATCGAAGATATCAAGCCATCTGGCTTAAACTTTGCTCTAGACAGCTCTGATAAGATGCTCGGATATGTGACCTATGCCCGGCCATTCAATGATGAAACGGGCCGAGAGTTAATCCTCGAGATCGGCAGCGAGCATATCATTGTGAGCTCCGTGACTATGACTGCCACTTTCAGAGAAGACACCAAAAAGAGAGTTGCAGCTATAGTCAAGCTGATTTATGGCAAGCTATCCGCAGCGAATACGACCACGAGAAAATTAACGGCGGCAATCCTGGGGCAGCCATTCACAGGGTCCGGCGATATTACTCTACGTGTCGTCGTCGACGATGAAACCGATGTCTCACTCGATGGTAGAGCGTGGGGTAACAGTCCACCTGCCGAAAGCATGCACCTTGAGTTTGAGAACCCCATGCAACACCCGCTGCAGGATTCCAGACCTCTCAAGAGACGTCGAACCAGCCTTCAAACTGCCGGTAGCTCAG
>LDUD01000138.1:534454-561988 GCA_012184295.1 Dactylella cylindrospora
CTTTGGAAACTACAGATACTGGAGTTTCCTGAGAATAAGGTTGAAATACTACTAAAAGGGATCAAGCTTGACGCAATATCAGGCGAGGCGGGAAGGAACCAAACGAGGAGCTTCTTGCCGTGATCCGGTGAGTGTGCGACAGTTTTTGTGCTCTCAAGACACCATCGATGCAGCTAAGATGCAAGAAGTGAGACCCTAGGAGTTCATTTTTTTGTCTTTTTGAGTATTATAGCAGTATTGGAGTCTAGTATCTTAGTATATATCACACTGCAGTTTGCAGTTTGCATCGTCAGGTGGATATTTTGGGGTTACGTGGTGGTCTAAAATGGGCGGCTAGTCTTTTTCCAGCAGTTCCCCAGATTTGCCTAGGCTTCTTTCCTTTTCCCTCTTACCGTTCGAGGTATCTTCTTTTGGGGTGTCAATTGGGAACAGCTTTTTTTTTTTTCTTTCGTCTAAATTTTCTAGAACACTAGCAGGTTTTCTTGGGTATGGACGGCTCAAGGGACTTTTTTTTACGGGTATTAACCGAAGTCGGCCGGTCCGCTACGTAATGCTAGTGTGATGAGAGCTCTGCCGGGTGCATTATGGCTTGTGGGCTTGGGGTGCAGGAGTACGGGTCGGTGGGTACAAAAAATTTTTGGGGACGTGGTCAGATCGGTATACCGGACATCCGTTTCGCGAAGTGGAAACTGCGGGATGTATGTATGTGGATGGCATATTTGCCAATTTGATAATGTCAGATCCCACTTTTATTTTACCATTTAGATCCATATTGGTGATATCTCCCTGCTTTTCTCTATGAAAAAAAAAGGGCTTTCCAAATGAAAAATTTTCTTTTCAATCAATTTTACACTTGCCGGTTTTTGGAGATATTTGTCGAAGAAGAGGAGCTTTCGAGAACCCTGGCTTGGATCACGAAATTTTTTTTTTAACCTGTGCAAGGTACCTAGCTTTTGTGAGCTGGAGATACTTGATATGTGGTACCTGCATGATCATGATGAGGGAATTAACAGCACCCCAGACTGCATGAACTTATTTTTTTTACTCTCTTCTATTTTTCTAAATGCTCCACTTGTCATGTGCCCGGGCGTCTGCCTTTATCCATTCTGGTGAAGTTGTGTCGATGCTGCCGGCTATCCTTGTCCGTCCGCATTTGGCCAGGGAGATTGATCTTTCGTTAGAAAAAATTTCTAACCAGGGCTACTGATTATCGAGATAAACTGAGAGACTTTACGCAATGCCCATGGGAGCTCGTGCTTATGCTGAGGTAATGAAGACGTCCCTTCCAAAGGATCACGGAAAGCCATCCTTGCAAGTTTTCGAAAGATTGAAAGATTTTCACGCCATCTGTTGGGCCAGAACTTCTTTTTTTTTTTTTTTTGGATACCGTCTCTCGGCCCTTCGCATCTGATACAGCTCCACTCTGCACTCTCCTCAGGAACGAGATTGTGATGGATTCTCTAATTGGATCAAAAGCAAGCAATGTTTCTTTACGTTGGGGGGGAGAGGGAAAGGAGGGGGTCAAGTTGCAGCTTGCAGATCGGTACAGTACTCTGCTGATAGCTCCACCTTGCTAGGCCACCTCGTAACTGTTGTTGCTCGTTATGCATCAGCTACATGAACAAAATAGAATTCAAAACACGGACACCGGATAGCTCTCCAACTTTGAAAAACAATAAAGAGAAAAATTAGAAAATTAGAACAAAAAGAAGAAAGAAGGAAAGGCCGTTTTTACCGTCTACCGATGGAGAAATAAAAAGCCATCTTTGGCAGGTGGATCCGCGAGAATTTTCTCCTGAACCGATGATATCCATACCTTCTACAGGTACAAGTGGATATCAAATTAATTTTTTTTCGCAAAGTCCGCGATTGAGATTCGGTTTGCAGTCGATTCAGGTTTTTAGTTTAAAACTGGTTACAGCAACCCAGGCTGGGTACGTGCATTGTAACCAACCTGAGCATATCCGCGAACAAGGCTGGGGCCCGCTTGGACCTGATACACGCACCCACCCTCAATAAGTACTTGCTGTATCATGGTGGCTTTGCGAGGCCAATTAATTCGGGTCAGGAAAAACAAAAAGTTGAGGCTTTTGGCACGTAAATTCACGCCCGGAAAAACGTGAAGACCATGCTTGTGATAATAATATTCGAGTTCTTTTACCAGCCCTATCCCGATCACATTTTATTATTATATTTCTCTCTTGACTTTCTTTTTTTCCTGTCCTCTCTCCTCCGGACCGACCTTTGTGGGCCGTATCTCCCAGGCTGGGTTATAATGCGAATTCGAAAGGGAGATCCTAAAGCCGTAACTGATTTCTCTCTCCGTGAATTCCTCCACTGTGCGGATGCGAGGTGCATACCGATATACCGGCCGTGCACCGCGATCATTTGTCAAAGTAGAGTAGCAGACCCGAGAAACGGTTCGTCTACACGTACTCTACATGAACGAGGCGTATGACCACCTCGCTTCTATAGATCTAACTATATTCGATCAAGTTTGCCAGCTTGTTGAACATTCTACTCCTTAAGCATATATTCCTTCTACGAAACTTAGAAGTCAACAACATCACAACTTACCAGCTTGGGCCAAAAAAGCCAGCCCAGACGCTAGCTGGTCCTGGCCCCACTCCCAGCTCTCTGACCTATGCACCGCATTGGCTGGGACGGGGATTTTGACTAAACCAATTATATCAGCTCTGCAGCTGCTGCTCTTGCTTTTTTTCACAAGGATGATAGCATGCTGCTGACCTTGCCTTGTACTTCTCTTTTCTTTTTTTCCTTTTCCTGCGATGATGGACCGAAACCTGTAACTCGACCTTACAAGCATTTCAGCTTTTTGCAGCTCCTGGCATTTCACAATCTCCCTTACCTCAGAGGCGCTCAAAGTTTCCAAAATAGATCCAACTCGGTCAATGCGAATAGCCTCCACCTCCAGTTCCTCGACAACCCCCCCCTTCCTCCTTCGGCGCATACGGCTTTATAGTCGGCCGTTCTCCCTCTTCTCTCCTCCCTTTTCTCTGACCCTCTCTTTTATCAAATTCCAACATTCCTACCTTCAACAAGTTTTACAAGTCTGCTAGTTAACCCAACCTTTAATCCTCCCCGCGGTGCAATGTCAAAAGGAGTTATCTCAACCCTCTTTCTCTTTTCTTCTTCCGTTTCCTTATCTTTAATTTTATGATCCCACGCCCTCGCTCTGACCCATACCCGGACTTTTCCCATGCAACCGCTCGCTCTTTGTCCTTCCGCTATTCTCGCGACTTTGTCTTTATAGTTTCTCGCGTCTCTTTTGGTTAACAAGTCTTACGTCGCTTTTGCCCATTCAATTAGTCCATATACAGTTGGCATACAGCTGTTGTCACCTTGTTTGCCATACACATCACCGTAGACCTCTTTTTCTTTTTTTTCTTCGTGCACGAAATATTCACATTCCGGCTACCTAGCTTGTGCGAATTCCAAGCTATAATAAGAATACGATATCGGAGTTGAAGCAATCCCTCCTATCTATTCCGCTGCTTCAACCAATTCTATACAAACCTCTACTCCCTTAATTTAATATCCCTAACGAATTTACGAAACTCACCCATTTTCAACGGCCGTATTCCCCAAAACCAAAAGTAACAATTCCCAAAAATGGAGGTCCTCCCAAACGATATCCTCCTCCTCATCTACCCCGAGCTAGACTCGTGGCGATCAGTTGCAGCGCTATCGAGCGTTAATCGCCGTTTCCGCGGCGTCTTCAATTACAACAAAGACCGCATCAAGAAGCGAGTGTATGCGCGCAACTACGCCATCACCCATCCATTGGGTCACCAGGATGCCTTTAGACTGGCGAGGTACATGATCACAAACAAGCTTCACCCGTCAACCGAAAGAATTGCTGTTTCTCAGCTCAGCTGGAGAGAAATTGAACAGCTGGGGGAGAATCAGAAGGTCATCCAATACCTGCAGGATAGGTTTTTGAAAGTTAGAAGGGAGGCGAAGAGTAAAGCCCTGAATGAGGATCTGAGCCCTAATGAGGTTGACAAGTTTTGTCAAGCAACAGTAAGTTCCGCATAATTTCCGTCTATATTGTTTGCTACTTTTTGCTAACAAGGCGTTATGCGACGTGTAGACAAGATTCTGGCTCTTCTGCGCAGTATTTGCGGAAAACCCACGAAGTCGAGCGGACCAGAAGTCCCTCGTTGAATCCTGGTGTTTCCGGACCGCCGCCGAGCTTCAATACATTCGAGAATTAATCCTCTTCCTATGGAGGTTACTCAGAGAAGCCATCCCGGAAAGCGAGGAACTAATCGTCCAGAGCTGGGCTACAAAAGTTGGCATCAGGTGTCTTTCCAATCCGGGTGGTGGACCATCCGACAGTACGTCCCCTTCCCCAGCTTTTCTCCTGAATACTGAAGCTAACCTAATTTAACTTGCAGCTCAATGGATCGATTTCCTCCTTTCCCGTGGTTGCGGAGTACTATTCGATCTCGTTAAACAGGAAACTGTCCTAAAGAGAATTCTCTACATCGCCAAATCTCCGTTCGGATATAGGACCGACGCGGCGGACTACGTCTTCATCTGCGGGTCTGCAATCAACCAGGTCATGGCGGAGAGAGCCAATACCCTCCCCACCAGACCATGGGGTATCCTTGACAAATGCTGAAAGAGAATAACTCTGTTTACTCTGCAGAATCATGACTCAAGCTGCCTGAATTTCCTTTTGCTTACGACTTTTTGATTTGAGGAAAAGTTTTATTTCTATTTTCTTTTAGGAAGCGGGGGGTAATTAATGGCTTTCGGTAATGTTATAGATGAGCATCTTCGGAGATACTCGAAGATGAGAAGAATTTAAGCGAAAGGCAGTGGGATGGAATATAACGGCAGCACACCGAAAAGGCAACGTGGGAATCATTCAAACAAAACGTGGGAGTTTATCTTTTTATTTTCCTTTTTTTTTTTCTCCATTGGATTTCCTCTCGGATATAGATTTCTATTTTGGTATCCTTCCAGGACAATGGACTCTGGGGAACCAAGAGCGAGCAAGGCAAGCGATTGCATGATGAAGACAGAAAAGTTTCTCTCTGCTTTCTAATTTCTACCAAAAAACCAAAAAAAGAAATTTTCTCAACTTGGATTTTACGATTCAGGTACTCATCGCCACTAATGTCTTAAGCTTAATTACTTTGCTTTTTGGGGTTATCTCTACTTTCTATCTTCGCAATCGGTGTACTTTTAGAGGAATGGAAAGCAACAGCGAAGAAACACCAGCCGGCGGGGTGTTTAATATCATGTAAATTATGTAATAGGCGAGTTTACGTGGGGATGGTAAAAAAAGAGGATGGGATGGGCGTTTCTTTTCTTTTCTCTAGTAGAGATATTCGGAGGCGAGAAGGTTTGCTTCTGTAACGATGACGATGGGATGAAGTTCTTTTTTTTTTCTTCTCTTTCGAGTTTTCCATAGGCTGCAGATGCAGTATGGGGAAGCCGAATCGATGGGTGGTTTTCTCTGTTGGAGACGACTATGGCGTTTTGGGTAGCTACAAGCCACGCCGGAACGTGGGGGTTCGAGGACAGCATGGGAGTTGAGCACGAGGGGGGAAAGAAAATCAATTCAATCTGCAGGCATGCATGGATGCCTCTATGCAGTATTTGATCATATTACCATTGGAAAATTTTCTCCATTGCAGAAAAAACCAGGTTAATAGAAACGACTAAACTCACAGGCATGGAGGTGCCCGTGTAAGGCCTGGGGGAACTCGATCTATATCCCATCAACACCACTCTTGCACTATCGATACCAAATCTTATCACGGATGCATGTCCTTGGGGGCCTCGCATGGACATCGGAGACTCTACGAACCATCCACCGCGCTTGTTGCGTGAAAACATCCCATTAGGCAACCGATAATGCTGTCAAAAATCTGGTCGCCGTCTTGACTAAATTTTTTTCCTTCGATGTCAAAGCGTTTCTATCCGCGCGGGAAGCGACGATGGATGAATCCGCATCTGCCGGACGGGGTTTTAAATCATCCGAAAGGCTACGGATCGTGCCGGAAGGGGTTGTATCGAGCTAGTCTAGTTTACAATATACGAATACTCGATGCGGCTGGGCTTTTCTGCTGTGTTGATATAAATGCCTGCTGAGTAGATGTATTTGGAGATGAATACGGTATATGGCAGAGATGATTAATCCGGTTATTGGGAATTAGTACCTGCAGGAAAGAGGGCTGGGGCCGATTGCAGTCGGGCCGAAGATACCATCTCGATTAAGTTGCGAATCCTTTGGTCTGACGGATTGTCCGTTGATATAAATATAGCCTCATCATGCGCATGACACGGATGTAACCTCTCTACAAGCTTTCGACTTTCACTTGCTTATAGCTACTGTACCAAGTAGGTCTAGTCTTCACAAATCACTCTAAAACTACAAGTCAAAGGAACCAATACGATCAAGCTAAGAAAGCCAGTCTCATATTTTCTTATTTGTTTTTTTCGTTTTGTATATATATTCAATGATACTATCACACCGTCTCAACCTATACTATATAAAAAAGGACAAAGCTAACAAAGGAAAAAAAAAAGCCAGAGTTTCCCGCCCATGTTGTAAAAAAAGAAGCTCCAAAACTATTTTCGAGATGAGTCGAGATCAAGAATGATGAGGATATATCAAAGTTAAAAAAGATGTGTCTTGTAAAAATATGATACCGCGGACCCCAGGTTTGATTACTGGCTGGACCCTGCAGCTCGATTATATAAGAAAGATATGGTAGAAGAAAGAGGTAGAAAGAAGATGGTATGAAATACATGGCATGAGATAAAAGAAAAAGACATGAACGCCTGAGAACTCCATACATCGTCAAGATATCTTTGGAGAAGTAGTAGTAATCCCTATATGATGATAATGTAACAAAAGAAAAATGTGTTGAGATAAAATGATAAACGATAGAACGAAGTGTTCAAGACGACAAGGAAATCTGGAAAATAAAAGGAAAAGATATTGATAAATCTAAAAGCATTCAACAAAGGAAAGGCTCCAAAGACTCAAGAACGATTATAAACCACACAAGGCACCAACACTGCGGTACGTCGACTCGATAGAGCGAAGCGTCTTGGTGAGTTCGGGATCACGGCAGGTCTCGGTGGTGGCTTGTTCAACAGGAGATTCAGGCAAAACATCGGTCGGCTCGGGCGAAACTGGGAAGAATTGGTGCTCGAGGGTGGTGAAGAGGTTTTCCAGACCAAGAGCTGGCAGAACGTCTTCGGGCCTTGGTGGTTCGACTTCTTCTTCCTTTTGCGAGAGCGGAGCGTGAATGTCAAAGTGGCTGTACAGGTAGTCCGGAACGGCTTCGAGTTCATCCTCAAAGACGTCAAAGATGTATTGACCGTTGCTGTCGTACGAGTTGGAGAAGTCTGGCTTGGCTTCATCCTTCTCGTCCTTGAGGACAGGCTTGAAGGAACCTGGGCGGAAACCGTCGGCTGGAACGTACAAGTCATCCTTACCAAGAAGCTCGTTGGCGTCAACGATGATTTCTGGGACCTCAGCAGCGTAAACAGTGGATGGGCCCATTCCCCAGGATCCTGGAGCTGGGTAGGCAAGTGGCCATTCCTCAACACCGGCTTGCGATCGGTTGGGGTTGACATCCTTGCGTGGGTTGTAAGTGTTGAGGAATTGCTGATGGGGTGGAATGTAAGATGGGACTTGGAAGTCGTGCATGACTGGAGCGGGTTGTTGAATCTGGACGTGAGGAATGGAGGCACGGTGAACAGTGATGTTCTCCGACATGGAATTCTGCTGTGGAGCAGTGCTTGGGGCAGTGAAGGCAGCAATGTTGCCGGCCGAGAGAGGGTTCATCTGATCCAAAAAGGAAGCGAACTGTGGGGATGCAAGGAGCATGCGGGTGAGGTCCTTGAGGGACTTATTCTCAGCCTCGATGGCGTTAAGCTTCCTCCTGAGTTCAACGTTCTCAGTAGACTTGGTGGCAACTTCGGACTCGAGTTGGCCGATGTATTCTATGTCAGGTTTGGTTAGCACACTGTGAGAAAATAGTGATTGTTCAACATCATCTTACCCTTTCTTCTGCTTCGGAAAGCTCTCGCGGAAACCTTGTTGCGGAGCTGCCTCCTTTCTTTGCTGCTCAACTTCTTTCCTTCTTCGCTAGCCAAAAGCCTCTCGTCCTCATCCATATCCTCCTCGTCTTTCTTTGCGCGAGCGATCTGTGGCATGGAGCTATCTTCCTCGACGGTTGGTTGAGTGGAAAGGGCTTTCCTCTTAACGTCCTCAAGGATCTGGCGAATGCGCTCCTCGGTCGCTGGGTCTGGTGCCGCCGAAGACTTCTTCTTTCCCTGGCTAGACGAGGCAGATGAGGATCCGACCGACGAGGTGGACTTTGATCGCTCTGATTTAATTCCAGCCAAAGCGTCGATGTCAACCTCCTGGCTACCAAAGTTCACATCGCTTGGGTTGACAAAGTCATTGTCGAAGGAGGACTCTGGGAAGAATGGTTGCATGGTGGGGAAGAGGGAGTCGTTTTCCAGGTCCATTCCAGAGAAGTTCATACCACCGAAGTCTTCTGGTGATAGGGACATGGAGGACTGGTTTGGTGTTCTATTTGGTGTCGAGTTCTCAGAGAAGTTCATAGAGTAAGGCAGTAAGCCAGTTTGCTGTGTGTGCAGTTCATATTGATGCGAAGGGGCAGAGAAGTTCTGGTTGAGTGTGAGATGAGGGGCTTCTGGGAAGACTGTCGAACTTCCTGTCGATGAAGGTCGGTTGGAGTCGGAGAGGCCTCCGCTGAGATCCAAAAAGGAATCGATGTCGTAGTTATCGCCAGCCATCGTTTGTATATGCTAGTGACCTTGAGGCCAAGTGTTCAGGTGAGGACTTCGATCAGATTATCTTGCGAGTCTCTTGGAGACTCTTTGGTTCTTTGGTCGATTCTAAAATGTGTTGTTGCCACAATTTGTCGAGATGGGTGACGAAGAGGAAGGAATGATTCACTGGATTCGTCTGGGTGAGGTGTCTATTAAGTTTTACTTGTATGAGGCGGGTATCAAAAGAATTAACGTTAGACGTAGGTTAGAGGGGAAAATATGAGGGAAGAAAAGTCGTATGTAATGTTGTATAGGAATTTAGTCGTCGTAATGTTGAAGAAGGGGAAAGAAAAGTGCCAATTCGAAGGTATATGGGGCGGACGAAGGTATGGTACAAGAAGGGGGAACCAAAATAAGGAAATATGGCAGGACCAGAAAAGTCGTCGTAAGCTCCTGTTCCCACCTTGCAGGGTTGTCAGGCAGCCGCAGCAAATTAGAGCAGAAAGCGGATAGTTGGAGGAAGGCTTGGTGGACTTAATAGGAATCGGGCTGGGTCTGCAGCCAAGGCCAAAAAAGTGCAGGGCAAAAGCGACAAGCCTCTTCCTGGATAAAGTAACGTTATAGAGAGAGAGAAGACGACCCCGGTCGAGGCGAGTGTCGATCGAAATTGCTATGATACTCCCCGAAGTCAGAGAGTTCGAGAACCGTATTTTAAGAAAAATATACGGTTCAGAGGATAGCTGATATTGAACATTTGGCTTCTATTCTCGAACGTCGAATATCGGTGCTTCTTCTCAACATGACGCTGTTTTCAAATATACTCTAAGACCGCAAGAAAGGAGTTTTTTCCCCCTTCGTTCAGGTCCGCTTCGGTGATGAAAAAGGTTTGATTTGCATTCAATTTTGGAGGGGAACAGCGCAGGAGAGTGGCCCTTCCGGGCACTGCCACAATTCCAACAACAGGAATTTCCCGAGGCACCGGTCCTAAAACGAATGTGACAATAAGGATGGCAAATCAGGGCACTCCGTTCGACTGCATGCGAGAGGCAAGATTTAGCGCTCAAGTATAAAACCCTGAGGTGACCCTCAAACGATATTCTCAACTTTTCGTACGGTGCGATGATTGAGATTTTCGATTAGTTGCACTGCACTGCGTTCCTTTCAATCGAATCAAAGCAACGTAATGGGTGGTATTCCATGGGTGCCCCATTGTTGGCCCTGAAACGACCGAGATTAGGATGGAGACATGGTGTGCAATAGCGATGCATCAGGATTAGGAAGGGGACGCGTCAGCTCTTTTTCGCTGCCCAACATGAAAAAAGGTGTGTGGGGTGCCCATGGAGGTCGGGCCAGACGATTGTCCGACGGATGTTCCAGGAGCCATTTTACGAGCGAGGGTCCCCACTTGCGCATTTCGATCGGACTCGCCAGTTTCCGATGGGCTGCAACAGGAAAGGCCAGTGTGGCGTTAGCTCATTTGCTGCTGAAGCCACAGTGAAAATTTGCGTTCAAGCCATGACGTCCATTTGTATTTTTAGAATCCCGCGGACACTTACATCCGAGTCGGACATTAAAGTTTTTTTTTCCCACCTGCAACCCAAAAATTGGGGTCTTTGTCGAACTCTCCGCTGCACTGGAAATGATTTCATTCCAGAATATCTTGGCGGTAAGCGCCAAGCTTAAGGTTGCAGACAGATGACGAGTGCCAGTGACGAGGCCAAAGGGCGCTCAAGTGATCCCTTCATCCAAAATTCTGCGGCAGTTGTTGCATGCCTTGAGTGAGATCCCGCCAGCCTTGTGAGAAAATAACCGATGAAACTGCCCGTTTCTATCTTTTGATCTTAGCGAGCGATGGACCCGATGCTTAATTTTCAAAGGAGGATCTGTTAAGCTTAATTCGGTTTCTCCAAAGTTGCATTAATCCGGTGAAGTCGCATCTGTAAATCGAATATTTACACGATCCCTCGCGGTTAATATTGCCCTACGACAATTTAAAGCCATACGCAATCCTTTGAGGGAATTCTTTCTGATGGTATTACCTAACACACCAGGCCAAGAGTGTAAAGAAGTGACGAGTCCTCTATAGCCGCATAGTTTCTTGTCTTCTTTGTAATATAGCACGTGGGTTCGGAGATGTCCTATCGCAATTGCGATTATAATCATAGCAGTGGGTTCTCAATAATGGGGATTCTGCATGCTTGGCTCGACCTACCCTAACATAGCTTATATCATCCATCCGAAGCTCTAACCCAGGCCCAGAAATTTCTTCATCGTAGCTCGTAGCTCGTAGAGGAGAAAGCTCCCAACCTCAATTTCGGCCAAGGGATCTGACGCGTACCTTTACGACTCTCGACGCAAATATGTATATTGTGTATGATATAGGTGATTGATGGAAAATGGTGATAGATGCATGATATTATCAACGCCTTGGTACTATCATCACGAGATTCGGCCCAGAGACAGTTAGTATTCGGTTAGCATGGCTCTCCAAGCTTCAATATCGTTTGTATTGCGTTGCTCTTGCTGACTAACCTACAGGATAACAACACAAAAAAATGTGTTGCCAGTAGTGGTATCAGTCACGTGGTAAACACGAACGAACGAACGGGATGCTTGCTTCCCAAACTCAAAGCTGTGCTACGAATATGCATATTCACATTCGCATCGAGGGGAAGGCCACCACACATACATCCAATCCGACCGCTAGCTAGCTGTTTGAAGTGCCGCTGCAACATTTTGCCTATCAAACCGAAGCCAGCTACGACGTTGAATTAAAATATGCCACCCAAACGCCCCTCGACGACTGGAGAGGAGGCATCCTCAGCCCGCCGCCCACGTGAAGCCATCACTGAGTCTAGTGGAAATGAAGATGAGCAGCGCAAGCCAACAATTCCTCCTGAATTGCTTGCCAAGCTGCTCAAGAACTTTATGGAGGACGAGGGTACCAAAGTCTCGACAGCTGCAACAAAGACTGTAGAGGAGTACATGCATTTATTCCTGACGGAGGCTGTCTATCGCGCTGTTAGTAGTAGACGCGATGGAGATCCGTGGGCAAAGACAAAAGGTGGCCTGATGCTGGAGGTACAACATCTTATCACCGTCCTTTTACTTTCCCCTAAGCTGAAAATTACTCTTCGTTTTGTACTCCTCGAGTTAGGTCATTGACAAATAGTTTTTGCAACTCCGATAGGTTGAAGATCTTGAAAAAATCACACCGCAGTTATTATTAGACTTCTGAATGGTTGAATGACTACGACACGAGACGAAACTACGAAGAATGCCGGCGGCGAGGAATTGGAAGCAAATCTATATTGCTCAAGTCAATGGAAACAAAATATATCAATGAGCCAAAGCGCACGGGTTCCTTGAACCCCGCTCATCACCAATGTATCTTGTGGGGTTGGCGGTTTTGTTTCAAGTAAGCCGTCGTTTCGTTTATGGAGGGCAAGACGGGCGGCATTTACTGAATAGTTTAAACTGACCAGAGCTGACCGCTCACTCTAGAACAAAACTAACAACCTGCATATCGGGATGAACGCAATTGGCCAATGGAGAAGATAGTACCTCCTGTTCTTAGCCCGAGTTATCACAAAATAATCATATTTTAAAGTTTGTGCAACTTCGCCGAACCTGGGGCTGTCCGCTTCTACTTCAGCTTTCCCTCCCCTGCTTACCCAAATTCTCCTGTCGTCTTTCAACAAACTGTTTAAATATTTCAAATTCATCTTCCCACCAACATGCCGCACATTAAGTGTCTACAGATCTGGATCGTGTAGACAACTGCAACAGATCATGACTAAGGGAGCTTATTAATGCTGTGCAGTAAGCGGGATGCATTAAGTTTTGAGGCTGAGCACTGCAATGTGGTGTTTCTGCAGCCGCCTTAGAGACCAACACATGGTGATTCTGCTAGAAGATCAACGATACTTGCTGAGGACTTCACAAGACTTAACCTATTCAGGACTACAAGACACTAGCTTATGCGATTGTTGTTATTTGGTCTATATTGGGCGGACTGTTCCAGCCTTGATCCCGCTCGAACATCACAGTGCACTCAAATTTGGTCCCTTCAACACCAAATCTGACTATAGCAGGTTCTCAGGTGTCCTGATTTAGTCGAGATGTCTCACGGTCGCTGACTGATCGCATGAAGCCGTGGAGCATAGACGGGTTGTCTAGCAATCTCGGGAAAGTCAAATTTAAGAAGATTGTTGACAGCCATAGCCTCGTCTTTTTCAAAATTCAAAAGTGCTATATCTAGGCTCGCAGTTCCCCCTTTCGTCGACGGCTCGGATCCGATCTCTCGTTTCAATAGCAGAAACATTAAAGGCCAGATTCAAGTCGAAACAAAATAATTTAGCGCTCTTGTCCCTCACCCGCTTTTTTGGCATCAACTTGCCCAATTCTTTCTCGTGACCCGAACTTTTTGTTAAGGTACCCATCACCAAATATATAACGGTTATAAAACTCTAGGTAGCCAAGATCCCATAGAGTACCCCATACCCACACCTCCCTTGGAGACCGATATAGACCCAGGAACATTAACAGTTACCTGAACCGGCATAGTCAGGGTGTTTCGCTTAGTGACATCAAACGCCCACCGGCTTAAGCATTGGTACCAAGCACGCCCCTCGAAGCGAATCCCGTCGCAGAAACGTTTTGCAACCTCGAAACATCCCACACGCCTCAAACAACACATTGAGTGTGCACACAAATTGTGCTTCGCTGAGCGCTTCAGATTAGCCACTTCGGAAACAAGTACTCGGATAACCAGGAGAAACATCTTCAGGCGCTGTTATTGCTATCTGTTTGGTTGCGGTCGCAGATTTCGCATCTTGCTCGCCGTGTTACTCCTCGTCCGAGAGTCAAAGCATTAAGGTATTTAATATTCTCTCCATCCGCATCACCAGCTTCTCTTTTTCTTTCCTTCTATTCCTCAGCAGCAGTAGCAGCCAACAAAGTAATATTCATCATTACCTTCTTTACCCTTTCTTTTTTCTTTATTTTCAATTCTATAAGCGCTAGTCGCTTCATTTTACAGCTTCACTTCGAACCTTAATACTATTTTCTGCCTTTTACCTTTTCCCTTTTTCTTTACAGCAGTTGCTTATCATCTTTACCAAACCGCTAGACGGGAATAAAAAGTGAACAAAACAGGATTGATTCCTTTGAAAGAAAAGATATAACCCTAATATCAACCATCACGATCATTTTTCATACAACCAAGTAATTCCTTTTACATATTTCATCAGTCAAAATGTACTTCTCCAAAGCCATCATTGCCCTCTCCTCCCTCGCCGTCCTCGCTTCGGCCCAATCCAGCACTGCTACCGCAGAGTCCCCATCCGGATCTGTCAAGGTCCATGTTATCCAGGCTATGGCCGTCGATGGCAAGCCAGTTTTCGAGCCAGCTGAGGTCCAGGCTGCCGTTGGTGATCTTATTCAATTCCAGTTTCACCCAATGAACCACTCCGTCGTTCGTGCTGCCTTTGCCGACCCATGTGTTCCAATTGAGGACTCTGCAGCTGGCAACGGTACTGCAGGTTTCTACTCTGGTTTCATGCCAGTCTCTGCCGACACCACCATCGTAAGTTATTGATGCTCCCCCGATGGAAACAATGCATGGGACTAACAAAGCTCTAGATGCCAACTTTTACCATCCCAGTCGAAAACGATAGGCCCATCTGGTTTTACTGCTCCCAGGGCAGACATTGCCAGAGCGGTATGGTCGGTGTCATCAACCCAACCGCTGAGCGAACCCTCGCCATGTTTATGGAAGCTGCCGCTCAAGCTCCAGCCAACCTTTCCCCAGGACAAGAAGACGCTGGCAGTGGCGCTGCCAGTACCAGTGTTGGCTCCACTCCAACCCCAACCACCATGCAGACCTCTGTTTCCGGTGGAAGTGCCACTTCTTCTAGCACCGACGTCGTCGCGACTGGTGCCGCTTCCAAGAGCGGCTCCAGCTTGTCCCTGGTTCTTGCTGCCGTTGCTGCTTCTTTCTTCATGTTGTAAACATTCGAAGCGGTCCATGTCAACTTTACGCATCAGCATGTTTCCATTATCATTTCATAAAAAAACGGCGTTATTTGGGCTTATTAAAAACATTTTGACTTCTCCTGCTTTAAAAAAGCAGCCGATACCCTTCTAGCAAGCAAGTATTGGAATTATTTCATTTTTAAAAAATACGTTGTATGAATGAATTGTCGTGCGACAATACTTCTACCTTATCTTTTCTTTCTCAGTCCTTACCATTTCTTCAATCCCCTTTTTCACTTTTTCTTCTCTCTCGTCTTGACGGTCGCTCATATGGAAGCTTGACTGAAGACTCTTTTTTACTTGATAATTATGTTTCTTCTTTCATTCGTTCTTTTTTCTTTATGACCGACTCGTCAGTCAATACATGTACACTGGGAAAGTTTTGATAGGTAACTTCATGTAAAAACCTTCACCTAATAGTCCGTGTATCGCCTTGGGTGCTGATCCGGACGACCACACGATCTGTATATATTAGATATACAACCCTCCAACCCAACCAATAATGAATATTACTACTACTGCAAAAACTTTACATTGTCCCCCCGTAAAATAGTGTAATCTGAACTTGGTGAACCTTGCTGTTATCTGTCTTCTATGTTTATCTGGCCGAATATCGAAATAGAGAATATTAATCCTGCTTTGCTTGGACCCTTGACCCTTCAAACCTGTGTTGCTGGCTGGGTAATAAACTTGGAAACGCGACCGGATTGCCTACCAAGCACCATCATGTTGACATCATCCTGCCTGCCCACCGGTACAACCATTCTCAACCGCCTCTAACAATCTGCACAATCGCCCAATTTGACATGTACTGATACGGATATATACCCAACGGATAGTCGATTCTGTTTTCCAATTCAATCCACACTTGTAACCCTGCTCCACTCCCCAAAACAGTAGTACAATAGCTCCGATGAGCTCAAAACATACCCCCACCGCGATCCTAGCGGAAGACGACGACGAATACAATTCCTCAGAAGATGAAGATTTTAATCCAGACCAGCATCCCGACCGCAACGACGAAGACCCATCATCCTCTTCCGAATCTGAAAACGAAGGCGACTCGAAACCAACACGCCGACCGTCGAAACGCAAGATAAAAGATGTCGCGCCGCAGGATGATCCCGTAAATGACGATTCCGGAGACGAGGCGGTCATTGCCAGCGCGAAAGCGAAGCGGAAGAAAATTAAAGGCGAAAACGATGACGACGAAGGTGGAGAGGGAGGGCTTATCAAGACGAGGGCGCAGAGGGCTAGAGAGTGTGTACAATTCCATTGGCTATTGAATATGCTCACAGCGGATAGCTAACCCCAGACTCCAATGCACAGGGAAAAGGAAAGAGTTCCTTTAAGCACAACCACAGCAGCCACAGTCGATGTTGACGCCCTCTGGAAATCCCTAAACGCCCCCACCGCCCCTCCCAAACCAAAACCCGTCACGGGTACCCAATCCACAATCCAAACAATCACAACCTCCCGAATCGAACCCACATCCTCCCAACTTTCTTCCTCCACATCCGTCAAAACATCAGATGGTACGCCACTGCTGCTGCACGCGCAACTATCCACCCGAGTAACAAGTATAGTAACATCATCCACAGAGGTTGGAATACAGGTGGCGACGGCGGAGGCTACTACAGCCGTTCCGTTGCCGGCGGCATTAGGAACTGTTTTACCGATTGAAGGCGTCGAGTCGAGGATCGAGACTACGGCGACGATACCGGCAGAGAAGGATGGGATGGTGACTATCAAGAGGACTTATGAGTTTGCGGGCGAGACAATTACGTATGGATCCTTCTGTTTTAACGCATCAATTCCATGAAGGGCGGTATTGACTGACAGTTCTATACTATATAGAGAGGAAAAACAAGTCCCAGCAAACTCGTTCGAAGCTCGCGCATATCTATCATCTCTACAAACCGGCGTACCGCCTGTTACCACATCAAACCCAGCAAAACCTCTGCGGCGGCCTATGAAGAGAGTATCCAAATTCGATCCTGGAAATGTATCAGGAGGAGCAAAGAAAGCGACAAAGCTCAATACACTCGAAAAGTCTAGATTAGATTGGGCAGGCTATGTGGACAAGGAGGGGATCGGCGAGGAACTTGATAGGCAGAGGAAACAGGGAGGGGATAGTTATCTAGAGAGGCAGGATTTCTTGGGAAGAGTGGGACAGAGAACTAGTGAAAGGAAGTGATTTGGTTACACCTTCACGGGATTGCACCTTGTATAATATGATTGATGGCTCGATTGCGTATATGATACCCATTGTAGATATAATAAGATTAGACTCTGAAATGAGGGTAAAATCGCTAACAAAAAAAACTCCGATATGAAATGCACTCTATGCAGATACTATGAAACAATGAAATGGTAATTAAATATGTAGGCGGTGCCCGCTGCTTTAATGAAGACGAACTCATGAAATCAACCCTCAGACCACTCAACCCACCCATCTTCCCTCCAATCCTCACTCTTCCCACCAACCTTCTCCACAACCCTTGTCCCATCAATCACCATACCCTTATCCACCGCCTTGCACATATCGTAAACCGTCAGCGCAGCTCCCGTAGCGGCCGTCAAAGCCTCCATTTCAACTCCCGTCTTGCCATCACATGTAACAATAGCAAGAATTTCAACCCGACCATTCCCACCAGTTTCATCATCGACGATTCGCAGATTGACCTGCACTTTTGAGATAGAGATGGGATGGCAGAGAGGAATTATCTCTGATGTTTTCTTCGCGGCCATTATACCCGCTATTCGAGATATGGAGATCACATCTCCTTTCTTGTTGGAGTTGCTGCGGATTAATTCGACGGCTTTTGGGTTGGAGAAGCGGATGGTGGATACGGCTTTGGCGGTTCGGGTTGTTATTGGTTTCTCGTGGATGGGGACCATGTAGGCGGCTCCGGAGGGGAGGACGTGGGTAAGTTTAGGAGGATGCGGTTCTGTAGGGTTGGGAGGAGATTGGCCGGGTTTGGTTGATGAGCTGTACGGCCGCATGGATTGATAGTTGTATAGTGGTGACGAGAGGAGGTGAAGTGTTATTGTGGACGTACTCCTCGAAATTGGAGCTGAGGGTCGTTGATAGCCGTTACCTACAGCCCCGAATCAACGTCTACCCTCGCCGTCAAGGAAATATTGATCCAGGGACCAGTAATGAGTATTAGTAGGAGGGCGTCTCTCTTCCCTCCCACAGTTACCCGCGCATCTACCCACCAATTAATATCATGGGCCTATTCGGCATGCTCTCCAACTCTCCCAATCCAGCATGTTTCTCTTTCTTTCCTTTAACCGCGACCCCGATGACCTCCAATAACTTCTTTTCTCCCTCAGCGGTCATCCCTCCTTCCGCCCTCATCAGATCCCTCAAACTCACCTCCGCGTTATCAAACAGACAGACTTTGATATTCCCATCACTCGTAATTCGTAGTCTGTTGCAAGTTCCACAGAAATTATGCGTCATAGATGTGATGAACCCAAGCTTTCCCCTATACCCAGGGATGTGATACGTTTTACTAGTATCGTTCTTGTGATCTTGAACCTTGTAGACGTCAGGATGGGATTGTCGGATCGTATCGAGCATTTGTTGATACGTTATCATCTTTCCAGTGGACCATTTGTTTCCAGTGAATGGCATGTATTCAATGAACCGGACTTCTATGGGTTTGTCCTTAGTCATGGCGATGAAGGCAGTGATTTCGTCGACGTTGACATTGTTCATGACGACACAATTGAGCTTGAGTGGTTGGATATTGAGAGCGAGAGCAGTATCAATAGACTTGAGAACTTGACTGAGGCCTGGTAAATTAAGTTAGCATATCATAAGCTACGGGGACAAAACGAGCGACGTACCTTTCCTCCTCGTCATGAATTGGAATTTAAACTCGTCCAGGGTATCAAGACTAAGGTTGACCGCTGTCAGCCCCCCTTGGACCATCTGCGGCAGCTTCCTCGCAAGTGATATCCCATTGCTAGTGATTGCAATCTCCTTCAATCCAATGCTTCTAAGCTTCCCTAGTTCTGTAATAAGTTCGACAATGTCCTTGCGAACAGTAGGTTCGCCACCCGTAAGTCGAATCTTGGTGACTCCTTGTGAGACAAAGAGCTTTGAGAGGTGTATAATTTCTTCGGTGGTGAGGAGATGCGAGGGTGGTGAGAGATCGATTCCCTCCTCTGGCATGCAATAGAGACCTGTGAATTGGTCAGAAAGATTAGCTAAGCTCCATATAAAACTAAATCGAGGCCATGAAAAAAGCATACATCGTAAATTACATCTCTCCGTAACGGATATCCTCAGGTAGTTATGCTGACGATTGAAACTATCGGTCAAGAACTCGCTGAAGGGTTTGGCGTTTCTGATCACTTCCATGCGATCGCTAAACTCGGTGGTCCGTATTGTCGGACGAGTCGGAGGTATGAATTGATCATTTTGAAAAGAATTGGGACTCCTGTCATCAGGATAAACAGAGGCTGCGGTGCTCGACGATATTGTTCTCCGAGGTATCCGATGATTTATCATCGTTGAAGAAAAGCGGGTCCGGGTATTAATGTTATGGCTGCGAACAGGCAATTGTCGCACCACAGCGGAATTGCTTGCAGGGCGCACCCAGCCCCTCGCAGCAGCGGTAAAGGCGCTCATATCCAAGCAATAAGTACGCCAGCTTGGTGGTCCTGGTTGATGAAACACCCGAATCGACGGTGCATTTAGAATCGCTCTCTATAGCCTCATTTGGCGAGTCTGGGAAATATTATATAACCCAAGATCGAGATCAAGATTGAGATTTTTTAAAGACTTTAAGATTTGTCATAAAGCACAACTTGGAGAAAGTATCCGGCGAGATCCATGACCGTGCTAGGTCCTGCAAAAAGCTACATTTGGAGCTACACATGGTATTACCTCAGGAATCTGACCTATCTGATAGGTCGGAGCTGCCCAATACCGCCCGCAGTTGGGGGTTAGTGCGCAGGCAAAGAATAAAGATTACGCGAACGCTTGCCATCTGAGATCATCCCGCATGGCTGGCGGCCTGGTGTTGACCTTCTTTTTTTTTTTTCCGGCTCCCTGCTGCTGGGCATGGGCTGTGTTTTTGTGCTACTTTCGGCTTTATCCGCGGAAACTGCACATCGGAACCCGGCTACTGTGGGTTAATATATTTCAGAGATTCCCCTGAAGAACTATGGTATTGTTCACGTAGATGTGATATCTATCCCTTTTTGATATTAATTTTACATGTATCAACAAATATGTAGCCAACGAATAGCCAATTAGGAGTTCCCCATTTTGACGTCCTCTGCGGGCTGGTTCCGATTGGCCTTGGAGGTATCAGCACTGGTAACGGCGAATGTTATAATACCTCCTTTGCTGAGTTCTCTTAGTGCCATCGTGGCATATTGGCTCGTCCCCAGTCTTAGCTTGATGATAACTGCAATTCTGGAGCCGCTAGGATTGTTCACTGCCTCTTGTACCAGGCCCTCATCCTTCGATAGAGGTCTGTTTTTTACCTTTTCCCGCTGCCGTTGGACATACATAAGATCTGTCTCAACCAGCTGGTCCAGAAAGCCATCGTATCGCTTTACCTCCCATTCGACCTCTTCAGGTTTGAATAGTAAGCGACGATAATGACCTGCCATGCTGATATCCTTCTGGTTTCGGACCATGCTGAAGGGATCCAAGCCATCTCTACCCATAACCTCAATATATAGATCCTTGAGATCATTCTGAGGATAAACAATATCCCAACCTGGCGACGGAATGACAGTGTCGTAAATGGTGTATTTGCCAGAGGCAATCTCCTCTTCCGTAACAGGACGGGCGCGAACAAACTTCTCTTCATCACCTTCATCTTCGGCCCCCTCCTCATCAGGATCAATGATCGGCTTTGAGGCAGCAACTTCCTCAGCGGACATGATCACTAGATCGCCTGCCCGAATTTCAGTACCATACTTCTTTAGCCTCTCACTTGCAACAACATTCCAAATATAGCTCTGATATGCATGCACAAACATCAATCGTAGATTCCTCGGTATCTTCTGGAGCGCGCCCAAGTAGTTTCCGATTTCGTGTGGCTTACTGAACCACCTAAGGATTGCGATTTCGGATCCAAATTTATCTGGCATTAGTTTGGCAGCTTCCGCTGCCTTCCCGGGAGAGGTTGGATCTTCGAACCAGAGCTTGCAGGCTTCTGCTCTCAGCTTCTCATCACGAGGGGCTTTTTCTAGAGATTCGTCATCGTACGCCATGACTTGGTACACAGCCTTCTTCCAGTCCCCCAGAAGCATTGACTTGCCAATTTCATGCGTGCTGATAGCAAATGTTCCGAACCGCTGCATGCCATAATAATTGATAAAACCTTTCTCGCGAAGTGCCGTGACCCCATCCTCAATTATCTGGTTCATGTCTGAGTTTTCTGGAAAGACACAGTCTCGGAGGGTAATCTTAAACTCGTTCCCTTTGAGATCACCTAAATCAAGACCGTACGGCCTGTACTCAAAGTCTCCCAGTTTCAGCCCCTTCAGCTTCGGGTTTATCGCCTCAAGCCTCTCAGCCTTAAACCTGTGTACCGATACTTTCTGGACGGTTACAGCTCGGCGATCTTTTGTTCCGGCGATCGAAAAGGCCTTGGGTGATAGTTTCAAGAATTTCCCTAATAAGCCTAAACATTCCATCGTATCCTTGTTCTCCTTATACAAGTTGAAATGCAAGAACTCTCCACCTAACGAATCCCATGATTCGATGGGTTGGCGACCTTGCTTCTTTTTTCCACTTTGTTCCGACTTTTGGCCCTTGATGGTAGATGCCCAGAACTCGACATGATATTCTTCCGTCGTTGTCGATTGGAGCTTTCCGAAGAATATGCGACGTATAGCACGGTGTAACTGAGAACGTGCATCTTTATCGTCTATGGGAGAAGGTGATAGTATTTTTGTCTCCGGGGTCACAATCTTGTAGTTTGGCTTGATCTCTCGCTCTATTGTAAGGATATCATTGTAAAGTCTTACAAGTTGGCACACTGTCTCTGAACTAAGCCAAGAGACGAGAAGCGCCTTGTCCGCATCATCCAACTGTATCCGGTATGAGAATTATGTTGCACAATAGTAATTCAGGGGTTTGGGTGAATACCTGAGTAATCTTTTCTTCCACGACTGGGGCTGGAGCTTCGCTCGCCTTTACTTCCCCGTTGCTAACAACAGATATTTCCTCCTCCGGAACTCTTTCCGTTGGTTCGCCAGACCCATTTTCTGTAGATTTTACAGCATCGGCTATGGAAGGCTTTGATTGGGTCTTCTTCTCAGCTACGGCTGCATTGTTTCGCTTCTCAACATGTAGCGACTTGAGTCTGAGAACGTTGCCATCCCTGTCAATCTCGTTAACCAAGAAATCGGTATATCTATTCGAGAAATAAAATATGTGTCAGCAGGTATCCTTTCATTTCAACATCCAGCACAATCCTGTAGGCAGCGAGGAAGCAAGGGATGCAGACCTTTGCTTAAGCAGCCCTTGAAACCCGACGGAATCTGGACTCAGAAATTCAGTTATGCCGACACTCTCCTCGCTACGAATAAATCTCTCGACAAGACCAGGCCGTGTCGGTGAGGTGCTCGATGTAGTAGGGTTCGATGACTTGAGCCGCTTTGCGGGTGGCGCAGGGTCCGCGTCGTCCAATTGATGCGAGGACATTACTCCTAGGAGGCGGGAAAGGAATAATATCCGAAATTCGTGCGAATTTGTGGAGGAAGCACTATAGTATTGTATCAGCATTACAGCCCGATGACTGACTCTGGATAGGTACCCACCAGCCGAGGTAATGTGAGGTGTGGGGAACTTCTGGAAGCCAGTCAATCGAACAATTACGCAGCCTTTCTCCTGCCCGTTATGTTTCAATAGTTCTGATTTGTTATCATCTGCAAACAGGCAGAACCTTTTTTTTCTTGGTTTCGCGTCGTTAATCGTGAATCGGTGGGATATTGTTATTTGAGGTTCGTTTAAGTTTTTCGTGCTGGTCTGAAATTTGGCGAGTGAGGGCAGGGAGCCAAGGCCATCTCTCGCTTGTCCGGCCAGCTGATTGGGTATGCCTCCCTCACCGGCCCAACTTGATGCCCGAAACGGGAGTTTTGCAGGTTCTCCACAAACTTATCTTCACCGCTTATGACGAAGCCAGCCTAACCTGCAGCTAAAAAGCACATGGCAAAGTAAGCTTCAAGGAAGCTCGGAAATCGAAAGCCAGTAGAAATTGCGGTACCAGCTCGCTGAAAACACCATGAGGAAATACAACAATCCGGTACCTGAAAGCCATTTCCTGACTTTGCCGTGCGAATCCACTTTGGGCATTTCGCAACCAGACCCCGAGAAAGCGAAAAGTTCGCTAACTGACACACCTTATCATGCAAATAGCCACTGTGGAAGGGAAAAAGAGAGGACATATCGGCAACGAGATCGCGGTATTGGTCTCATTTCGACCGTATTCGTATAAAACTAGCGAGTCATATGGGCTCCTAATGTCAGCTAGGGATTGAACGGACTTCGCGACAGAGCGGAATATTATCCTTCGCAGGCTCTGTGATGAATAATTCAATTTTATGTTGTCGGAGTCTGAATAAGCTCCGTCGGTGCGAGATGCTTGTCGAGGAATCCTCGCAAGCTACCAGGCTTCCCTGGGCGTCGCAGCTGTCAAAGAATAACGTTTATCCAGAGTTGAGCATCAGAAGATCCATGAAAGAAAATATTAGCAGCTCCACTTTTACGGTTTTGGCCAGCGAACGAGAGGGAACTTTTGATCGTCTCGAACCCATCAGTTCAGTTGTGATGTGACCCCAAGTTGAAGTTCCCTGCTGGGCCGCCACCATACGCCATGGCTGCTGCAGCATGGGAGGCATGAAACTTGGACTAGTTCTGCCCACTGCCCAATGGTAACCCGGCTGAATCAAAGCCCCCCTGGATGAATAGAATGGGTGGCTTCCCAAAAGATTGTTTCCCTACGTCGACCATTTGTTTTAGCTCATATCAAACGGGACAGGGGCAAGCGAAACGGGCGAAATTGCTCTCGTCCATTGCATTCGATCAAGTCACTTGGTCGCTCCGCCTCCGCTAAGCAAGATTGGACTCTGTGTGCATGAATGGACTAGAGATAATAGTAGCCGTGCACTAAGTGCAATTGCAGATAACTCGCTGGTATTATTGGGAGCTGGCTAACCGCGAAATTGTAAATTCAGCTGCGAGGAGATGCTAAAACCTTGACTTCATAACTCTCCGTCCATTATTCCGTGTCGCCTATTGTCTTTTACTTTGACCTCAAACCTGTGACGCCATAGACGTTCTTTGTCATTACATTCTTTATAGGTTTCTCAGAGATCTATGAGCTATAAGAGTCCGCTCCAGCCGCTGTGCATATTCGTCTTTCGCACAATAACAAATCCAAAAAAGCACCACACATTCAACGCAATACAGCATACTTGACCTTCCTCCTCCTGAGTAGTAATCATATATCACAATCCTACCCCGCCTTCGTAAGCACGAAATAAAATTCAATCTAAGTTATTATCCGCATCCTTGATACCGAAAATCGTCGAGCTCTTATTACATAAGTTTAACCATCCAGCTTATCCACTTGGTCCTGCAACCTGTATTATTTCGGTCCGATTTGATCCCTTTCACCGACATACCGACATTTATACATCAAACCCGACTAATCACCGACCCCCAATGTGAGTAGCTGCCTATCCCTCCTTCTTACAAACCCGTCGACAGCGATTGGCCGGAATTAAAGTAAAAGTGGCCAAGAGGAATATAAAAGGGACCAAGTGGAAACAAAAGTTGCTGACATGAAATGGGATTTGTCTCAGTTAAAGCACTCTCTCGAATATCTAATCGTCTATTTCATTTTATACCTGCGCCTTTGATCCAAATTAGACAACCAAAGCTTTCCAAGGCATTGGCACGCACAAGTCATCAAATGGCTGCTGTTGAAAACAACTCTAGCTTTAGAGCCCTTAATAGGCTTAGCTGGGGCTCCTCTAGCTCGAAAACTGCAAGCGTGAAGGCGCAAGATGTAGAAAAGAAAGCAGAACCTTATAATGATTGGTTCAATGATCCGGGTGTGAGTATATTATACCAATGCAAATTATCTAGGTGTTAATATACTGACCTAGGTTATGTAGTTCGACTGGCAAGAAGAAGTCCGACAACCTGTTGAGCTTAGGGTCACAGGAACCATCCCAGACTACGTTCGGTATGAACTAAATCAACTATCCCTATTAGACTAAGGTATGCTAACATGATGTATAGGGGTGTCCTCTACCGTACCGGCCCAGGCGGCGACAAAGTCCAAGCCGAGAACGGCAAAGTTTTCAAAATTGACCACTGGTTTGATGGCTTCACCCTGAACCATCGCTTCGAAATAGCAGGTGAAAACAAGGTCATTTACCGTTCCCGCAGGGCTTGCGATGAACTCCTCGAATATGTCAGGAAGACAGGCAAGAAGGACACCTACAGCTTCGGCCAGAAGCGAGATCCCTGCGAAAGTTTCTTCAGAAAGGTAACAAGCAGCTTCCAATCATCGCCCATCTCAGTCATGCAATCGGAGGGTGGTACAAAACACCCCAGCTCCTACAACGTTGGAGTTACTCTCTCCCCGAACATGCCGGGAGCCCAGAAGCTCCCAGGAGTCTCAAACAGTAGTGCAAATGGACATGGTGGTGTCGCTACTCTTACCGCAAAAACTGATGCTTCCAACCTTCAATCCCTTGACCCCGAAACTCTCGAGCCGATCGGTGTCGCTCGTCAAAGCACTCTCCACCCTGAGCTCAACGGCCAAATGTCTGCTGCCCATGCCAGAACCTGCCCTGAAACTGGTGAATTCTTCAACTTTAACTTGAAATTCGATGGTCCGCCGGTATACAAGATCTTCAAGATTAATCCAGAAGGGGAAGTCAGCATCATTGCCCGTCTGACCAATGTTTCCCCGGCCTACATCCACTCCTTCTTCCTCACCCGAAAGTACGTCGTGCTCTGCGTCTACTCCTCCAAGCTCTCTTGGGGTGGTGCCAAGGTGGTCTACACTCGCAACATTGTCGACGCGATCGCACCATTCGATCCGAAGAACAAGGCCAAATTCTACGTCATCGACAGAAGTGGAGAAAAGGGTCTCGTTGCTACGTTCGAGGCAGATGCCTGTTTCGCATTCCATTCCGTCAACGCTTACGATGAGGGAAATGATATCGTCTTGGATGTTCCAATCTACGCCAACTTGGATATCCTTCACGTCCTCTATTACAACATTCTCCGCTCCACCTCTCCAGACGGACCGGTCAAGATGTCAATCTTCTCAACCAAGTACACCCGCTTCCGTCTTGCTGATATCCCTGAATCCCCAAATGCCACAGTCAAGCCTGCGGCCGTCGATTTCGCCGACGACATCAACATGGAGCTACCAGTCATCAATCCAAAGTATATCTCCAAGCCTCACAGGTACTGCTACGCCGTTTGCGTTCGTGGAAAAGCAACATGGGTTGATGGTATCGTCAAACATGATACCAAGACTCACACTGACAGCTTCTGGGAAGCTCATGGACATTCTCCAAGTGAGCCAATCTTCGTCGCCGATCCGAATGGAACGGAAGAAGACGATGGTGTATTGTTGACGGTTGTCCTTGACGGACACCACGAGAAGAGCTATCTACTCGTTTTGAACGCTAAGGATTTGACAGAAGTTGCAAGGGCGGATATGGATACCGTTGTTAGCTTCGGTTTCCATGGGACATACGTCGGAAATACACAGAAACTTGCTGTCTCTATCTAGATATAGAATACAGAATTTTTTATAGTGGTACCGGACTTTGAGTGGTTGTTTTTGCAAGGAGGATTTTACGATGGCATTAAATTGTTCATGGGCACTCGGAGCATTTCCTAGGCGTAAATTGTTTTTTTTATCTTACATCTGGTCGCTTGAAGTATGGGTTTAAATGATCGTTCCTAATGTTACACAAAGATATTTCTTTCACAATTATGATAGCTTTGAAACTGAACATTTCCAAAAGTTACTCTAGCTCTTATTCGGTAATGACCCTGGATTGGTGACTACCGTAATAGTGAGAACCTCGATCGTGAATATTCGAATTCGAAGTATACAAATTAACTAGGATTGAGGAGAACCCCCAAGTATATGACCACAAACCTCCTGAGAATCTCAAGGTTTCACCAGCTCAGCCTCTAGTATTTCCCCCATCCGATGCCTTCCGTATTCCACATGTTACACACCTCTATACCCTTAAACTTAAACTCTAGAGCCAAAGTTTCTGCTCACAAATAATGCGTTGACAACCCCTCCAATTACCACAATTTCCCTATCCAGCCTAGGACCAATCATCAAACGTCAATTAACACTCCAACACCTCGAAAACAACCTCCGTCACCAAAATCCCTCCCACCCGCTATCAACTCGACCCTCCTCCCTCTCCAGCCCCACAAACCCTCCATACGAAACCTATATTCCGTCTCCAGATCGTCAAGATAGACAATTCGACAAGATGGGTGGTCACGGTATACCCTCCCCTCCTTCCCGGCGGATCAATTGCCGAATCTTCTCCCCCAATGCTGTAAATAACCGAAAGGCTAACTAACATTCCCTCTCTCCACAGTCGACTACGATCCCGCTCTCCTAAAATGGCACGGTACGATACACCCTCCTCGATATTACCCCCCCC
>LDUD01000027.1:9362-31035 GCA_012184295.1 Dactylella cylindrospora
CGGCCAAATTGCACAAGCCTTCTCCCACTTCAAATTTAACCATCCGCAAGGCAAGTTTTTATTCTCCAGCTTAAGGGGAAACGGGCCTATACTAGAAAGCCCAATAGTCCTACATTTTATCCCAAGCAATTTAGCCGTGAGGATTACAATCTCGGTGGCTGTGGCTTTCAAAATTTTTGGGGGTATATGTGTGTACTAACATTTGCGAAAAGTTGAAATTTAGGAGTAATGTTTCGACAGTGACGTCAGGAAAACCCGAATTCAGGAAAACTTCACAATTGGGTGATGAACTGGTGTACTCCTCCAACAATTTTGTTTGAAGATTGTTCACGCTTTAACTACTAAAAAGGAGACCGAATTTCCTGACTACCAATGGTGCAATGGACGCTGGTCGCAGCTAAAGGCGTCGAGTAAGGTCGAAGTGTGTGATTATTCACACGCATCTCACCATGTCGTTATACGTCCGTTCTTTTATGGATCCCAAGGCCTCGCAGTGCCGAGCCATTGCTGGCTACACGGCGGCAAACCTCAAACTAAATTTGTGAAGCCGGACGAGAAGTTCTGGGACGATCTTAAAATAGCAACAAGATGCGAATAATCCGTCCCTGGAGTTAGAAGTTCGAATTTTGCTTCCTGTTCAAAAAATTCACGATAACTATCTCCTAAAAACGCACTTTAGGATTGGACAACTCGATTATTTGCATGCTGGGTGGTCTGATCTCTAATTTTCGCTCGTTTATAGCCGTGTATCTTGCATTCAAATAATTTTAATAGCTCATGATGGGTGTGTCCCTAAATAGGTGGGTTAACCTATTTATATTTCTTTTAAAACTTTGGCTGCTGCTGCGATTTTCGGGGTTTACGATGGGAGTTATAAGGCTTGTTGACTTCCATTGATGTTGTACGTTGATATAGTTTGTTTTTTTGTGGTAGGCGCGTTCGATATGGCCTTTTAATGAAGTTTTGTTACGTTATACCGGCCCGCGACGGCACGAACACATATTACATTTGGATATCAATTGGATTACGGTAGATTGCTTAGCCTCGGATACATTTGATTTCATTTCCCCTCTCAACCTCTCTATATATCCAATTCCGCGATCCAGATTGTTAAAATTCTTGCGCAGATGTATTTACATCGGAGTATAATCCTTCACTTTGGTTCTACCAACCCGTGGCGGCTTACCATTTTCATCCGGCTTCAGCTCATAAAAGGTTTTAGTTGAAGTGATATCCGACTCTTGCAGCTCTGGAGGCTCGGGTCGGTAATTCATTACCGACAGCTCATCTCTCGGTCCGAGCTGTACGGCTCCGCCTTCAAACCAATTAGGATCAGACGACATGGCAAACTCATGGCGTAAACCTATAACGTGGCCTAACTCGTGGGTGAAGATCTTCCACATATTCTCCTTCCAGTCGCTGTCCTTAAAAGCATCTGTGTAGACGTACATGATGCTGAGATCATCGGAGTTCGGGAAGAAAGCGGAAGCGAGAACGCCGTCTTCGTTACCGCCGTGGGTGAGAACAAAAGTCGCATCTTGGGCTAGCGCGACCCATTCGAACGTGACACCAATATTTGCTTCATTCCACTTTTGGGCAGCAATGGAGAGGTGCTCGGCGGCGTAGTCGGCGTCTTCTTGACTTTCGAATCCTTCGCGCCAAGCTGCCCACTTGATGACGGAGCCTGGAGTCCAGCGTGGGCACTCTGAGCCTAGGCCCACCATGATATGAGCGGGACCCTTGCGTAGAGGGCGGGGGACAGGAGCTTGAGTCCTGCAGGAGGGGATGAAATTCTTCGTGGAGGTGAAGGGTGTGGTCGCAGGCGTAGCCACCTTTTTGGGTTCCAAGGTGTCAAGGACATGGGATCCGGCTGTTCGGGCTACATCGTCAAGGAGAATTTCCTTGCTGGTTTGTCCTGGAGCGCTCATCTTTGTGCTTGGTTTGAAGGGCGTGCCGCACCACTTGGGAGGCAACGGATCCAGATTGAAGTATGGAGAGCTTTACGAAAAACGACTTTAGATTAGAGAAGCTGATTACTTGAGCGATTGAGCTTGTTTGTATGGCCTTAGTGGTGAGGATGTTAGGGTTATGGGTGCGGCCCACCTAGCTTTTATAGACGAGACTCGCTTGATAAGCAGAGTTGTTCAGCAAAGATAGGCTTTCTGGGTGCAGAAGGGAGAACACAGAGTAAAACTAAGGCTTCAGTGGTGGTAGAAGGAACTCCTGGGGACTCAGGGCCTTTTAGGATTGAGCTCCGATATTTGCACTGAGACAACGGCATAGGTGCACGCATAGATATCTCCTTACTTTAGAGGCCATCGATACACACCAATAGTTCTCGCGATCCTTTCGTCTTTGTCCAAATCGTTAAGCTGGCCAGATCGCCCTCAGCCGCGTTGGTCATTGCGCTAGGTTCCTCGTGCGCTTTCTCTTTGCCAAATGGAAAACGACGGCTGATCAGGTAGATCTATAGACACAATCTCGAAAAAAAATCTATATAGCTATGCGGCCAAGTCTCTAACATGCGATTCTTGGCGGAATAATTTTTGCAAAGCCTTGTACATTTAAGCGCTGGTGGAGCAAAGCAAGGTTTTGAGGGATTCTCATCTAGAATCCGGGCTATTTAATTGGAGCCTTAATATTTAAATGTGGTGGTGTATTAACTTGGTGTGGGGTGAAGATATATCCGGATGTAGCCAGATCGTAGACTCATTTTCAGCTTTTCGAAAATTTCCACTACTTTAAGTACGTCGCGTGATGGCAGAGCTCTTATTCGAAGACTGACACCAAGTTCACAGGGTCTGTTGGGTATCTGGCTGTGCAATGGAGTGCGTTCATATATGTCTAGTATGGGCTAATCTGCTTAAAAAAAAAAAAAAAAGGGGCACAGTATCTGGCATATCCGTATCTAACGTGGAGGCCGATTTTGCGTCTCTAACCGACAGAATCTTGCGAGGATGATGCAAGTGTATATCATTTTTGCGATATGCCCCCAGCAGCAAGTTCCACACAAAATGGGTTTCCAGCACTAAAGAGAAGCTGTAAGGGGCCAGTCACGGCTGAGATGGCAGGAACTAGCTCTCCACACCCTTTCTGACCAGAAAACGCAGCTTAGTTATCCGCAAAAGATATTTTTTAGGTTCGAAGGATCTATGCCAAGGGCGATAAGCTCATAATCTACAGCGGGGAATGCGAATCGCTCGTTCGAATTGCTACATCCGAAGCATCTGTTAAACGTGGAATGTGGGGTTTGACCCCACAACCCGCAACTGCATAATCGATAATCCTGTCTTCCAGGCCTAGGCCTGCACTATCATAGAGAACATGCAATGCATCTTCCATTGCATATGCATATTGCACCTTCGTAGATATCGTCGGTTGTACGCTCCCGAATGCGACACCCGTAGATATTTGCCCCACGTTTATCTTCGTAAGCTGCATACCTTATAAAGCTGCCGCTATGTATCGCTCTATCAGGTTTTTCTTGCTGTCATGAGTCTAATATCGTCACACAGCCTTGTAACGAGCGGCTGAGTGTTAAAAAAAGTCAAGCTTATAGTCAACGAGCGAGGAGGCGAGATCATAATCATAGTCCTAGCATATTATATCACAGGTTTTCCCTTAGTTTCTTATTGCCCCGTAGCGTTTTACACCTTTTAGCATGTATCAAATATAAGATCCATGCTAGTGAGTAATGAATTTAGCAGAGTAGATTTTTGCGTGAATTCCATGCTACGTCATATCTTCTAGCACGGGTGCGAGGATATCCGTTGTTAATTTTCCGCTCTAGAGGCTATCTGATAAATTATAAGGAAATCCTGGGTGCCCCTAGCGCGGCCCGCTCGATTGTTTATCTTTAAGGCAGAGGGCCCTGCGATAACAGTTCGGATCCGCAAAACTTGACGATGAGGGTGGGAACTTTGCATTGAATTTGCGGAGGGGTGCCGTTTTGACCATAGGTTTACTTTGCGGCTGAATTCTAGGACATGCACATGGCCATGGCATGTACATGTAGTTTGTTAGCTCCGGCTTGGTAACACAAACGAAATGTCGTCACTCAGAAACAAAAAGTTACTAGCATCTCTCGAGCCGGGCCAGGTTCTGGTCCCTTTATTCGGCCAACCGCAGCTAGAAATGCTTGAAAATTTAGAGCATGTTTAATAACTCGTGAAATGTGATTTGCGGGAAAGCATTTGGAACTTTTGCTCGAATATTTGTTCATATGTACACATGTACATGTGCATGTGCATGCAGCATCGATTCTCTTTGGATTGGATGCAACACATTTCTAGCTTGTGATATTTTAGATTGCTGGAGCTTAGTCTCATGTAACGTTGCCCTGAGCTGGGCTTCAGCCCTTTTAAAACAATCTTGACGCTACCAAAGCCTTACACTCGATAATTGACTCGCCATGCAGAGCCTCCCTACAGAGGTAATTTCTCAAATCGCGAACGATGGATGCCTTTGCCTTCGCGACGTCCTTTGCTTCGCAAAGACCTGTCACCGCTTCCTATAAATCTCGCTGCCCCGCATCTACTCCCGAGCCGATATCGCTTTCAATTATGTCATGGGGGACCTACAACGAATGAAAGTAGCTACCGGAGAGTATGAAATTGTACCTATGGGGTATACGCAAATAGTGGAAATCGATGAATTCCAAAAAATACCCTCGTTGAGGAAGCATGGCGGATTAGTCCGGTAGGTTATTATCTCCGCTCTCTCGTGTCTCTGTCGTAGACTGGAGGGTGGATTAATTGATACCCGCTTACCTAACAAAAAAAAATAAAAAAAAATAGTAGTTTACTACTACTCCAGTGTGAGCCGCATGAATCATGGGTACCCGTCCATGTGCCAGTCCCGACTTTCACTGGGCTTTTGGAGTACGCGCTCCCGTGCTTCACGAACTTGATAGAGCTGGAACTCCATCATCCTCTCAAATGTCCACTGAAGGAATATGTATCGGGCATCAACGTAGTGTTAAAGACCAACCTGAACCTAGCGAAGCTAAAGCTTTACCTTGATGTTGCAGCTAACAAGAGAGACTTTTGCAAGCTGGAGGAATTTCCGGAGCCTGAAACTTCCGTGCACCGAGCTCAACTTGAAGAGCTAGAGTTTTACGGATTCGATACCTCCGCTGAAGAGTGGCAGGCGGACAAGATTCAGGGCCCTGAGTGTGATCAATGTTTAGAGGCTTTTGCGAAAGTTCTGGCGCCGTCTACGGGGGCTACGAGAACTCTCTCTTGGGGTTTCCCAAACATGCAGATACAAAGCCTACTGGATATCATCAGGGTGGATACCTCCGACGCACGGCCTGGAGACACACCGGAAATGTACAGGTACGAAGAGGGAAAACCTGGTCGCTTCTGGCCTATGCCTGCCTTGCGGCACCTCAGGGTCAGATTGGCGGTAGCATGGATGTGGTCGTTCAACAAGACTCTCAGCGTCGACCCGATGGCCATAAATGAGATTTCTCTGATCCATTCCCGCTATATAGCCACAATCGAAGAGGTGCGAAAATCCCAAGAGATGCTCATAGCTAGAACTAAAGTTCCAAGATCTGGAAATCTAATTAGAAAGAAGGCAAAAAAATAACGTTGGTGCACCTATATTCATGCAGATTCTGATCTTACTCTCGAATTTTCCAAACCTTAAAGTTTTACAGTTCAACCGTAGTACGCGGCGCCAATTGAAAAGTATAGATTGGCAAGATGCGGTCCCTCGACTCAAATATACAATACCAGGCTTGCAACAGATCCACTTTATCACTTCGCTGCCACGGGAGGCAGTGGAATTCCATTTGGGGGAGCAGGTGATCAAAACCTATCGATTTCGCTTTATTGCAAGCGTAGTGAATCCCCCCTGGGATCATGAAGGGTGTACGGTAATTATATATCTTAAGCCCTTCAGCGATGGGAGCTGATTCCAAGCCCTTCCTCTTGGAATATATTTACTTAATTAATGGTATTATATGTAATATCCATCTCTCTCAGCGAAGCATTAGCATTTAACAGCAGAGCCGAAGTGTGGCCCCCCAATATTCACAGGCTTCATTGGAAAAGGATAATTTAATCGTGCCCGTACAATTTGAGATATAATAAGGTATAATTGTTGATTTCCAGTTCCATAATCCAAGAGAAGCTATCTGCTTGTGCCGCGCAATAACGCACGTGAATCATTTATCTACAAAACTCCCCAACATCCACCATATACATCTATGCAACCCTCGTTTTCACATTCCGTGCTCAATTATAAAATTAAGGAAATTTGGGGAAACAGGCAGAGTAGCAACCAAAAATTAAACGCCATGAAGGTAAAAGCAAACAGTAAAGAATAACACCGCCAAAAGGGTATCTCCAAACTCTCGAGAACAGACCATAGGTATGGAGAGTAGAAGGAAGAAAAATATATAAAATTCTCGGGCAAAAACACGCAGCGGTTCTCATGTAACAAGGGCAATCAGCGGATAATTGGTGATAGGCAGAAAAGACGGCCCGAAATACAATGGGAATCAGAAGTGAGAAAACAGTCGCATCATGCTTTTGATATGCAAATGCCACATGACGTATGACACATTACCTTTCAATCGTCGCCAAAAATATCCATGTTAACAAATCATCATAATAACCCAGCGGCAATAACCACAACTCCAAGTAACATTAGGTGTGTCCATAAAGAGGCGGCAAAGATTCTCCCCGCCGCACTCCCATTATCCGGATCAGTAAAGATATTATCTAAACCTCCATTAGGGGAAGGTAATGGATCAATGACTTCCGGCTGATCATCCCCGGCAGCATCGGCAGCCGAGGTAGTCGCGGCTGCGGATGTTGTAGCGCTCGTGGTCTCGACAATGTCTTCGGTCTCCGTAGGGGTGGCTTCAGTATTTGAGGGTGTTGAGGACGGCGTTTCCGTTGAAGTCGATGTTTCCACCTCTTCAGATGTCGATGTCGTCTCAGTGGCCTCTGATGAAGATCGAGTGGATTCACTCGTGGATGCAGAAGTGGAAGTGGCGGATCGGCTAGTTGAAGTTATTGTCGTGACAATTGTAACTCTACAGCGACTGCGCCCGCTGTCGTCAACAAAGCATTGAGAGTCGGCAGGACAGCAGAAGTCTATTATTTATTAGTATTATGCTAGCCATTGAAACATGTGGCAAAGGTAAGTGTCTAACTCACCATTCGTCGGACAGACGAAAAACCCCTCATCCTCACATACTCTCTCGCATGCTGCCTTGTCGTCCACATCCCGGAGACATTTTCTTCCTGCTGGACAACAGAACTCTCTACTCGGACAAATTCCGAACCCCTCGTTTGCACATGCCCCGCTATCGTTCCCATTTGCGATTCCCTCAATAGTATACACCACATCCCCAACTCTATCGCAATCACTCCCATCTAGGCAGCATCCTGGATTTCCTTCCACTTCCACACAGTTGTATCCTTCGGGACAGCAACCGCCACCTGAGCAGCAAGTTTGGCTTTCGGAGCAGCAAGAACTTCCATTACAGCCTGATTGACCACGTTGGCAGCACCCTAGACCGTTATAGCAGAATGCATTGGGTCCACATGCTGGCCCATCCGATACGCAAACCAGCCCTAAAGCATTGGATGTCGTCTCCTGCGGCGTGCGTGCTCGTAATTTGGTGGCATCCCGGGGTATCCATCTAGGTAGCGGGCTTTTAGGTTCTTGGAGGGGGTTGAATGATCGTAGCTGGAAAATGTTCGCATTATCTCGTTTCGATGGTATGAATGATCTAGGTCGAGAGGATCCGATAACAAGTCCTAGTACCTCGTCTTTAACTCGACCAGGGGTAACATCATAGCTAGCCAGCTCGGCGAGGGTAGCAGGTAAGAGGTAGAGAAGTGATATCGAGTGTTTGGGTAGAATCATTGTGTAGTTATAGGCAGGAATGGTGAAGCAGAGTAACGAAGAAAAAATTAAACTTTGGTGCTAATATTGGAACCTTGAAGCTAATACTTCCTAGCGATTCGCTAGTATCTAGAACATACTCCTGCAAAAAGTCGAAATCTTGAAGCCTCGGCGGTTGGCGATGCGTCCGAATCCTATCCGTCCTTGTTGCCACCAGCTATGTACCCCCTTCAAGGACAACGGCTCAAAGCAAATATTGTCGGCGATGAAAGTGGATCGAGTCGGCGGTGAGGGGAGTATTGCCTTTTTAGGTTGATTGGACTTGATCGTTATCGACGGCTCGCTATTTGAAGAGAACAAATAACGTAAAAGTCGATGATGCCTTCCGAAACAATGAACGGCGTTGTTTTGCGTTGAAAATGTGGCGGATTGCCAGTCGAACAACACAATCGTCTACAACTGGCAAATTGTCGCGAGGAAGGCTCTTTATTGAAGCGCAGGATAAGAGACCAGTATTTAGGGTTTAAGGGTTGTCGACGCAAGAAATGTATCGGCGGAGTTTACGGCGACGGGGTTGTAGTGGCGACTTGTCCCAGCAAGAAGGATAGGAAGCGGTAGGTAACCCAAATGGTGAAAGTGAAGGAGGGCGAAGAGTATTAAGAGAACCAAATCTGCTCAACAGACTTCCATCCAGATGGGAAAACAAGAAAACTATCAATGGGTCGCCAGCGGTCTGCCTCGCAGTCTATGCGGTGGCGAAGGAAAGTGCGAGTGAATAGAGGAAAAGAGGGAGAAAATGGGATGGATGGAGGAAGAAAGTGGATCGAACGGTGTAACAATGTGGCAAGGTTCGATATTGACTGGAACGAGAGAAAGGCTACCACTGTGATACCTCGTACTTCTCGACTGCAAAAGAATCCTGAGATCAGACAACAGAAAAGTCCTTTAGCCGGTTGAATGTGACTTGGGGGAACGGCACCGTCGGAAACGGAGGAGAGTATCGATAGACAGTGTTGACCAGGAAAGAAAAAACAGAGAGGTACAGAAAAGGGTCCTTGACTCTTTTCTCCGGGTCTCGGCCCCTAGAGCATCACTCACGATGACCTCAAGGCGCCATCTACCAAAGGTGAAACCTGCAGCGCGCGACAATCGTGGGTCAGTGTTTTTTCGTCTTCTTCGCTGGCAAAAGCCGAACAAGCGAGTCCTACCAGACAAAAAAGGACAACCGTGTTGTTCCAAAATTGCAAGTCTATGCCAGCTCTGGGTGGTGGAGAATCTGAACAATAGCAATGCCGTCTCTCTCGGAGAAAACCACAGAGCGGCTCATGCAGGAGGAAAACGGAAAGGCCGCAAGCAAGAGCCCTGAAACGCGGCACCAATGATACCGTCCCTCGCCATCGATTCGAGAAAAAAAAAGTGTGCATTCGCTCTTCAAGCAACCTGGAAAGACGAATTCAATGCTATGTATAGCTCCTTGTTTGAGGGTAAACTTCTTGGCATAGTTTTCGGTCAAGCATTTTTGTTTGTTCAGTTGTCGCGACATGACCAAATTGGGCCTTTCGAGCGATCCTATTGGTCGGATACTTGTACGACCCACAAGGGGGTGCGAGGGTTAGTGACTTTTGGTGTTTTAAATATCTGGGGGTTGTTGCTACTCTATTGGACGGCTGAAGCGGTTATCAGACAAACAGACCAGTGAGGGGCTTCTGAGAGGGGCTCGAAGGGAGCCGAGGATTCGCAGAGTCTAACGGCGACGTCTGGAAGAGAATCATTTTGACGGAAGACTAGAATTGACAGAATATATTATTCTCCGCATAGCACTTGATTTGATGTTCAGGCCGAGGCTGCACAAAATATGTGGATACTATGGCCAGATGGCATCATGAAGTCTGTGCACACAGCTTAGTCAAATATGATATTGAAGGCATAAAAGTGTTGGATAGATTGAAATAATTAGGATAGATGTTTTTCCTCTCAAGAAACGAGTTCTAGAAGCACTCGTATTGCTCGGATAGATTAATCTAGGCTAGAAAGCTTGAGAAGATCGGATTTTACAAAAAGTTCGGTATAACAATGGATCAACTCGGTGTTTCTTGGCCGTTTCAAGCTTTGCTAAGATGATATCTGTGGAACGAATCTTCAGAACCAAACAAACACCAGTGAACATCTTATGCACATTTGTCCAGCTTTCTATTCTCGTTGGTGATACATGTAATCCAACCCAACTAATTTCTATCCGAATATAAAAATCACTTACTAAGAGTGCTACATAAGTCAGTAAGTAGACGAGGAAGGATACCTTTCCAACAACGCATAGCTATATAGAAAGATTGCACTTAGACATTCGTCAGCAGGGTCTGGGCTTATTATCTGAATATAAGACAAGCAGAAAGGCCCGGCGCTACATATTGATTTTAACACAGATGACGACAATATATCCTCTCGATAATTCCACCGAATCGGGACCGGGTCACCAGTTCTCCGTCACTATGCATGCACTACGGGCCTTTGACACTCCTCCCCGGTCAACCGCTACATTTTTGTAAATTCAGCACCATCGTGACGAACACTCAGCCCTATGACTAGTCCTCCGGACTGCGATCTCAACGATCTCCGCGGGATCCGCCGCTACTACCAGACATTCCGGGGAGGCGGTTAAAATAAGTTTTCCGGCCAAAACGGGTAGCAGTTTCCCCAGAATACCACAGGCATGCTGCACTTTTGGATAGCGCACAACACAAAATTTTTGAGAAACCTTGTCTCCTCCAATGGTTCTAACTCTATATAGTATAGAGTGATGATAATAATATTTCCTCCAGGATAATGTCTCTCAAAGGCTTTGTTCTTAACCAGCCGCACAAGAAATTCGTACGTGCGTCTTGGGACTTTACATTTTCGAGCTGTAGATGTTGCACTTCGAAAGTCGAATCGGAACCGTACCCAAGGCGGAACGGCCCAGTTTTAGCATTCTCTTGGATTAAACGTCTTTATGATTGCCACATCTCTCATCCTATGGTTAGCGATGATTCAATGCTAAAACGTTACACAAGGGCACTGGCCTCTAGGCCCCAGCACTCAGGTTCCTGGGTTTTCTAAGCTCGTGGCACTAGGTTCATCGTAGGGCTGATCTGGAGTACTACCTCAAGGGCTGTAAAATGAGAAGTTCATGGATATGCGCTAGCCCAGCAAGTGGAAATGCTACGGTGATTTTACGCCTTGCTGCTATTGTGGTAGATGGCTTTTGACGACTTGATGACATTTCCTCGGCGATATCTGGACAACAATGTGCGTTGTTAGCATCTTGGGTAGCAGTATTGCCTCATGGAAGGGCCTCTTCCCAGCTAAGATGTCGCGAAATCGAGTAAATCCATAGAGACTTCATGAGCAGTCGAATAATTATAAATAGGGGCATCCCCAGACGCTTTTCATCGTCGCTCTTTACCATCAACAGCATCAATCAGAGCATTGATTCCTTAGTCATCAGCTCACCTTCCTATATCAGAATCCCCCTTGTTTCCACAACAAGAAAGAGGAATACCATCTCCAAGATCTATATTTGTTTTTCACCATGAAGCTTCTCACAATTCTTTCCTTGTTAACTGCTGCCACCAACGCCGGCGTGGTCAAGCGAGATATCGAGGTCGCAGTCGCAGCTCATGCTCCTATCACTCCAGCTCAGATAGCTGCCAGACCAGCAGGTGTCCAGAACACCCTCAGCCTTGGCGTGGCAACCGACTGCACCGTCAGCATTCCATTCTTGAATATTGATGCAGCCAATGTCGCAGCTAAAACTAGTTGGCCAGACTACTCTGCTCCGAGAGTTATGGTTGCCGTCGATGGAGTAAATATTTACAGCAAGGGCGTGCTGCTTGATACTGGTTCTGTAAGTCACCGCCGTATAGATATTTTGGCACTCTAGCAAACATTTTCCCTATATCTAAGGCTGACTTGTTAAAACTGCACTCGTAGACTGGGTTCACAATCGGCAAGGACCGATGGACTGGCACTTTTGGCAAAGACTGGGCTACCACCCCAAAAGTGACTCCCGGCTTCAAGTACCTCTCCTCGTCAGACAGACTTTATCAAGGATACTGGGTCGATGTTGAGCTCACCTTCAAAGACGCAAGCTATAACCCTCGCCTTAAGGCTCGATTTCCAGTGCTAGTCTACGATACAGTCGTTATCTGCAGTCAGCCACCAGATGAAGACGGCAACTGCCTTGATGAAAACCCAGGAAGTGACACCGATTTAAGTGGCGCGTATCTCGGAATCGGGTACGGCCGCCGTGAGAACAATAACGTCCAGATGACTCCGGACAAGAACCCCTTCTTGAACGTCGTCTCTATCTGGCGTCCAAACGGATCACCTGCCACCTGCACTTACCGAAACGGTGCGTACATTCCCCCTCAGACAAAGCAGCAATAAAGCGTCCTCTAATAAGAAAGAAATTAATGCGCCTCAATTGTGCTCACAGGCTACAAGATCACTAAAACCGCCATCACCTGGGGTCTCACTGACGCCAACCTCGCCGGTTACAATCACCACGTCCTCGCAAAGTTCTCCACAGAAGACATGGACTGGGCGATGGCTCCCGTCTGCCTCGGCGTCAACGCCCTCCCCTGCAGAGCTGGATCCTTCCTTCCCGATTCCGGCGTCAAGCAGGCATACATCTCTTCCCCTGACGTTCCAACCTCCAACAAACTTCCACCAACCACCTCCTACAAGCTCAACTTGCCAAACTCGGCCGCTGGAATGGCGTTCTATAATTACAATACCTTGGCTGCTGGAGTTGTGGGAGAGATTGTACCGAGTACCTATTATCCTACGAGGACTACTACTAGGGTCTTTATCAATACTGGGAGTCACTTTTGGAATGGATGGGAGACATCTTATGATGCGGACTTTGGGTTTTACGGAATCAAGGCTATTTAGATGATTGGATAAAAGCAGTGGAGGAGTCGTAGGTTTATGAGAAAAGGAGAGGGTGGGAAGGGATGTATTTTGCTTGAACTGCGGGGGGTATATTTGCTCGAAGGGTGACTATATGTGGATATCGAACTAGCTACTAGCTGCTTGAGGCTTGGCCTTAGTTATCCTCTCGCCTCGTTTTTCTACTTTAATATAGGTTCTCTGTATATTCTTTGATTGGCAGCTCTACTCTCATTTCATGTCACTCTTTCAGTCTAAGTTTGCCAAGGAACTCCAAGACATAGACTTTATACGATCTTGTTTTTTTTTTTTAATCAAAAATAGCGTATAATTTTATAAATTTTACAGTATCCATCATATCTGGGCGGAGTGTGCGATTACAACATCTACAACACAAAATATATTGGATATCTCTAGAGGCCCAAATAATCTTAGGCAGTACTAGACCCCTTGTTAGCCATCTTGTGGACTAGCAGTCCTATATTGTTCACAAATCGGTGAGATATACTGAGGTTTAATCAATGGTTGAGTAGAAGTATATATTATATTAGATCAAGCTTTGTGTTTTCAACCCCCTAGCATCCCAGCAGCCTCCGAGCTCGAGTCCACGAGTTCGCTGATGTGTAAGTACATATTTGAGTAGTAAGCAAAATAAAGAGTGAGATAGATACAAAATGTGCGCAAGACATGAGAACAAGATTAAATATTACCAATAAGGTCAAGGAAAGTACAAGCTGGCGGGTCAGACTGCTTGTATATCATGGGTCCTAGAGAAGGCCCACGGACTCGGGGAGTCCACCTAAGCGTAGTAGGTATAGTAGTTTCCACCCTTACCCTTACCGACCTTGCTTCCCTTGTTCTTCTTGTTTCCCTTTCCCTTCTTGTTAGCTTTGTGACCATTGTTCTTCTTGCCGTTGTTTCCCTTGTTGTTATTGCCCTTATTATTACCCTTATTATTGCCCTTATTATTGCCTTGGTTATTGCCCTGGTTGTATCCCTGGTTATTGCCCTGGTTGTTGCCCTGGTTATATCCTTGGTTGTATCCTTGGTTATAGCCATTGCCGTTGTTGACATTTCCATTGTAGTTGTTTCCGTTATTGGCATTTCCGTTGTAGACGTTGTTATTGTTATTTCCGTTGTAGACGTTGCCCTTATTATTGCCGTTATTGCCATTGCCCTTGTTTCCGTTGTTTCCATTGGCATTATACCCAGGGTTCTTGTTATTGTTATTATAGCCGTTATTGTTCTTTCCATTATTGTTATTGTAGCCATTATTGTAGTTATTGTTATTATTGTAGCCATTATTGTTGTAGCCATTATTATAACCGTTGTTATTATTGTATCCATTGTTTGGAGGAGCAGGCTCGAGAACTTGGACCGGGACGCATCCACCGAAGGGACCATTAGGGGCATTGTTCTGGCATCGAACCATGCAAACATTCTTCTTACCACCAAATTCACCCGTGCATCTCGTCTCCGGAGCAAACTTGGCGAAAAGAGCGTTCAAAGTCTTCTCCCTGGCAGCATTAAGACCACCGACACCAGCAACCTGCTGGCTGACCGTCATCGAAACAAACTTATCGCCACTACCAGTGGTATCAACCATGCAGATGTAAGGACCGGCGCCATCAGCGTTGACCTGGTGAAGAGACATGCGAAGCTCGCCACCGGGCTGGATCTGTGGGATCGAATTATTGGCCGCCATCGCGTTCACCAGGGTGGGAATGTTGTTTACGCCACCGCCTAGGGTTTTACCGCAACCCTTGGCGGATTCGACGGTCCGTTGGCCTTTGAAGATGGTGGCATCTTGCTGGAATGGTTTGACGGTGGTGCCGTCGCGAGGGATGGCGGGGTTCATCCCCAGACCGGCACCGTTGGGACCACCTTGGTCGCCGACGGCGGCGATGATGACGGAGTGTCCTTGGACGTAAGGGAGGAAAGCGGCGCAAAGAGCGGAGAGGATAACCTTGCTATGCATTTTGAAGATATTATTGGTAATATATAGTGAAAGAGAGTGGGAAAATTTAAAATATTAAAGAGCTGAAAGAGAGACTAATGCTCAATCGTGCGTAAAAGTAATTAGATAATTAGAATGAAAGAATTAAGAAGATCGTCAAGATCACGCTGGAGAACAAAAACCACCAGGGTGGAAAAGAGTGTGGAGATGCTTTGCAGGTAAGAAGCTAGAAGATGAAAAGCTTGCTTGATGATTGGGAGAGAAGAGAGCGACTATGGCATCCTTATATACACTTCAACCGCTTTGACAAAGTACGATATAAAATTGGACCAGTTGATAGAAACTATGCTCCAACAATACACACTATGCGCTATGATACAAAGAGTATCATCGTACCGAGGTCAGCTACAATGGTTGATTGTAGGTATTTTGGGAATCGGTCGTACTATGCGAGCAACGATACAGCTCGCTCGTATGTCTCGTCCCCAAACTGTCAAAACCGGGGTTCGAAACATACCCCGATCTCTTATCTTGATCACATAACTTTAAAAAAAAAATTATACAATTCGGGAAAAATCTTAGCTCTGTCGGTTGGTGCCGAAAAAAAATATAGATATAGATATCTGCCTGTAAAGAAATTGGAAAAGGATCAAACGATTCGCTTCGGTGATGCGGCTCCACTTCCTGCATGGGAAATGTCTGCCACATGGGTGCACGCCGTCTCAGAAAAAAAATTGCGAACAGCTAGCCGGTATCACCAACATGCCAGTATTTGCATTGTAGAAGACCGAAATCTAGGCCGATTGAGGCAACCTGGGGAACTCGGGATATCCAATTTGTCTTATCCGTCTGGTTTATTAAAGACAGCCATATCTTAATATAGGTGCTGCTGCGGATATGCTTTCTGGATGCGTTTAGCCCGTGCCCAACGTGCGGCACTAATTGCCATTCTAAATTTTGACACAACGCTTTTTTCAAATACACTAATTTCATGCCTTCAGCCTTCAAACGAGCCGGTTTCTAGTGGTGTTTCTACCTAGCGATGAAATAATTCGGCTCGCTCAAAGAAAAAAATTAGAAACGAAACTTGGAGCGTCTGAGAAACGACTCAGTTGTAGCCGCATTAGAAGGAGCCGTCGTTAGCGCGGTAGCTCAGCCACCGCTTCACGGAGTATTGTATACATCGTAGACTCAACACATTGCTTTTCGGCGTCAGAGAGCTCTTCTCCTCTTTTCCATTTGACTGAATGAATGATTGGAACGGTAGAGTCGACTATTATCTATGATCAAATGACAATATATCTGACGGCTGCAATGGCTCGAATACGGCGGATGTAAAAATATTTATTTTTGAAACATCTGTCCCAAAAGGGCAGGTTCGTCTAGACCCCGAAGGCCTCAAACATTTAATACTTCATCTCGGGCAATTGACAAAATTATCAACTGTTTATGCGAGTCTGATATCGAGATATTTTAAATTTCGGAAATTTTTTAGGTGGTAAGGATTGTTAACTTGTCTAATGCAATATGTGCTTTGAGTATTTAAGGCGAAGGGTACCGCAGGACATTGTGTATATGGAGGGACGATTTTCTTTGTCTGGCAATTGATATTACATTCCATTACGACAGAACGCCTCACGACATCGCGATTTGCAGTCCAAAAGTTTTTGATGGAAATACGAAATACACTTCAGCCAATTGACTTTGGATCTAACCCAGGATTCGCAAGTATTGCGTAACCTAAATCCTAGATTGTCTCGATGCTGATTGTGTACTTGCTTTTTCACCGTTATCGAATTGATCAATTGTCCATCGCCTGTTTGGTTATTTAGAAACAGTGCGAATTTGTAAAGGTTTATCGGCGACCAGCGTTAAATAGCGCAAGCTATAGATACTAGAGTGCGTAGACGTCTACAGACCGCCTCATTTTCGGCTATAGTACGAGGAGGTTGCTTTAAGACCATTCTCGGTATAAATATTTATGTTGCCTTCAATTGGTTAGCTTTAAAGAGGCACAGTAAAGACTATTAGCTATAAAGCTTTAATATTGAAATTTTGCGTTGTCCTCCAAAGTACGATTATTGTTCACAACACCCAAGTAATGGTCCGCCCCGCGCCCGATAATATAGATAATTGAGAACAGTATTGGTCATGATGTTGAGATTCCCAAATCTACGCAAGGCAGATTGCGTCGTCGGTCACTCACGACGCGTTCTGAGCATGCGCGTCCTGTTCGCATCATTTTCGTGATTCGAAGACCCTCAAGCATTGAGTCGCAGGATCCAGACCCTCTCAACTAGGATCTCGAAAGTGTCACTGTTGACCCGAAATTTAGGGCTTGATGAGTCAGCATACCTTTCCGCTCCTTCACACCATCTCAGGCTCTGGAGGCTCCTCTTGCTGTTGGAACCAGGGCTAGCTAGCCAATCCGAGCAAATTCGATCCTGTGGGTGGGGATCCATCTCGAGAGGCTTAACATGAGACGAAAGATTTAGGAGCAGTTGCTGTTAAGGTTAGGTTAGCGCCGTTTTAATTTCAAAGACGAACTATTTCAGCCAGGGTCTTTCGACTATTCTTACGTCGAAACGGTCGTAGATTGAACCTACCATGTACGTGGTGGTGGTAGGTAGAGATGGCGTAGGATTAGATGTGGTGCTAGTAGAAGTAGTTAGTTTGGTGTGTTCATGTATGACGAGACTCGTGACCCCATGCTCATATGACGATAACAGCAGGAAACAAAATTGAAAAGTGGGTGGGGACCTGTTTGAACAGGCCTGCAGCAGTATCCGCCGGCGGACCCACCTTTATTTTATCACTCTTAAATCCTCTTGAGGGGGGACACACCCTGATTGAAAAGGGAAATCTAATTGCTATCGATAGACAATGCAATTAACGAGGGGGCACGACAAATGAGTCTTGAAAAAAAAAAATCCAAGAGGGAGAAGTCGAAGAAGGACAAGGACTGGGTTGGGGTTACGCAATGAGCAGTAATATGCCTCGTATACGATCCAATTCCTCCCCAAGAACATGGGGAAATGCAGCAAGAAAGGGATGGGGCCAATGCTACCCGCGTTTCGAGGGCAAAAAGATTAGGTGCAGGACGGTAGGCAGCGCAAGTTTACCATATTATTTGTCACGAAAGAATGGGCCGGTCTTGCAGGTATAGTTGGGGTTTATTTGGGGTTTTATTCGGGCGGTGGAAATGGTGCATGGTGGGGTTGGACAATGATTAGTGCAGGATTGGCCGCTCTTCCTCTCTCTTTCTTTCCTTCTTTTTGGGGCTGGCCAGCCTTCTGCGCTGGGCTTGCTTTCCCTTCTGCTCTCTCCCTTGCTTGCCAGCAAATCAGCCCCGCTTGACAATCTGACTGGACGGGAAATATGAACCACAACTTCGGGCCATTTTTGTTTTTCGAGAGGGGGAAAAGACAGATAGTTTTTGGATAATGATGATATCGGACGATTGGGTTTGGGGGTATATATAGACCGACCGTCCTTCGAGGCGTCCGTTAAACTTGTTGGGGGAAGTGGGTGGATGATAATTCTTTTTTTGTTTTCCTTTCCCTTGCATTCTTGCATTCAGAGCTCCCGTAGAGATTTTAAGTGGTTCCTAGCTTCATGTATAGTCCTCTATTTGATTCAGAGTAATAGTAATAATATATAAGTGTCTACTGCACTGCACTGCTACACCTCGTGGGTCTTCCTGTACCTTGGTTTATTTGGCATCCATTCCTCCAAGACCTTCCAGTCTTTGTCTTCTTAGCTTTCTTGCATCTTGACTGACAGTTGCGGTTCCTTTCAGGTGGGAGGTGCAGGGGACTAATCTGCAGCAGGTTCATGGGCATGGTGACCCGGCCGTCTTAGCTCATTTCCAACCTTTCCAAAGGTACCATCTATCTCTATTATAATTCCCACCTCCTGCATAATACAGCAGCAGCAGCAGCAGCAGCAGCAGCCATACAGCATATCCAGCAAGCCCCGTCGGCCTAGTCCTTCCTGTCCCAGCCCGACTGTGTGTGCGTGCGTGGTGTGTGCCCATGCATGAGGGTTGAACTCAATCATATCACCGGATGACCGAGACACACCCACACGCTCAGTCCCATACTGCCACTACCACTCCTAGTATCACTGCATTTGATTCTTCTTGGGCAAGATTTCTCGCCAACAGTTCTCGGACACACCTATATGCTGGCTTCCTCGCTAGCTTTTCTCGATTTGATTGTTTCTCGGTCTCCTAAATTGAAAAAATCTAATTCGTCCCACGTTGACGGAACTTTACCTTCTCCATCTTTCCTTGATATTCTATATTCTCTTATTTCTCTTCGTAGACTTCATTTCACCAGCTCCCTTTCTTTAAAAAAAAAAAAGAGAAAGCCCGGCAATCTTATCATCCCCTCTCTACAACTGTTACACCTACTCTAAATTGCATGCTATCTACAAGATATACTTCCTGCGAACCCCTCCTTCGACTTTCTTCTCTTCCTTCTTATTTCCTACTGCTCACGGCCCCTTTGAGTTGTTCGTTCGATCTCCCGCTTCCGATTCGGCGATCGTCTCCGACCCAACAATAACCTGCGAAGCTAATCTACCGCCAACCCAAACTGGTCCCATCACATCCTGCCAACTCTTTCATGGTGAACCCCCTCAAAAATAGTATTTCCGGTAGACCCTCACGACCCTTCACTCGTTACTCCGCCAAATCTGAGCTGTTTCCTTCGTTTCCCACGTTTCCCATCGTTTCCACAGAAATCCGTTTGGGACCGTCGATATAGGCTGTGTAGTTCGTTGGGGAATAACCGCCTTTGTCAAGGGAACTCTCTCGGTTTCCTAATCTACGTCATACGGGTTGACCGGCCAGGTGACCGACACATACATCCATACCTACGCACCGCAGACGATATTTTTAATCAACAACAGCTGAGTTTATTGTTTCGACTCGAAAATATAAATTTTTCACAGCCTCTGCCCTCTCAGGTATATTCCACAGAAACCCGGAATTTAATGGCATCTATTTTGCCGTTTTGTTTCGTTTCAATATCGAGAATCCACTCCCCAGGTTATTTTTTGTCATCAGTGCACTGTCACAGTCATACCATCACAGCCTCGGGGAATCACCACCACCACTCATACCACTCACAAAAAAAAAGGGGGGATAGCTAATAGATTTTATATATAATGTCCAGCCACAGAATATCCAAACCAGGAGACAAAGCTCTTTCCATTTGTCCTCAACGCTGTTCCTGCAATCCGTACATGATGCGTCAGTTTCGGAAACTCCTAGGTTGGAAGCAGAAGAAACCCCGCAAGACAAGCGGCATGGAAACCAGACGATCGGTGTCGTTAGGCTCGATACGAAAGGCCTCAACCATAAGCCTAGCAATGTCATCATTGGGCTTCTCGGTACAGTTCGCACAATCGGAACCACAGCTACAGGATCGATGCGGGAATGTCGAGAATGAGGAGGCAACGCAAAAGCTAAGTGCGGGGAATGCGGGGGGTAACGGAGTGAACGGGCATGCGAAGAAACGTTCAACCACGTCTTCCCCGCCCGAGGAAACAGCGGCGGGAGTACCGCCGAGGTTGCCGGAGAATACGGATGTCGAATTCAGGGCTCAACGCTCCTTAACCATTGATGTTATGCCACGGGTCGACGAGGGGCAGGAGGAGGTCGAGTCGGTATTTATGAGGGATTACGACGACGAGATGGATGCATTGCAGGCTCAGTTGAGAGAAGAAATGCCTCCAAAGACACCGAGATCAATCATGATGGAAGATGTGAGATTCGAGAAGGAGATTATTTTACAATCTAGCCCTCCTCCTCTGGCAAGAGAAGCCTCGCAAGACATTCTGCAGGAAGTAGAGCCTCAAGAGGGTTCAACCCAAGACGTCAAGTTAATAGGACAAACCGAGCCGGCCACGTATTCATCAGAATGGAAACCGACCGCTACGTTACTCACCCTCCCGCCGGAACTTATACTAGAAATCTCCAAATACCTTCCATTCTGTTCCCACGCCGCTCTCTACGATACATGCGGACGTCTAAACCGAGTCATACGGGATAACAATAAAACTCACTATGAACGGGAACTTGCGAAAGCAGGTGCAAATCCTCGCGGAGAGTCTCTCCTCACACGTTCCATCTTTGCCTTCCAGTATCTCAACCGCCCGTCGAATGCCCCAGAATCCCATCCCGAGTTTAATATTGACAGCAGTTTTGTTTATATTCGCTATCTAAAATCGCAATCGGAATGCGTTCAGGATATTGCAGACTTGCTGCAATCAGACATCTATATGAAATTCCTTTTGAGTGAGGAAGGGAGAAAGCAACTTCGATTAACGGCTCATGGAAATCACGAACCGGAGGACCTCTCTCATAAGGACGATGTGGATAGGGATTTAATGCATCTTTGGGAGTTTGTCAATTACTCGGTTGACAAATTGGTTCGCACGGAAGTCCCGATGTATTATCCGTATCCCGATCAGAAATCATATTACGACTCATCCATGCCATTCCCATTGGATTCGCCTTCGGATGATGCTAAAGCCGAAACCCTCAGGAAATCGGTTGCAAAACTGGCAAAGGATGCTCAGTTTCCTCATGACCCGTTTCTCGTTTGGGAGCGTAAGAGATTACGTGAATTGAGAAACGAATATTGGAAAGAAGATACAGATAATCTCAGCAAAGTCGAGAGTAAGGACATGCGATGGATCTTGGAGGTTATCAAAGCGATATTTGTCGGTGTTATATTCAAGCCGTTCATTGAAGGACCGAGAGAGAAGAACAAGGCCATATTGGAGCTCAAGGCAAAGGCTCTGAGAAAAGCCAGCAGGAATGGCACTCCTTTGACGCCTAATGAAGCTATATCAGGTACAAAGAGCCCTACCAGCACTGACAATGCAGGGGAGCGGATGAATGAGTGGCTG
>LDUD01000027.1:41048-128536 GCA_012184295.1 Dactylella cylindrospora
TATATTCTTGGATTTAGATACAAACAGTAAGGTAGTATTTCGGTTCACGAAACTAAATTATCAAGGTCATCTGGCCGAGTGCTGTTCCAAAGTATATTCGGACGTTTTGTAAACCATGCCACAATATTAGTGTTTTTCTATAAAACGATCTGTGACAAGCCATGGTTTACAGCTTATTATCTTCTAAGTATTCGAAACGCTCAAGACCCAAATTTAAACTTGTATAAACCTTTCTCTACCCGTCTTTTATTCAAGTGAGAACAAAATCGCCTAGCTACATTATCAGCTAAAAGTATATGCACAACAAACAGCAGAAAACGCCCATTTGTATAGAATGTTCTGACAACCAGGGAAATCTCATTGAAACTAAATAAAATATGTAATAACGCCGAGTTGTAAAGAGTCATCAGCAGAGTAGAGTGAACAGAAAAATAGCGACCGGCATATGCAAACAGAAAACTCCTTTGATAGTTGTTCAACTATTGACTTAGAATAATATAATAATGAAAAAAAAAAAAGTTGCAAACCCCATTTGACCAGTAGATAAATAGCTCCTTGGAATGAGTGGATATGGAATAGGACATGAGGATCCGACAAAACTGCCGATAAACAGAATAAACCCTTATAAAGAAATGATAGAAGTTCCGAGGCCGGGAATTTGGCAGACGCTGAGACATTTAAGAAATCGAAGTCGCTCATTAGCAGTCGTCTAAAAGACCATGTGTCACAAGCTGCGATTTTGCTTTGGCGGGGGCAATGTGTCCTTTCCCATGGTCATTTCGCTGAGTTCTGTAGGCCCTCTATGCTTCGGTCGCTTCACCTCCCTTGTCCTATCATCATTAGCATCATCTTTGGATTCCAAAGATTTTTGCTCTCGAGTTTCCCGTCCCTCTATTGTTGCTCTTTCCACATTTTGATTTTGCCTTCGTCTCTTCCTGCCTGAACCTGAAGAGGCCACCTCAATCTCTGGTTCTGCGCGTCTCCTTGGTTCAGGACTCCAGCGTGGGGGTATCCCGTTGAACCGTCTTCCCCTCCCTCGAGCCGTCATCCTTAAATTAGCAGGCTCGGATCGGCGCCGTGTATTTATTTCACGTCGGCCGTCCCTAGTCCCATCTATATCCCCGTCATCCGTGTGGTATTCGTCATCAGGGCGTCCATGTCCAGGTTCTTCCCAGGGAGCCTATCCCCTTCGAGAGCGCTTCGCATCCTCGCGGCTCCGGCTGTCGCCTCCGTCGCGATGCGGTCGCTTCTGACCGTGCTGGTTAGATCCTGGTCCGTTATTGTTATTGTTCGAACCTTGATTCTGACCGCCGCCTTGCCGTGAAGGCCCCCCGCCCTGGCCACCTCCACCAGACATATTATCTCTCCGTGCACGTTCATCCCACTCTCTATCGCCTCTCGGTGGTTCTCGGTCTCTCCCGCGATCACCACGGTCTCGATCTCGGTCGCGGTTATCCCTTCCATCGCGGTCTCTAATTTCTCTATCTCCGCCCCTACCATCCCGATCTCCACCCCTGTTATCCCGACCATCTCTATTTCCGTCCCTATTTCCATCTCTGTTCCCCTCCCGATTTCCGTCCCTGTTCCCTTCTCTATTTCCTTCTCTGTTCTCGTCTCTGTCCCTGTTACGGTCTCTATCCCTCTCACGATCGCGATCCCTGACTTCCCGTTCCCTCTCGCGGTCTCTCATCTCACGGTCCCGATCACGGTCCCGATCTCGATCATTTCCACGACCTGATTGTCCGCCGGAAGGCTGGTTGCCGCTTCCACTCCCGCGATCATTCGTCTTACGAAGATCTCTGGAGTCTCTGCTTTCACGTTCCCGATCCCGATCGCGGTCGCGGTCCCTATCACGATCTCTCTCTCGCTCGCGTTCCCTATCACGATTGTCCCTTCCGTCTCTGGTTTCTCTTTCCCTCTCGCGCTCACGGCGCCTTCCATCATCGCTACCTCCACCTGAACCCGTACTTTGCTGTCCAGGAGTCGCGGTAGCAGATGGTCCGGATTGCTGATTGACATTTTGGCTTTGGGTATTCCCTCTACCCCGCCTCCTACCTTGGCCTGGTTCCGCTGGTGCGTTCCCGCCAGATGGCGGAGCATTACCACCAGAGAGGATGTCCTGTAGGCCCCTAGCTCTCCGGCGCTCGTGATGATGTTCAGTACTCTCTCTACGCGAGTCGCGTACATTGCCGCCGCCCGAAGACTGCGGCTGCCCGCTTCGACCGCTGCTTGGCCCGGTTGGAGAGGGAAGTTCACCACGAGGGCCAGAGGGTGGCATGCTCTCCGAATTAGCTTGTGCAACTGCTGCAAGTCTACTTGGGTGTACGTTCGCTGTTGGTGAAGAAGCAGGATTAGACTTATTAGCGGCATTGGAAGGGCCACTAGAGGAAGGATTCGTATTGACAGGTGGTGGTCCAGACTTGGTCTCCTTCGCTAATGCTCTAGCTCTATCTGGATGCATTGGAATAGCCGCTGAAGAGGTTTGTGTTTGTGGACCTTGCGAACCGCCGGAAGTGGGAGCGGTGGAAGTACTACCACCTTGTGTACGATTGTTAAGCGTAAGACTTGTTCTAGTAGTTCTCGGTCCATTCGGCACATTGTTGTTACCGGAGAACCCATTTTGACCTCCACCGCCACCAGTTGACTGCCTTCCCCCTCTCGGGCCGCTGGGGATCCCTTGCTGTTCGGGCGGATTAAGTCTTCCGTGATTTGGATCTTGGTTAAGCCTTCCATGATCTGAGGGCCCAGCTGGCGGTCGGCTGCCGCCAAACGATTCCCTCGGGTGGCCCTGCCTTCCTCGATCCACTTCAGCCCGTGGCCCTGCAGGCGGCCGTGAATAGTCGCCGTGGTTATCAACTCTGCCTTCTTGAATTGAGTCTTGGCGTTTACGGCCTGGATCTGGGGATCGGGATCTGTAATCTGACCCTGGTCGCTGTCCACCTCCGCCGCTTCTTCCGCTACTTCGCTCTTGCTGCTGCTTCTTAGCATTCAGCTCATCAATTAGATCGGGAAGCTGGTCGCGAGGTGTACTCCTATTGTCCCTCCCCTTTGGAGAAGGGTGTCGTCTAGAGTCTTGGGTCCTTTGATCACGGCCATCTTGTCTTCCCCTATCCGGCTCTGAGCGATGGGCACTTTGTCGCGGCATCGGTGGGATTGGAGTATTCGGCTTGGCAGGTAGGCTGCTGGGCGGCTGCGGTAGTACGTTTCTATTCTCTGATCGAGTCTCTCCTCTTCCGCGGCGCTCTTCACGTCTTGAGCTACCACTTTGTTGAGAATGTTCTTCCCTTCTGCCCTCACGTTGTTCTTTTCCTGGGAACAGCTCAACCGCTCCGCCACTACTACTACCGGCGGCTCGCGGTGAATTGGCTCGACGCTGCTCTTGGCTGCTCTGGCTTGGAAGCAACTCGTTAGTACGAGATGAGGCAGCTCTACTGTCACTCCGCCCACGTGTATCTCTAGATGGTGTCCCCGATCTACTATGAGGTGTGGGGCTACGTCCCGAGATATCTTTGACTCCTTTCGCAGGTAGTGGTGTAAGACCAGCAATGTTCAAGTTGATATCCGGTTTCCCGTCGCCTTTGGCGGAAGGCAAGTCATCAATTTCGCCATCCTCGACCTCCTTACTAGACTTGGTGTGAACCGTGATTTGCGATAAGGCGGCGCTAATGTACTTGTTAGTAAAGGTCTAGTGAAGTTCACTTAGGGAGACATACTTCGCAGAATCTTTCGGCTTAAATGGCGTGACAGCCGGATTGAGATTAGAGGAACTGGCAGGAGCACTTTCTTGGGTAGTAGGAGCTGGAGTTCCGCCTTTGCTATTTGGTGGGTTTGCTGGGCTCTTGGCGTTCGGGTCGGCAACGGACTACATCAAGTTAGTTGTCTCATTTTAATATCGGTTGTGAGAGCCAATTGTCAATAGCTTACCAATTGGAACTGGTTAGTAGGAATCCAGTCCTTTTCCTTCTTCTTCAACAAGCTCAGCAGTGCAGTCGTCGTGATTTTGAGATCCTCTCTCTTCTCCGTCTTGCTAATCTGCTGAACTCGTTCCGTCAAGTTTTTACCGATCCAATCAACCGCCGGGAAACTCTTGTTGACATGTTTCAGGACAATCGTTGCATTACGAACATGCATATATTCAGAATTGTTTAGACAAGATCTCAATGCCGCATGGAGTTGCTTGTGCCACTTGTACAGCACTCGTCGGAAATCCTCGTAGTCCAACAACGCGCCACCCCAGGTTTTTGCAAACCCAGGTAGATTGCCTTTAGCACCATAGCACTCCTTCTCAAAGCTTGCTTTACTTTTATGCCAAACCGTAAATTCCGCCATGATTTCCGCCAAGAATCGTCCGTAGTTCTCAATCTCACGTTCTGTTGACATGAAAATCGTAGCCTCGAGAATGTGTTTGTCGAAAATGGTATCGTAGAGTAAGAAGGTCCAAAATTTAGGCGTACCGGAAACATGCATTCGTTTAATGAATTTGGCACAAAAGCTGGCATCGTGAGGACTGAGCGTGAGACGGGGCATAATACAATATTGCATAATTTGTATCGGTAGCTTGGTCGGATGAAAGTTTTCCGCAGCGAACCAATGCTGACTTTCTGTCGCAATGCGCTTCGATGTACTAATCTGAAGTTTCATCTGCAGTCGCATATCCTGACCGAGCCTGTCCGCCTGGATTCTCAGCGGCTCAGATTCGCGCTTCCGACTATGGCTCGAAACGTTCTCGTTTTGCATTATCCTGAGGATCTGATTATTGAGAATTTTAATCTCTTCATCATATGGTGTTATAGGACAATGAAGCTCGTATATAGAAAGCTGCCAAAACGTCGTATAGAATGAGAGACTGATCTTACTCCAAGCCTCTTCAGGTAACGATGGTCGAAGTCTTTCCATCAGGTCGAGCATGATGGGGGAGAACGGAGCACTCTTAGCTTCCTCGGCCGGAATCGAGCCATCGGCCATAGCAACATCCTCATCTTTAATAGCGTCGTTTGCCTCGGCATTAGCATCGCCCATTATTACTTCACCGTCGTTGTCGAGAGCCTTATCGGCATTCTTCTTCACATCTTGTGAATCTGCCCTTCTGCTACCCTTCTTGTCTTGCGAAGATGGGGCTTCTTTGGTGCCAATCGCCTTCTTGTCGTCATCCTGGAACAGCCAACCTTCTTTCTGCAACCGCTCCCGAACATGAGCTCTACAGAAGATCCAAGCGATTTGGGGCTCGACATGATAGTCGAGAATAAACTCGTCAACAGATGGAATGGCCTTGCTCCATTGGTCGAAATCAAGCGTATAGTTCAACATGTCCATATACATGTTCATAACTGAGTTGATTTCATCATACATGTTCGCGACAACTTTAATTGGTGCGTTGTCTATGTCACTTCGGTACATGCACATCTTCCTTTCGTGAGCAAGCAAGACTAGGAGCTGTCCAGCTAAACTGTGATCAATAAGGGCATTTGCCAACCGTCGAGCGGATTCTCGGCTGGAATAACGCTTGTCTCCGAGCTGCGCGAGGATTTTGGCTCTGAGATTCTCACTTCCGTAAAGCGCCATGATCTGGACGTCACTGAGATTAGATTCTCCGACTATACCAGCCATTGACTTGATCATCTCCTGTAGAACTATGAGGTCCGCGGAATTCTTCTGTCGTAGCTTCTTGGCAATATAAAGAAGGACAGGATGCGGGTCAAGTTCCGGATATCGCTTGTATAAGCGGCCACAAAAAGTTGCAAGAGCTGCGGAAGATATTAGTATTACACATGTCGCATTTGCTAAGTGAAGATATGAAGACCCACCTTGCAGCCATTTGCTGACTAACAATCCATCTTGCTGCATTCTCCCTCTATCCTCACTCATCTTGACCAGGATGGAGTAGGTGAAGGCATCAAATCCCATTCTCGAGAAATGTCGTGCAGAATCAACCACACATTCAATCAGGTTGTCGTAAGACTCAATCTGGCTTATTATGACAGTAAAGACCGTAACCGGATTGCTGTAGCTGATTTTTGAAATTTTGCGAGCCATCTCCCTAACATTGGCCGTTGAAAGGCGCTTAAGAAGATTCTTGGTGTCCTTAGTCGTTTCCAAGCTCTTGGATTTGACTTCGGGGAATATCCGCGGCGCAGTAGTAACCCAGTAACCGTACATGTTGAACCTTGCCTCAAGAGGGTATAGCTCCATCAAAGTAAAGATCTCGTTTCCGATGGCAGAATTTGATCCAGAGAGCGATAGAGCTGGTAGCAATAGGTTTCGGATAATATCTGCCCACCCTTTCCCAGCCGGCGAATCGTACCCATCCTGCTTCACCGCAGATAACCCGATCCGGACCAGTTTTGACATAAGTTTGACATCATTAGCAAGCCGTGTGCCCGAAAACCCTTTGATGAGAGGGATGCAAAGTACGCGGACATCTCTTTCGGTCTTGCAAATTGGAAGGTCAACGGTCCACTCGGGGTCCCAAAAATATCGGTACTCACGATACGGGTCTCCTTCTTTACCCGGATAGAATGGGGATATATATTTGGTGACTTTTATAGGAGGTGCCGGAACAAGTGGCTGGCGAGGTGCAGCAGCCGCCCTGAGAGCAGGATCAGTAGAAACGAGGTTCTTCGCTCCAACATCAACGGCTTGTGCCGGTTGCAAGGGCCGATACACTTCGTCGATACAATGATGCAAGATACGATGAAGATGGTCGGCAACATCTGCGTGAGGATATGCAATCTTTGGATACTTTCCGAAGATAAAGAAGGCTTCAGGTAAAGCACCAGCGGCAAGAACGTGCTTCAGCAAGGATAGTTTCTGATTCTTAGGTTTTTGCGTAGGTGAGGCCGGTTCTTCCGGTCTAGGTTCCTCTTCCGGTTTCTTACCAGGCTCGGCGGGAGCAGGTTGCTGACCAGGTCTCGGCGGCGGTATAGTATCATCGGTAAGAGCGCTAGCCAAGGCAAGAGCGTTTATAAGGCCCCCTCTACCCCTTGAATCAACCTCCTTTTTCCAGGCAGTAAAATCTTCCTCCATTGAATCATCGTCCGGTGCGAGATGAGGCCAGAGGTCCATAAATGATATGAACCCGATCTTGATCAGGATTGCCGTCATTGCGACTAGGTTATCTGGCAGTTGGTTTGATTGGTTATCCAGGTCTAATCCCTTCATCATATAATACTTAAACTTAAAGCCAATCAACTGTGCTGCAACTTTGTTACCGCCTCGACGAGTCAAGAAAATGTCGCCATCTCTGTCTGTAACGAGAGATTTGAAGCCTTCCTGTTCTAGACGATCAAAGAAGTCTTCTTCTTGATAGAGAGGATTGTCTTCCGGCAGCGGAGTGTCCTTTGGCCACCACTCACTCTCACGAAGAAGCTGAACAAAAAATCTATAGTTCGCAACCACACCGTTGGCGAAAACGTCGAGCAGAATATCGAGAACGCGGTTTGGGTCGAGATCAAAACATCCTATCAAAGATCTGACATTATCTAGCGTTTCTCCCACTCTCTCCATTGGTCCAGAGCTGTAGCCAGCCATAAAAACTTCCGTTATGAGTTTGGCATATCCCTCCGATTCCTCGCGCGACAGGTTATACTTCTGAACCCGATATAGCATATTGGTGTGCACTTTAACTTGCCGGCCTTTGAAAGCAGTACTAACAAGAGGGGGGTTCAACGTGGCGAGCATTGTTTCGTGTAACTGGAGACGGGCTTCGCCGACACCGATGTAGTCAGGAATGAGCGGATTTATAGTGGCCGTCAGACTCGGGGTGGTGTCGTATAACGGGAGGGTGTCGAGTAGCAAATCAACAATCCTCAGCTTCGCGGTTCCGTTGGCAAGGCTTTCTCGGTTAGTTTTGATCGCATCGATCAGAGCGTTTGCAGCCAAGACCGGTGCGAGGCGTCCGTCCACGCCAGCGTATAGGATTTCCTGTGCAACCATCATTGCCTCCGTATAGTTACCTTCCGCCGCTTGTGCGACGAGTTCAGATACGACTTGCCCATGCCCGGCAGCACTCCAGACTTCTAGCCTAGCAGGGGTGAGGTATTCCCATAGTCTGTGGCCCCCTGCGGACGCGTTCACCTCTGGTACTTGAGGCGTTGGCGGTGCCACAGGAGCCATTTGTACCGGTGTCGATGGTGACATTCTTGGAGGAGGTGCAGGTGTTGACGGGGCCTGGAATTGATGAGGTGGCTGCTGCGAGCGAGGAGACTGCGCGTTTGACTGCGATGAACCAGGGCGGGATTGCTGCTGTCGTCCAGGACCTCCGCGATCACCAAAATTTGAACCTCCTCTTCCCCCTCCGCGGTTGTTGTTCTGATTCCGCCTATTGCCTTGGTTGTTATTGTTGTTATTGTTGTCTTGTTCTCTCTGCGGGGCAGGGCGTCTGTCGTGTGCTCCGGGTGAAGATTGATAATGGTCGACGTTTCCATGACCTCGTTTCCGTTTTCCGCCGCCTGGTGCCATTTTTGGGGATCAGGATTTGTGAATATTAGTGATTAATTTGTGAAGTATTCGTGTCTTGATTATCGCCGCTCGCAACGATTGTCGAAGAAATTCTCTTTAATGGTGTGTCTCAGCGGATTGTTGGATGCATTAAAACGGTTGGTAAAGTGCGTATCAAAGTCTATATTTCCCAAGGAATTGAAAAGTAAATTGAGGTCGCAGACCGTCAGTTGAATGGAACCGCTGGACGTTAAGGATCGTGTAGAAAGCAAGCCGCCAGATGTGGTGAACCAAAGGAAGAAAAAAGAAGGAAGGAGAGACTGCATTGAAGAAGAGACGGGGTCGTCAGCCATTTGGATCCCGCCGATGTATAACGATCGAAGGAGAGAAGAGAGCGACTAAGAGGGAGCAGCCGAGAGTAGTAACGAACCAAACAAGTAGGATATCGGCAGGACGCTATTGAGGAAACATTCGCATTCAAATGAGGGTGGGTGTTGAAGGATAAAAGGAGAAGGAGAAAAAGGCGATCGGACAGAATGAAAGGTGGGTAGTGAAGGGATGATGAGATGACTATGACGAAAGAATCAATGAGGAAAGTATGAGAATTATTAGGAGGCGTCGACAGTATGGGATAGCGACTATCAGGGACTATCGGCGACCGTATTTGATGCGATGAAATTTGATGATGGAGATGACAATAAGAATAGAGTTGGTGATGATGAAGGGGGGCGGAGAGATGATTGATTGTTGTGTCGAAGGGAGAGGAAGCGAGTAGGTAGATGGTTGGTACCCTTGTGGTGGTGGTTAGCAGCAGTATTACTTTGGGCGGGCCACACCACAAAAAAGTGTCAGTTTTTGAATGTGTGATTTGACGTTCGCGTTTTTTACCCGCCCAACACTTCCCGCTGGCACACACTGTATTAATTCTTGTTTCCCCCACCCGAAAATGGCAAAAAGTCTCAGCCTCAAAGACGTCAAACCATATTCAAGGTCAGGTGACCTCGACGTTCCCGCAACACAAAACACGCTGATACGGTATTGTCCTACAGAACCTGCAGCATGAACCAGCGGAGCAAACTTTGTGTGATGAGCAAGAAAACGGGCAGTTAGTATGCAGAACCAAGCTTATCCAGCCACTAAATCAGTACGGTATCGTATTCAGTGCTAAGCAGCTGATTTCTAAAGTTGTAACCAGCTGCAGTAGCTTCGGAGATATTGATACGTAGAAGTCAAATAGGTATACTATAGTATAGTATCCATTCACAATTCGATTGATCAGCTGGGATGCCCCTCATGTACATGTCCGTTGAGCTTGTATTGCCCCTCCAAAAGCCAAGTAGGTTTGCCAGCCACGTGATGATACGCATCATTTGTCCGCTCCCCGCTATCATGTATGCTCCTAAATCTGTATCTGTGCAAAATGATGGCTGACAATTTGCGCCTTTGAAGCCCCTCCATCCCGTCTTGACTAAACCCTCCCCTTTCTTTCTCCCTCTTTCATACAACAATTACTCACTCTCTCTCAAAAAAGGACAGGTACGTATTTTCCTTTATCCTATTCGTACTCCAATTATACCAGAACCTTCTGTCCTTCTTTCTTTCAAATACCGCTCTATAGCTCTAGCTCTTCCATCAGGCACCCAAACAAAGCGACACACCCAACTTGCGACTGAAGCTAACTCACTATCCTTAGATCCTTACACCTTGTGTTACAGATAATCAATCATCACCCTTAATCTCTACCTATAGCTCCCTACTCGACGAAATATACCCCAGTATTAAGACTTGTTTACTTTGAAAATATAAGACTCGAATCAAGAATACTTCCAGCCTCGACAGCTACACACCAAGCAAAGCAACCCCTCAAACCATGGCCGCCACAGTCCGCTCCCTGATCTCCAACATCCGCGAAAGCATAACCCCACCAACGCACACCTCTACCTTCCTCACCACCGGCAAGCTCACGCCCGAAGAATTCGTTTCCGCAGGCGACTACCTCGTCTACAAATTCCCAACCTGGTCGTGGTCCTCCGCCTCCCCCGGAAAATCAAAATCCTACCTACCCCTCGACAAGCAATTCCTGGTAACCAAGGGAGTGCCGTGCCATCGTCGATTGGATGATAACTTTGCCGGCGATAACGGCTTGAGCGACCGGGTGGTGGAGAACGCGGGAGGTAACGATGAGGACGGCGGGTGGTTGAGTACGGGTATCACCAAGGGGGAAGAACAGGGAGCATCGACGGCGAAGGATGTGCAAACTGTAGACGACAAGGGCCGCGTGGAAGAAAATGACGATACCGAGAGTATAGGCGACATGGAGGACGAGGAAGACGACTCCGAGGCTATCATCCGAGACCCAGGAAGCAATACAAAGACGTATGCCATCACCCTCTCTTACCAAATTCTCATAGAAAAGCACCTTGCTAACCCTATTCTTACAAATAGACCTCTCCGACAGTACACCCTCTACATAACCTACTCAACCTGGTACTCCACCCCCCGCCTATACCTAACCGGCCAACACGGCGCCACCTCCTCCCCTCTCACCCACGCCGAAATGATGCAAGACATCGTCGGCGACTACCAAGACAAAACCGTCACCATCGAAGAATTCCCCTTCCTCGACGGTAATCTAAAAATGCCGTCCGTCCACCCTTGCAAGCACGCCAGCGTGATGAGGTTGCTGCTGGACAGGGCGAACGCCGCCGCAAAGGCGAAGAAGAGAAGAGAGTTGGAGGAGAAGGAAGGGAAGGGTGAGAGTGCGGAGAGTAGAGAGGAAAGGGAGTGGGAGGAGATCGATTATTCGAAGACATTGGCGGAGGCCAAGGAGGAAGAGAACGATCAGCAGGGGAAGGCGGAAGGCGGAAGTGCAGTAAATGCGGACGAGGAGGCGATAAGGGTAAGTCTATCACCTTTAACCCCACCTAACCATAGGATTTTATTAACATATATTACACGCAGGTCGACCAATACCTTGTCGTTTTCTTGAAATTCATGGCAAGCGTCACACCGGGTATAGAGCACGATTATACGATGGGATTATAAAACCTTTCCTTACTATTAGCTTCTTTGGGTTTTTCTGTTCTGCCTTCTTTAATATTTTCCTTTTTGTGTATTGACTTTTGCGGAAGCCATTTCGGCTCGTGAATACTCGGCGCGGTAGGTGGCTATATTCAATTCGAATGAATGAAATGGGCGGAAAGGGACACTGGAGTCATTTTACGAGTGATACGATGAGATCATACGTCTAGTCTGATAAAGCAATAAAAATCATGATAGATTGACACATTAACTCAATATCCTAAAGAACACAATCGTAACGAGCTAGGTTCGAAAGGGGTTCTACGGGCAATCTCGATTTGAAAGTAGATGTATTAAGAGAATGGGAGATTGAATTCAATGCTCACTAAAGCTAAAACTATAAAATCTCTGCTTGCTAGTAATGCAACAAACAATGTTCAAGTGCTAAGGTAAAAAAAGAGAACCACTTCTAGCTAATAATTTGAAAAAGAAAAGAACGCCAAAGGCCGTGATCAAAATAATATCAAAGACCGATGCAACAAGCCCAAAGTAACAGCAAACAATATTTTAAACCCCGTTCAGACTTCTTGCTTACTCTCTTCTGCCACTGCCTCGCCTTCCTTCTTCGCTTCACATGCACACTTCTTGCATCCACATCCAGTTCCCTCCTTATTCTTCAATAACTCCGCTCTCCTCTCCTCATTCACCCGTTTCAATACACCTAGCCTCTCTTCGGTGACTCTAATCGCTTCATCCACCTGTCTCTGCACCATACTCGGATCCAAATTCCCTGACTGCATCCTTATTCCATCTCTCATCCCCTTCGCCTCTTTCTCGTATCTCTTATCAACCCTTTCATCATACCCCAAGGCATCTCCAATCCGTGATCTATCCTCCAACCATTCCCATAATCCCGCCTCCTCTCTCATCCACATATTATCGAAGAGCTCCTTTTCTGACCGCCTACTCCCGCGAGAATCATAACGACCACCATCGCCTGAGATGGCTCGGCTAATGGTTAACCAGAGCGCGAATACTAAGACAGCAACGATGATTCCTGCCCCGAATTCTCCAACGATCGAAGCGATTGGTTCCATGACTGGTGCCAGCAAGCCCCACTTTTGTGCAGCAGATGCAGCGGCATTTGCAGCAGGAGCATGTCCAGCAGCAGCAAACGCAACTTCTCCGGCTTCCCTGTCTGCCTTTCTCTTCTTCTTCCCTTTACCAGCACCTGCTGCAGATGCCTTGCCCTTCGCTGCAAACTCACGGCGGAGGGCATTCAGCAAGTCTTTAGTGTAGTTTGTCTGGCCGTCATTTGCACCCTTCTCAATCGGTCCTGCAAGAAATACCAGGTTAGCACTTCCGACTCACATAGAGGCTTAGGGAAGCCATGAAAAGTAACGTACCCTTAATCCAACTCTTCCCACTCCATGCAATAGTACAATTCATCACAATCCTCGTGCTGTTACCATCTCCCCACATCAGACAGGTCCTCGTCAGCACTTTGAAGACACCACCACTCGGCACATCAGGCGTTTGCGTGTATGTCATCACAGTTACCGCCTTCTCCAGATCATCTTGCTCAACAACCTCCGTGATCAAACATTTCGTGCTCTTTGGCCCAATGCTCGCATTCAAAGGCTTTACATACGAAAATGAACGAGCCTTCTTCCCAGAGTACTCAGCTGATGGGTTGAAAACACCATCATCCGGAATGGCCAGTTGCTCAACCTTGACGTCCTCACTAAGGAGGCGAGTAAGAAACGGGTAAGATGCATCCCCATACATAACTGAAAATACTTTTCCCAGAGGCGCCGAAATTTGCTCATCACAGAGGGCACGTTCCAGATGAGATGCTTCATCGCCGCACACAGTCGGAGCATGAGCTGGAGGACCAGGAAAATCGACGGGTCCCGCCGCAGCATCAGCAACGCCGTTAGCAGCTCCGAGCGCGGCAGCGTTGACAGCAGATGCAGATGTCTTCTTAGCTACCGTCTTGGGAGCAGCGACCGGAACTAGTCTCTCACTATCAGCCGGCGACTCATCCGAGTAGGACTCTGCACTGTCATAGTCATCATCCTCGTCGTACTGGCTTCCATCAGCATCTTCTGCAATTCCTTCTGAGAAGTCTTTCTCGTCCCCTAATGTGGCACCATTCGCGGTATCCTTAAGATTTGGATGGATGGTCCGCCAGAGGCCCAGGATCAAATCATACGTCGAGTCACGACTAATGAACGACGCAAAAACGTTCCGAGCATGGAGAGTCTGAATCATGATCGCATTGGGGAAGACAACTGCCGTGTTCCTCCTCTCAATCGCCACGATATCATTAAACGGGATTACTAAAGTTGTAACCCATCCAAAAATATTCGAGTTGAAGCAAATATGGCCTTCTGACACATACATCCTTCCTTGGAGCAGAATTTCTTTCTGCAGGGCACAACCATAATCCTCGATCAGCTGTTCATCCGACGGAACATTCTTGAACAAAGCGTGGAAATCTCTATTTCGTCGATGGCTAGCCGCAGCAAAAGTAGTAGCTCGGACAGCTGGCGTTGGAGCGCTATCGCTGCTCTGAGTAGCTCCACTGGCTCCTCTATCACGCTTCCTACGACTACTAGATCTCTCTAGGGCGGACGAACGAACACTATCCGACCTTCTCCGCCCGAAAGCACTGGTTTCCCCCTCATCGTTGACGGCTATATATGAAGGGGTTGGTAACGGGGTATCAAAGGATTTCTCCTGTAGATATCCACCGGCAGATTTTGGAATCTGACCGATTTCTCCCTCTCCCTCCCCTGTTAAGCCTAAACCAAGTGGGTTCGCTGGCGTTTCGGGTGGGTCGCCAGATGTGCTATTTGGCCGACTGCGTCTATTTCGTACAGGATCAGGGGCAGTAATTCCCAGCGATCCCAAGCTAAGTTCCCCTTGACCTAGGGTTTCCACGGCAAGAGGTTTCCTATCTCTCTCCTCAATCGTGTTGAGCTTTCCAGGAGTATTCGGTTGTGATGCACCCGATTCAGTCCCGGAATTTGCCAGTCCCGTGTTGATACTCCCCAGCTCTCCTTTCTTCCCCTTAACTGTTGGAGCTAACGATGTGTTGGCAATAGTATTGCTCAACTGCGAAGCTGCTGACTGCGCGGCGGTGAACATGTTGCTGAAGAATCCGGTTGTGGCATTACCTCCAGGGCCGACCGTCGGTGTTTGTTGAGGTGTCGGAACCTCTATCGTAGGTGTAAGTGGTTTATGAATATCGTCCGGAAACGAGGACTGCGAGAGCTTGCTTGGCAGTTTACTTATACTGCTCCCTCTTCCTCTGCGTGTACCAATACTGCCTGCTGGGCTGGAACCTCCTTTTGAAGGGGACTCGGGTCGGGAAATTGGCGAATCAATAGGGGTAGGAGGTGTGACCGTTGTATCTGGTTTGGTTAACGTAACCGCTGAGTCCTTTGACAGAGAGGTACTCGGCGCTGTCTTCGGCTGTAATAACGGAACGGAACGGGGCGTAAGAGATTGAGAAATATCTTCACCTCCAGAGCCAGATGTGTTGCTTGTCGTGCTGTCCGACCGCTTCTTTCCGTTCATACCGAAGATATTTCCTATGACTACGCCAGAAGATACAGTCGGCGTCCTGTTGGCTGAACTTGGCGTTGGAGAAGCGTCTCGAGAGCTAGTGGAGTTATTCGGAGATGTGGAACGTCGAACTGGCCGTCCATCCGGTGTAACTTGTAATTGTGTAGCTCGAGCCGTGGAAGGGTCCTCGAAGGAAGTTGATATGGATATGGGAAAGGTGGGCGTACTGGTCAACGCTGTTGAGCCAGGTTCCAGCGCCACCAGGCCTGGTTCGGATATGATTGCGAGGCTATATCAAAATCCCCGAAGCAAAAAGTAGGAATGCCAGAATATGTCAGCTAAGCCATCCTCCAACTTTAGACCAAGAACGAAGACGCAGACAAACAAAAATGCTTGGAAGGATAAACCACATGAATTTAGAAGCCTAGAATTGGTCTCAAAGCCTTCACATAACGTTTTGCCAGAAAATGGTTCAGCCAACGTTTAGACTGCAGAACAAATCCATGAAGTCTTCAGGCACATAATTTCCTCAGTCCATTGAGGAGGGAAGGTAAAAGTGGATGGAGAATACGTCTTTCTCCTTGGGGTTATTCTCATATACGGTATACGACAAGGCCCCATGAAGAAAGTGTTGAGTATCTTTCACTTACGCATCATGTTCTGCCTCGTTAGAGGCCTCGCTACCCAGACTCCCAGCAAAAGAATTACGTCGACTCTTCGGCAGTCCATTCACTGACAAGCTAGCTTCTGCCTCCTTCCGTTCCTTCTCCTTCTTTTCGGCCCTTCTCTTTCGTATCTTGTCGATATAGCTGGTGCTGCTGCCAGACGTCTTTGCGGAGCTATTTTCGATGGAAGAAAGACTAACAGATGATGGATTATCCTGGAGATTTGTCGACGACTTTTTCCGTTTCGCTTTGGAGAGGAAATTCGATACTGGAGAACTCGACCCCGATTCTATGGTTGTCGTTATTGACGGTACCGAAGCGGTCGGCGTCAGCGATGTCGTCGAGCCAGACATGATGGCACCCCGTCAGCCTCAACTTGAAGAGACTTGTAATTCTTCCGTCTTGAAAACAGAAAGAATTTTATAAAAACGTTGGATGAATGCTTTTCGCCTCGTGGAGAGAGAGTTGGATGTTGTAGAGAGTTTCAATGATCGGTGGGAAGATCTTTGGATCTGGCCAGCTGAGCCGTGCAATGTTTCGGGTGAGCGATCTCACGTTTGCATCCGGGGAAAGCAAGATTCCACCTGCCTCTCGTTTGGTGATATCATATGCCCTATCCGTCTACGGCTTAGCTGTGAAAGTGCGCAACGTGTTCCCGGTGAACTGTTTCGGTTGTTCGGCAGCCGGCGCTTTTTTCTTCGCTTGCCCGGAATGTTAAATGTTGGATCTAAAAGGTTCTCAAAATGCGGAAATATCCAATATAATAGATGATGGGCTGAGATGAGAAGATATATTGAATCCTTGAAGTTTCATCGGATTGCCCAGACAGTAATAAAAAAAGATGCTACAGTCACTTTAAAGATCTGGGGGGCAGCGAGCGACAGGAATTCGGCTGGAACGGCTGATGTTTGGGACAAACGGCAGGCTTGGGTCCGTTTCTGGGCAGAGCTATTCCTGGCTGACAGCCTGCTGCTACTGCTGCACTGTCCGTCTATCGAGCACCACAAAAAAGGCTTGTGCAGCCTAACGTCGGTGCTAAATCTTTCCCCTCTCAATAGTATTTGCAGAGTAGAGATATGGACCATTCGGTAGAGAGCCTTGTGAAACACAAACGTGCACTTTGGGAGCCTTGCAGGTGCGCCAATGGGAGCCCAAGAGCGGGCAAAATCCAAGGGAAGCGTACACGATAAAAAACTATCATATTTTCTCTACTCGTAGACTTTCACTAAATATATACGTATAGACTTCTAATCCAATGCCCGTGATAGCAAACAACACTGCTCGAATAATATGCAGACTTTGTTGAGAAAACGCTGAAGATTCCACACTGCATCCTGTGGAGTGCTGACAATATGATTAGGGAATACGTAAGCTCAAAGCCCACAGGTAAGGTGAGCAAATACGAGCTATTGCGGTTTAGCTACCAAACTTTCAAACACCATCCCACTCCGTCTGTGAATACCTAAATTCGCTAGTCCTAGTTGTTGTTGTGACTTTCCCTCGTACAGCGTACATATACGATTGTGTCCTCTACATACTTTAACGCTTGCATTCAGCCTGAAGGCGAGAGCGGAGGACAAAGGTGCCATGTTGGCAACCAGGACTGCGTTGACGCCGACCCCCGATCACGTTTCATCCGCTACGTTGACATCTACGGAAGAGGAAACCAAATGGCGAAATAACAAGAACAATCAAAACAAAGGCTCCTGTCAACCCCTTTTCGCCCATTGTTCTAGAAGGCGTTGGAAGGCCACAAAGAATACCTTTTGCATTCGTTTTATCATGCGAGGAAGAGAAAGAAAAATTCAAAACGGCTTCTCAGGGCATTGGCATTGTTTGGTAATCTCTGGATATCGATAGGCAGGATGCAATGCAAACGTACCCCTGCATTAGCTTCGACGGTAATTTTGCCCGCAAACCCCAACAGGCGGCAATTCAATGCGCGGAGTTTTATGGAGCAGCGTTCTCCCATGTAATGGAAGCTGTTTGTTGACTGGCACTAAATGTTGGGATCGTTTCGTTCGAACTCGTACAAGCCTCAAAATTTACGTAGAAGAGAGTCGTTTCGATGGTGCCATATGCACGTAGTTATATATCTCAAGATCTTAAGATCTTGGATCTAGATAAGCCTCCTTCGATTCCTAGGGTACGATGGACATTTCGGGCCGAAAGTTGTTCTGAAGGCCATGTTCCGGTCTTAATGTTGGAACCCCGCTTCACCAGCCTCAAAGGCTGATGTGGTACGTGCCGGGTGGCTTGCCTCTCCGCGCGCCGACAGTACAAACTGGGCTCTAATTATAAAGCTTGATCGTTTCCGAATGTCACAGAGTACGTATTCGAGAGGCACCGAGCTTCTTGAGCAGAGTAATTATTTTCCACCGACTGTTTGACGAGCGCCTAGGCATGTAGGTTTTGCATGTTGGCTTAGAGGTGGAGTCTAGCCTGGCGCTTGAAGCAATTGAGTGAAGCGGAATTTGAACGTGTTGTGCAGCTTGTGGCCTCTCACAATGAATCGCGAGAGCACGGCGTCTCATCCGAGTGGACGTTATTCTACCGGTACAGCTGTATGATGTTCTGCAAGTCGACGGCGCGAATACCTCCTCGATGTTTCTTTTGAAACAGATAGACCTCCCCCCTTTTTTGACAAGAAAGTTGACAAGAAAGGCTTGTCTAGAAAGACACGACTCGCAACCAGCAGCTCTGAAGAAAAGAAAAATGCCCAACTCGGTCGCTGGTGGTAAGCTAGAAAGGAAAGAGCTGGTCAGCTGTAAGCAGCTGATCTAAAATCCGTTTGTCCAGCGCTTGCATCCCGTGATATTATTGGCTGGGACTTCAGGTGTGGGTGCCCAGTTCATTTGTGGAACCCATCAACCTGGTGGAGATCCCGCAGTGAGCAAAGAAGAGACCCAAAGGCAGGGTATTGCCGCCCGCCATTGCAGCCCGTCGATTGGCTGCCACCACCTCGGTCAATGTTGGCCCTTGTCATAACTTTGTTCATTTTCAGCGATATAATGGGATTCTGGATCTCAGAAGCGAAGGAAATTAGCGGAATGCACACCGCTCGCCCCGCGACGAATAAAATCACGAGGGACGATCTGGACGGGCATGGTTGAAATTACGTGCAGAAGGTCTCTGCAATATTCAGGAACCATTCCGCTATCTCCTTGGAGAACGGATTAACTTCAATCTTTGAGGGGCAAAATTATCGCTATCGAACCTGCATTACTTCGGCACGTATGAGGTCAAAAAGTTGGTGACAATATCCAACTCCTTTTATAGGTCTAAAAACAAACATATTGATATGCAGCAGACACTAGGAGAATAATTTTTTTTTGCTTTATGAGGACCGAGCTTTCTCCACTTTTTTCTTTGGACTTGTTAGCTCAAGTTTCTGGCGAGGGCCGTCCCTTAGCCAGGCGCTTAAATTTTTCAAGAGGAGAGGGGAGCATGCATACAAGTGCCAATTTCATCATGAAGAGCTGCCTGCAACCTGGCGTCTTATATTGCTTTATGCCTAGGCTGTAGGGCCTCATGCTGTGCCAAAGGAAATACGAACTTCCTTAAAAACAATTGAGGTCTCCAACATTGTTCCAACTTTTTTCTTTGTTTCGCGAATATTTTTCTTTGCATTGTCGAGGCTGTTTGAGATCCCTATCCTAATCTTTTTTTTTTTTTTTTCTTTCGCTATCGTTCTGCATCTTGAACTGCCGAAGCCGGGTGACTGTTGCGACAAAGTCGAGAGGAGACGAGAAACCGAACTGGTTGGTTCACAGCAAAGTAGAAGTCAAAAGGCATTCATTTCGTTATATTTACCTAGCCCCATTCAGAAGTCTTTTCAAGAAATATCGCGGCACAAGTAGGGTCTCGAATTGGAATCTATTTATCAAGAAAGAGTGAACGGTATCGCGAGCTGGTTATTTGAGAGCGTTCGCCTTTAGATTATTCTTTCAACACCATTTTTGAACAACTTCCATATAGGGTACGTATACATGCATTCCCGCTTTGACGTTTCGACACCCGTTCCCTTGCTCTGCATGCTTTGTGTCGTAATTTTTAATCCCCTGGGAGTTTTCCTGTTGTTCCTGTTGGACTGTCTGTTTGGGAACCAGCGTACCAAAGGTCGAAATTCCACCGAATCAGCGGGGCGGAAGGGCGGGCAAATCGACCATGTCGGCTGGGTTGTTGTTCAGCCCAGCTTGGGAAACAGGCCGGCCACTCAGGACCAACCATCAGACTTTCACAGGCGCTGACACTTCGGGAGCACCGTTTATTTCTCTCTCTCTCTCTCTCTCTTTCTTTCCTTTTGAGAATTCCTTTTTCCTCTCCCTCTAACACATATGCAACTGCAGCGACTAGAAAAGAATAAAAACTTACTTGCTTGCATCTTACGTACTTTCGATCAGTTACACCTGTCCCAACAACACCACCAAGACTTGCACCACCTACCACTACTATTCTTCTCACACTCACTTGCATCATACAAAAAAGGTACTCCCCCAAAACCAGCACGTTCCCCTCCGGCTCTCTCCAGATCTGCACAACTAGACAAGCTCTGCTTCTTAACTTTTACTTCTCGTATATATTATCTTGTTTGTTTCTTTTGCTGCTTCTTTGTGTTTCTTTCTTTGATCTGCCCGTTTGAAGCTTGCACATTCGATCACCCTCATAAATTCCCTTATCCGTGGAAATCAACTTGCGTTGCTCTTCTCCCCTCAAAGCATAACCAACCACCCGAACAGAGGTACAATAAAAGGCTCTGATCGATTTTGCTTGCATCAGCTAGGCTCAAGTGGTTTTATCGCTCATCTCAAACAAGGGAACTGGTGTCTCTGTCAAGGATCTGTTTTGAGCAAGGCCAGCCGGCCTTGGACAAAAGATTGCAACCACAGCAGATAAGCCAGATACGAGATTGAAAGAGACGAATTTTTGCCAATTTTTCCATCCAGACCGATACACATTAGCCACCTTTGGATACACTCTACACCCATCATTTAGGGTTGTGCAGAAACATCCAAGATCCTTTCACCGCCGAAAGAAAAAGTTACATATTGGCGGGGAACTAATTCCTTACTAACAAAGAGCCTTACCTTCGCAGACTCGCTGGACCGAGCTGACACCCCCTCCTTCAAGAACCACAATAACCTCCCCCCCATCAAAAGACGCGGACATTTCCTAGGGATCCAACCAAAAATTTCCCTATTTGACAGCCCGACCACTACCATAATTAAACGGGCAAGGCCTTAATTCCGATACCGTAACCGGCATATTCTTTAGGTGAAGTCGTTGGGCAAAGACATGAATTAAGGAGGGTGGAATTTTCGTTCAAGATACCAGGTTTCTTTTGTCCTTTGGAAAAAAAGTCGACCATGGAAGCTGCACCTCTCACAAGGGTACGTACATGCATTCATGCATACATTGACTCCCCTATAAATGGCCCCATCGTGTTACGCCTTCCGTGGTTCAGGTCTAGTAGTGCCAGAGGCTAACAAATGCGGACACTGTCACAGGCTCACGCACACGCCTCTAAAGCCACCCACCAACAAACACTACTCAATTACAAACTCGCCTCTCAAGAACACAAGGAAGCCGCCGAAGAGTTCGGAAAGGCTGAGAAGGAAACCGAAGACCCTGAGGTGAGTCCCTTTTTTTTTTTCCTTTCCATTTTGCATATTTCCTCGTTTCAGATCGGTCCACATAGCATTCTCGAATCCTTATGGTACCGAAAACCCCTGCTTCCCCGTCGTGGCTTGAAGATGTGCCGAAACCCAGAATCTCGGACCATAAAATCCTCATCCAACCCAGAGCCAACCATCACTTCACCTCACCCATTGTTAAATTGTTATTTTTAATCTCGCTATAAATTTCTATGTTCGCAAAAAGATCTGATGTTAAAAACCTTTTCGTAGTCCTTTTCTTCTGCTTCTTCGACTTTACTCCTTATTACTTATAATAATCTTGTATCTTGTGGAGAGAGTGTTCAGCAGCTGGTTAGCAACAATTAATTTTAAAATTGATGATGGCTTCATCCTTGAAACACGCTAACATTTAATGAAAACGAAACCAGGCCCTCAGAACGCTCGCCTTATTACAACAACATCACAGAGATCTGTCGTCTCGATTGTTGGCATCGACAGTTCAAACTCCTCCCACTCCTCCTCCAAACCAAACTTCATTCTCCAACAAAGAACCCACAATGGCGAAACCAATAACAACAGCGACTACTTTCTCCCCTCCAACCTCTCCCAAACACCGCCCTCCTCCACTCTTCAGTGCAGAGACCGCCAAGCCACCTTCTCCCCAGCTTGAGCGGCCGATGATGTTCTTCCAGCCATCCACACCGACGACCCCGAGCACTTCAGATAACCCGAGCCATCCGCACGGTACTAGGAAAATCGCGCCGCCTCCAATGCCGTTGCCTTCTCCAACAATATCTACACAAACTCTTACATATCAATCTATGCGAAACGATCCGGTCCTACCCTCCCCAAACCCATTCGCTTTAGCGGCTGAACTTGCAAATGCCAGAGGTATACGTTCTCCGGTTAGGGGCCGGAGTCCAGCTGCCGGCAATGACAGAAATTTCCTGCAAGTTCGGGACCCGGAGCCTGGTAATCATCGGGCAGCTAGTGCGGGCGGAACCGTTAGGGGAACAAGCCCAGTTTTGCTTAATGCGCCACCAAAGAAGGAGAGGAGACGGTCTGCGGGTGCTGCCAGCCCGGTTATCGGACCTAGAGAAGGTCTACCATTCGACGCTTTCAAGGGCTTTACCAAGGAAGGACCAGTCAGGCCCGCTGTTCAGGAATACGATTCATCAGCAGCCAGGAGCACAAGTCCTGCCCCACCAAAGTTGGACGACGCATTCACCAAATTCTACAGTCAGTTTGAAGAATATATAGAAGTAGTGGGAAATCCGCTAGCTTTCGCAGGGTTGCCCTTGGACGGAGATCTGTCAAGTATGGATCCGGCCTTGAGAAAGGCTGTAACCGAAAAGGGTGCCGCGGAGAGTTTCTACGTCGTGCCGACGACCGGCGGGACAATGTCGTATGCCGGTATCCTCACACGGAACCAACAACCACCGAATGCTGAAAAGGGGCAAGCAACTGCCGTAGCTCCAGCTTCTGGATCGAAACCCGAAGGGAAGCCTGTCAGCTCTAAGACGAGAGAGGAATTGGAGTTTGAGAATTCTCAGCTTAGACAGCTTACCGACATGATGGCACACAAGCTGCACACCTGGGAAACCAGCGCAAAGGCCAACGCCGCAAAGATGAGGGAGAGCTTGCAAGTTTTCAAGGAAACTAGTCATAACAGCCCAACAGCCGAAGTGTTCGAGCAAGAGCGTGGATTCGGAAAGAGGCGAGGCCCTGGAAGATTGGGAGATATTCCTTTGAGATCAAGCGAAAAGACGGAGACAAAGATTCTTACACTTCCGGATAAACAATCAGATTTGGAGGTACCCTCAACACCAAGATTGGCCACTAGGACTTTGACTTTACCCGGGCGAGGCGCGGCGGATGACTTTGAGATGCCAAAGACTCCCAAGTTTGGTGGCGGGTTCCCTGAAGATATGAGGGATGACAAGATTTCCAAACGCGCGGCGTCGCCGAATCCGTCTGGAAAGAACAGAGCCATTTCCCCGATGCCACTGAAACCTAGGGCTGCATCCCCAGCTCCTCCTGCTATGCTTTCTGAAAACCCAACGGTGGATGAGTTGCAGGCAGAAATCGCGAGACTAAGACAACACGAAGCAAAAATCCTGAAAGAGAATGATAAGCTTAAGACCGTTGTCGGTAAGTATCGCGATAGGTGGGAGAAGCTAAAGGAAGGGGCCCGGGCGAGGAGAGCGGAACAGGAGGGTGGTGAAGATACCGAATCTGTCAAGACCGACGCCACCATCGACTCTAAGGGTAAAACTCCTGACACGAAAGAGTAAATTTGCTTTACATGGTCCACTCGAGACCACATGCTACTTTGTTACGCCGTTCACGAAAATTCCCACTCATTCCCATACTGGCGTTATCGGATTATTTTACCTTGTTATTTTGGAGGCGTCTGCTTTAGCAACTACAGTTCGCCCTTTCCTTTCCCTTTACTTTTGTTTTCCTTTCATTTTTTTTCCTTTTCCTTTCGCTTTCTGCTCAGTTGGCGAGCATGACTCGTATCCCTAGCAGTTACAGAACATTAGTTCCCTTTTGTTACTGTTGGTTTTGCCCCGTCAGGCTGGTGCTCCGACTAATTTCATTCCTTTACTAACCTTCCTTATAATCTGTTAATTTAATTCCGCACGTTCTTCTATGGCATGTTAAACAAGCTACCTTCCTTTTGTCACGGCCGTCCTTATTAGCCCTTTCCCCTCTATTATTTTAAAAGAAACATAATCAAATACAATGCATAGATTGCTGCCTCGATTTGCCTGTTTTTCCAAAGCATTTTCATATTTAAGCTATCTCCTTTTTTACCTATCGAAGTTTTCCTTTTGATCCTGCTAGATTGGACATATCTTTTCTTTATTTTCCCCATTTTCAGGAGAAGCGGAGGTGTCTGGTGCGGAGGGTGTACAATTGAGCAGACGCTGGGGGTTTATTTGCTTTTATCTCAGCCCTTCCTTTCTTTTGTAACTAAAGTTGAATAGTATCATACTATATAACATTCATTTTTTTTACCCCTCCACTCTCGCTCGAGCTCACGATTTGTTCCATACCATTTCGAATATTCTCATATCAAATAATTCTTCATCTCGTCATGTTGGTCGTCTCGTGATTATTCGTCGTCTGCTCCATGAACATTTGTGTACATATATTTCACCCAAATTATCAAATATTGGCGGCTATGGTTGTAGCGTCGAGAACACTGATACAAATCATGCATATGCGTCTGCTGCAGCCCCGGGTCACTCTCGCCCAACATTAAATAAAATACACTGAAATGGCAGTGCCCACCAATAAATCAAGGTCAACGTTAGTCCAAACTCCCAAAGGAGAAACTCAGCTCGATAACACCTCAGAAACCCAATCCCACCACCGACGCCACTATTCCCCCTCACTTCCTACCCATGCACACCAAAAAGTTAAAATCCATCATGCACCTATCCTCCTCCTTCTCCAACGCCACGCTCTTCGGCTTCCCACCCTTCCACTCCCCCGGAAACCTCTCCACCTGCTTCCTCATAACCCACCCCGTCTCCACCTTGGCATCCGTAAACCCAGCCTCATTCAACCATTCCTCCATCTCCGTCCTCAACAATCCATGCCTCTCCACCCCATCCATCTTATCCTCCGGATGAAACCTTCTCGATTCCTCCGAGGTGTTCTCAAAATCCGTCAACGCGATCACTCCACCCGGTGCGAGAAGGTCGTACGTGAGTTTTATGAATGATTTAAGATCGGGAATGTGGTGCATGACAAGATTGGAGACGATCACGTCGAATCGGATCTTTTGGTTCGGATCGTCGGAGTCAGGGTCGTTGGGGAGCTTGGGATCCTCAGCAGATTGTAGGAGAGCTTGGAGGGGTGTGATGTTGACGGGGGCGTTTTTGGCGAGGAGTTTGCGAGAGAGGGCTGAGATCATGCCGTGGGAGGGGTCGACGGAGAGGATTCTGGAGGCATAGGGAGAAAGGGCAAGAGAGAGAAGACCTGTGCCTGTGCCGAGGTCTAGAACTTTAGGTTCTGTGAGTAGGGAAGCGGGATGTTAGCATTGGTGACAGCAAACTAAATGGATTGAATATCCTCTGTACATGATTGAAATAGACTGACAAAGACGGGAGAGAGACATACTGAAGTGATTGATTAACGATAAAGAGGGTACCCGTTCTAGTACAGCCTCCAGGGCGGACTTAGTAGCGGCTTGAACATCGGGATTCAAATCCCATGTCTCGGCTTCCGAATTGAAGCGCTCGTTAGAAGCGTCAGTCATTGTAGAACGTAGAACTGCGAATTCAAGGTCACGGCGCTAGAAATATCAATCTTCTCGACGTAGACTGCAACAGGCCGAAATTTGTATCCAAGGTTTCAACTTGGGAAGGTTTACGGGAAAATGAGGGAGTAGGAAGAGATTTGCGCCGTCCTCGAAGAATTAATAGATTCTGCGAGAGAAAGGGCTCGCCTTTCCCCGTAGAGCTCCCCGTAGAGAGGAACCGGACATTGCATGTCAATCATGCTTTCCTCGGATGGTTACGGTTCATGTCCGAGCGCCTCGACCCCGATGGTCCGACGGGATCCTGGAGAAGGCCGCAACGTGGGGTAAAATCCCGGCCAAATCTGTTTTTAGTCTAGAGAGAAAAATTGCGTTGTAGCGTGGTCGATGATTTCATTCCGCCTAAGCGAGTCTTTTTGTTGGAAGGTCCAGAACCTTCGACATGAGCTTACTTAAAAAAACTTTTATTTGAGAAGGACTTTGCGATAGTAACATCACTCTAGATAACAACTTCAGACGTTTTCAATATTCGTTAGGGCATCCCGCTTAGCATTGCTTAGGCTTTTAAATCTTGATTTTGCGACATCTGCAACATATCAAACCAACATGTCGGCGTCATCATCTGCTGCCCCGCCTGCCCCACCAGCAGAGCCAACACCAGAAGAACTCAAGGCTCTGAAAGAGAAAGAGGAAGCAGAGCAAGCCGCACTGCCGTACAAGTGGACGCAGACTATCGGCGAAGTTGACGTTGCAGTCCCCGTCCCGGAAGGAACAAGGGGCAAGGATCTTATCGTCGACATTAAACTTAAGGGTCTCAAAGTATCGCTGAAGGGAAAGGATCCGATTATGGAGGTTGGTCACTATTTTCATAGTCCTTGTGATAATGCTCGTTTAGATTGCTGGATATCGTAATAACGAACGATGCTCACTCTCTAGGGAACCTTATACAACAACGTCTCCCTCGACGATTCTACATGGACGCTTGAGGATCGCAAAATCGTCGCCATTCACCTTGAGAAAAGGAATAAAGCAGAATGGTGGCCTCACGTCCTTACCCACCACCCCAAGATTGATGTCACAAAGATACAACCCGAGAATTCAAAACTGAGCGACTTGGATGGCGAGACGAGGGGGATGGTGGAGAAGATGATGTACGATCAAAGGCAGAAGGAGATGGGATTGCCAACGAGCGACGAGCAAAAGAAAATGGATATGCTGAAGAAATTTCAGGCTCAGCATCCGGAGATGGATTTCAGCAATGCGAAGATTAGCATGTAAGATTTCGTTTAAGGGGGGGGCTGTAAATACGAGGGTGAGAAGGAGGACGGAGTGATTTGTACCGTTCGGTAACTGGTTTTGCGGTTTCTTGAACTAAGGGGCTAGCGATAATGGATGATTTCTGGTTGCAATATAATCTGCATAGCGAAAGTGATGGAATAAATGGCGAATAAAATGGTCCATTATATGCCGTCTGATGGTTCCGTTCTCATTCTAGGTCGTTCTTTAGGCCGGTCTCGCCGTTTGATGGTGAGATTTGCTCCACTCATCCGCCTGCAGAGGCAGCATCCGGAAGGTCAAATCTCGAGTCAGCAATGAGGCTTTTGAGCATTGATATGTTTGGTCAAGTGGTAGTGGTGCCTCGGAGGACTAGTAGGCGCCTTCTGGAGAGACTTTATCCACACTATGAGGCGCCACAATCTCTGTCGGATCGCTGTTTTCGGAAATACGTCAAACTCGTCGACAAAGAAATACTCTGCCGCACAGGAAAAATGGGCGTCGAGCCGTGTCGTGGCATTGGTACGCTGGCTTGCGGCCGTAGAATCTTCTAGCTTTAATTGAGGCAGTAATCCAGTTTCCGGGTTCCCTGGTTTGTAAACTATTATATAGAGGCTCTTAATTGTCGCTCGTAAGATACGAGTATTATTGTGGGTACGCTTTAGTTCCGAATTAAGATGCAGGGTCGGGTTAGGCAGAATCCGGCATCCTATAGTGGCAGATTACTCCGAAATTAATTGTAGAAGAACCCATTTTAACCTGTTTACTATTGAAGCGAAATAAATTCTATAGTTTTCTTCAGGGACTTTGCTTGTTAGGCTAACGTTAACATATAGGATCGATTTAAATCGCATTGATCGTGAGAATACCTTTGTAGGATTCCCTTGCTTTGTGCGACAGAAGCTTAGAAGCCAGACAACACAAACTTTCACATGTCATCCGATTGGAATATCCCTCTCTGCCTGTCAAAATGCAATTGCATTGCTTATTTTTCACAAGCTATTCCTTTCTCCTTACATAATTCTATTAGACGAGGCAAGTCAAAGCGCAAATCGATAGAGAAAAAGGGAGAGCTGCACTGCACGTTCCTTTCCCCGCACTTTTGGTTGTTTTGAGTCATTTTGGTGTACGTATGCATAGTAGCGCTTACCCCGCCGTCTCACGATGCCGTCTTTGATATTTCTCGGGAACGCGACGATTGCCCCTTTTAGGTTATTATTTATCTCTTTTAATTCCATCCAAACTTTAAACTTTAGTTGTTTTATCGCTCAGAGCTGGGTTGAGTTTTGCTACCCAGATTGATGGAATATCGCGATCCCTTGGTTAAGATCCCAAACAGTGGCGTGTTCGCTTCATGGGAAATTAAATCAATAACGCCTCCAAAAATTTGTATGCCAAGGGTGTAAGACGGAGAACTGAGAGAAACATCGCGAAGAGGGTATAGAAGAAGCAAACATGATCGTTTGAATATTGCATTGTTTTTATCAGATCAGGACATCCCCGATAGGCTTCGTGTGCAGTGGCTAAAAGAAACGGCAAGTCTGCTGTAAGGCGTGCATTTTCAATTGGCTGGAAGAGGAGGGTTCTTGAGCCTATATGTATCGGTAGCTATATTTACCTTGCTTGCATCATTTTTTCCTGCAAAGGGATTATTCTTGTCAAGGAAGGGTTGCAGTTGACAGGAACTGGTGGCTTTTGACTTTGCATCTTTGATCCCTTAGCTCCTCGCGACCAACATTGATCGTGATAAACGAACCACTACTCAAATAACTCACTGTATTATATAGCAGTATTCGGAAAGAAAACTGGCTGTGTTTTTTGTCGAAGGTTTAAGCGATTGCAGGTCTCTTGCAACCACTCCTGAAACATATATTCACCGCGAGAGCCGTTAATTGGTCGAGTAGCTCATTAAACTAAGTGGACTGGCCGGGGATGCCAACCTCGAACAAGGGCCTTTCAGCCTTAGCTCTTTTTAGCGTCATTGTGAGCAAAGAATAAGGAGAACAAGAGCAGTTTTCCTCCCTCTCGGGGTCCACTCTTGCACCTGCACACTGGTCGGCTCGGCCAGCTTCCATGAACGCGAGCCTCCATCTCATACGAAAATAAGCTTTTTATCGCATTAATATTCCTTACCCCCAGCACGGCAAAGCACTTAAGAAAGATCTTCATAAAATATTTCCTCTTTCCTGCTTTGCCTGTTACATGTTTCCTGACGCATCTCGAGACATCATCTTCTTCGCCGCTAGATGTTCGGGCTGTCCACCACGACCTCTTCGCTATCTCGCCTTTTGCGCTCTCGCCAACATCCTGTTGTAACCGAAAAGGGAACGGATCCTCGATCAACCTCGAGTAGAGTATACTATTTGTTTGGACACGCTCTCTCTTACCGCTCTCATATCTACCCCTAACCCAAAAAGGTTCGACCCACCGACCACCTGGTCCTTGCGAAAATTTGGGGTACTCCGCAACCGTTTATTTTTTTTCTTGGTCCTGTTTCCTTCTGCGTGTGCTATTCCCCAGTTTCCCAACGGTTCAAGGTTGAGGAAAGGGAGGGGAGAAAAAAAAAAAAGGTAAATCGAAACGCTGTCGCAAAGGTTGTCGTCCTTGGGAAATATAACCTTGTAGCAGGTTTAATAACATTTCCTTTCGGGTTGTACGGGGAAAGAAAAGAAACAACAGCAAGCGGTTCGATTCGAGTCTGTCAAGTCTCATATCATTCCTCCCCGGGTTTTTTCCTTCCTTCCTTCAATCTGTGCGACTTGTGAAATTGCGGACCAGGGCATTTACTCAACTTCGGCTGTTTCCAATTCCCTCTTCTCGCTCCAGGCTCTCCATAGAAAGGTCAAGCCACGATCCCTCACGATTTAATTTGATTCGAAGAGGAGACACCCCGAATCACGACACCGGGCTTGTTCCCTCAGGGATTACGTGAACAATCGAAAAAGAGTCCCTATTGTCGTATTGCTGACCGCTCAACGGCCATGTCATTATCGACCCATGTGGATCGTCCAGAGCAGTCTTCCTGCCCTGGAAGTGATCTGAATTCCGATGTAAGTTACTTTTCCTTGTCGCACCTCGTTTTAAACCATAAGCAAGACCCACAGTTAGCCCCCCATTGCACCTTATACCCAACCAACCAGAGCGCTTTGCAAGTTCTGTTCTTCCAAGGCACGCAAGCGAGTTCGGCATGATTTTCTTGTGAAAGAAAATAAATTGTTAGTGTTAATTATTTTAGTTTCCGAATCTTTATTACGGCTTATTTCCTGTTTATGAGGCTTGTGGGTATGCTTTTTATATAGTTCGACGGGGTTCCCACTTGCCTGTTTTTCCTTGAGGTGCTACCCTTCACTTTTGTCAACCATTTTTGCATGGCTTTCTTTCGTTTCCGGTTGGGTTTTCCATCTGGCTTAGCCTGTGCTACCTGATATCAGACCCAACGCCGTCTCCCTCGTCTCCTTCTTTTTCCATCCTGTATTGCGGAATACGAAAATTTGGAATTCTTAATAGATTTTCTTTTTTTTTGCACTTGATAGTCTTGAAGACTATTATTAGAGATTGTAGAACAATCTCGATCTAGTACAGCCACTAGGCGGGAGTCTGGTTTACGAGACAATACTTTCTTATACTTCGCTATTGCATGCTCAAGGTGTTCATGTTCTTCTGTTCAACCAGGAAAATTCCAACACGACCACCACGACAAGCAACATGAAGCTGGATACTTCGAAACCCGCTGCTCTTTCGTTCAAAGTCCCGGAAGTTGGCCATGAGGAAATTCGGCCACCGTTGACGCCGGCTACGGAAGTTGACCTTCAAAAATCGTGCGCGATACTCGTACAGTCGACCACGTATTCAAAATCTTTTAGGGATGCGGCTATAAAGACGCAGAGGGCACACGCGAAAAGGGCAGGTGCGCTGCCGGTGCCTGAGTCACCGAGGACTCGGACAAGGACACCAAGCAGGACTCCGAACAGGACACCTGGAGGGACAGGGAGAGTTTCGAAAGGACACCATAGGAAAACAAGTTCGAGAGTGAAGTTTGAGAAGACAGTTACATCGGAATACGTTCCACCTAGAAGACCCGCACCAGCTAAGGCCTTGCCCCCAGCACGACATGGGAAGAATAGGTTGAGGCTAGATAATAAGGACAAGACCCAGTCAGACACCGAGAGCTGGGAAGAAGATGTTAAAGAGGTTAAAGCCCCAGATCAAACTGAGAGAAAGTCTAGCGACGCAAGAAAGTCTATGGAGGTGAAGTTTGCAGAGAATGCTAGCGGAGAGGAGACTGAGAAGAATAGGAAGGGAGTTAAAAAGTTGGTTGTCAACATGCACCATGCGGTCACTGGTTATATCCGTCCTGTGGATCTTGTATCCCCATCAGGTAGCAGCGCGCCTCCCTTGCGGCGCAAGACATCTGTCAAGTCAACAGATACATCGATTGCTACCGTCATCGTAGCTACAGAAGTCGACTCTAAAACATCTTCGAAAGATAAGAAGCCCTCATCGGCTGAGGTTTCTCCGATCAAAGAAAGCGCCAAGTCGGAAGAGGATAATGTCAAAGTCAAATCCTCCAAGAAAAAGGATGGGGTTACCTATGTTGAGGCTATCCCAGAACATCTCCATGCTCAAGGGCAAGCTACTGGCTCGGAAGATGAGAGAAGAACCTCGGACGAAAAAGGCCGGAGCGTATCTAGGATGATTGGACACGCCGTAAAGGGTTATGTCAAACCTCCTTACGTTGATAGGTTCACACCTGAGCCCCTTTCAGCTCCTAAGGATGAGGCGAAGAAGGAGACCAAGAAGCATCGTGGAGTCAGCAAGGCCGTGAAAGACTACGTCAAGCCTACCCCGATCGACCCGATCGAGGCCAACAAGATTCAAGAAGAGCCTTCGCCAACAAAGACTGAGAAGACACCAAAAGTAAAACCGCCTACGAAGACTCCTACTATTGAGAAGCCAAAAGAACGGGGGTCAACAGAGCGCCCAGACAGTGGAAAGGAGTTGAAAAAGGCCGTTACCGAACCTTCACCCAAGCTCAAATCCCCGGTTAGCCACAATCCCCTACGCCTGCTCCAAGATTACGTTAAGCCTTCCATGTCGGAGTCGGCTCTTCCCCCGATCCAAACCAATGTCTCAACTGCACCGACCCATCTATCACCGGTATCTGCCACAGAGCTAGAAAGACGTCCGTTAACGCCACAAACATCGCTTCCGTCGATGTCCTACGTCCCGCCCAAGGTTCGACCACGTGGAAAGACTCTCCCCTCCTCCGACGCTTTCTCGGAAACCGAGGCAGCACAGAACGCCAATACGTCTAGCCGATCGGGTCCAATATTCGGCGGCGGCTATCCAGCCAAACAAGACTCTGCCAACAAGGATAAAGAAAACAGAGGTCCCATATCACCTGGGTTCTTTGGCAGAAATCCCGGAGGCCATGGGTTTAGGATACATTTTTCACATCTCTTGCATAAGCAGAGGAGTGATGGGTACGATCAACTTGAGTAATTCGAGTCTGATATGTGCTTCAAAATTGCATAGGTTCTTATGATACCCATACGTATGCCATGGTCGAACGTTGATGTTTCATTTGTTTTTTCATTTACATATAATTCTTCCCTTGCTTTTCACCTTATCCCAATTCTTCCCTGTAAATATTATACGCCAGCATACTTTGGCGTCATTTCCTTTAGCTTTACACTTCCCGTTCAAACATTTCTTTCATCGCATTTTATTCGAAAGATTTCATGAAACATTCAAATGCATTTTCAGATCATTGTCTGGCAGACGAGACGTACTTCCTGCGTGGAAACGTCTAGCTTGTGAGACACATATACCCTTTCAGGCTGCTTTTCTTTCCCTCCTTCCGAACCTTCTTGAACATATTTTTAATTCTTTCCTTTTACACAACTTCCTCTTATGATTCCCTTTATTTCTTCATACATTATTTTTTTGTATTTTTTTAGCCGCTGAGCCTTCGGTCAGAATGGCCGTGGGTTTGGAACTATCAAGACTTTAAGACGAAGAAGATAAATACTTGAACGTACCTATAAATTCGCCACTACGATTAAAGCCTTTATACCTAGAACACGGTTATGATTGGCCAATGCCGTGTAACAAGATGCGTAATTCGTGTGCAGCCGTACTCGATTTCTAAAGCAAATACGAGGAACACTCCTCACGATGAGAATCGCCCCTTTAAAGAACCTATACCTATACATTGCATATACGTAGCATCAAGAACAAAAAGAACCTCTTAAACATCAACTACCCGGTATATGTACGTACCCAAAACAAGCTTTAGGTGACCTCCGGAATACCACGGCCCAGTGTCTCAGGTACCTGATAAATGGACATCCAATTGTAACAATGATTCGTATCCACGGTCCGTGCCCGTGTAACCCGAAAATGGGTAATCAAGGTTCATCGATGTAATGCTTGATAGTGATCGGGTGGCAAAGATGGATATGTGGTGACACAAACATGGCAGATTTGAAATGTGTTTTGTATTTTTGTTGTGCAACTGTCGTGGTATACGAAGAGCGGTACCATTTTTGTAAGACGGCATGACAAACAGCCCAATATTTCCCAGTCGTTATACAGTAAGCATTCACTGGGTGGCGCTATGTTTAAGCGCATACGTGTACTGGAATACTTGTTTCGAAATATGGATTCATAGTACCACGGAATAGGTCTATCGTATTACGAGATCCACATATATCCGTTTGATCAACTATCCCTTCTCTACCCCTACAGCTCCGGATTTCTCCTCTGAGGGCTGCGGCTGGATTTGAATTGACATATTTGTTCCGAAATCTCTGTAAGAATAGTTTCTCATGCAATGTGTTACCTTTTACACTGTGTGGATTAATGTGTATTAACCTGATGTTTAGGGAAGAGGAGTGCGTGTACGGTCAAGTTTCTGCTATGGACTGAATTCAAAGGGATGATATGCAACTCAACACCATTGTTGTATTTCGGGTTACACTGCCAAATCACGGCTGCAAGGTGTCCCTTCATAAGGCAAGCGTCAGCTTGGGTTGAGAAACTTAGAATAGAATAAATTCTTTCAAAAGGCAGCTTGTAAAAGGCGCCATATGGGCCCGCCTTTCTATCCCCTCAATCATGAATCTAACCGGATATCCCAATAAAGGCTGCTAACGAATATATACGGAGAATGATTCATCTGGCTGAATCGGCCGGCGGCGACTCCTGCACGATTAGTGAGGGACTGAGCTGGATTGGCAAGCTGGATCTGGTATTTAAACCTCTTTGTTGGATGGCGTAAAGTGATGGAGGTTGACTGCGGTCTCGCGTACGGAGTGGGGAGTACTGGCGGACACTACCGTCCCCGAAGCAGTTGTGCAAATGTGATGCGGTAAGTCTCTATGCATAGAGATTCTTTAGTTTAGAAATGGGTTTCATAGGTTCGTAATAATATATATCACGATTACTAGCTCATGATAGGGTAGCTGTATTGGCAGTTGGAGTCTTTGCGAAAACTGCCTTGCCTATCAAGAAATATATGAAGATGGACTAGTAGAATATTACATGATGGGACATTGAGTACTTTGTGGCATGCTAGATCCTCCGGGTAGGCTGGTTTACTAGGGCTCTCGAGTTCTAGACTAGGTTTATCCTGGGCGCGTTCTATCATATTCGCTAATAGCGCTTAGCTACCGCGACTGGAACCCAACACAGTAGCCGTCTAGAACAGCCATAACACCCACTAACTGGGAGGCGTAAATAGATCCACCCCCGTTTGGCTTCAAAGGCTGCAGCTTGTGTCAAAATATATAATTTGGATGTCAGAATCAACAACGGCAAAATTAGGGCAACCCACAAGTGGTATTGCTTCCTACAAAAGAGGTGATTACATATTCTCCGGCTCTGGCCGCTACATGAATGCTCAAAGATATATATATCGGCATATTTTTTGATGATTGCACTATCCCAAAGATGTTAATTATCCCTTCGGGTTCTACCATCCAATACATTCAAATTATCTTGGGGTACTGTGATCGATGCGTGTGAGAGTCTCGCATTACTATTGCATCTTGCCGGATATGACTCACGGATGCACCGATGACGAGGCACCGTTTCTCTTCATGATTGATGCGGTGCGAGCATATCTAAAACGAGGATAAATCTATAACTTCAATGGCTAACAGACTGTCTATAATGACTCGTGGTGTAAGGCCAAAGTCCTGTGGATTGAGGAGCGCGGGTGCCGGGACTGATATTAGTCAGCGAAGTTTTTGATCGCGCAACCGAGTTATCCCGATAGCGAGGATTTCTAGTTAATTATGTGTATCTTACATCTAAAACACAGGTGATGAGTTTCAATTGCATAGTGGTAAAGCCCTCTTCGGTGATACCCGCAAACTATCTCCTGCTATTAACAGTAGCAGTCCGCATATTACAACAATGCAAATTATAAACAGCTCAACTGTTTCATGATCCCTTGCAGTCTCGCTACAAGTCAAAATTTAATTTTAGCGAGACCTGTTTAATAACAGTATCGTGGCTTACGCACAGATTCTAAGAAGTCCGGAGAATATATATTCCCTTAAGTACATACTTACGTGCTTAGGTCATATGTGGCGGAGAAGAATTTAACACCTACTTGTATACACCAATAATTTTCTGTTCGCTCTATAAGTGGATTGCTCGGGATAGATAGGTTGGATTGCCGAACCTGTCTGCTTTGCATCATAGGGTAATAGATCAAAGCTGCTCTCTCCTTGGCGGAGAAACTCGAGCTCGAGCTCCCTATGTGAAAGTCGGAGATCTTTTCAGACACACCGCTGTCATTAACAATCCAAGGGTTGTATGCAGTTGCACTTGTAATGTACAACACATATACCCACATCTGAGCGTGGGATTTTCAAACTCGATTTGCGAGCGCGAACCAGGATTTGACGGAATAGTTCCATGCAAACGAGCCGATGCCTGTCCTTCCTTGTGGAGCAAAACTGGGTTCCTGCAGGATCTGGCGGGATCTCAACCCGAAAATATGTCATCGAGTTCTGAGGCGGGTGAGCACAATTTTAGGGCAAGTTTCAAACCACCCTACCGGCCAGATCCAAACTGCAACAGTCTCTCCTGTGGTATTATTTAGCGAAACACAAGATATCTTGGGACTAGCTAATCCGATTAAAAGCCTAAATTTTGCTCTATTAGAAGAACTATAGCCTTGAAGTTCCGAGAGATAAAACGAAATAGTTGCGGTTAACTTTTTTTAAGCAGAAAAGTTGAAGCTATAAGGTTTTTACTCATATATGGGACATGGCAGATTACCAAGTGAACAATAGCTACCACAGAATTTCGGATACAAACGGAATCAAAGCCAGAAGGAATCAAGTCGGAATTCTATTCTTCTAATCCGATATTTAGAAAGCCTGATATATCTTTGGGGATCCAGATATAGTACCTTTTGTCCCGCGATCTAGTTGTATTTACCCCATGTTCTAGATTAATTTTACGGAGACGGGTCCAGTCTGTGCACCAATCAAACAGCATCAAATCTACCAGGGTCGCGTTCTAAATCCGGGGAGGATGATTTTTCGCAAAACAAGCTAAGCTTTTTTCTTAGCAAGATCAATGTATATTTACTTCTTTTTCCAATATATTTCCACGAGGAAGAATATACACCAAGACTGTGATCTCTCGCTTGTTGGGGTAACTATGGGATGAAACTCCACATTCAAGGGACAGCTACCATGGGCGCCACAACCGGAAGCCTGTAGATATGTGCACGACCCCCAAGACGGAAGGATTAGAAGCAAGCGACCCATGTGTGGTCGCTGATGGCGGAAAATCCACCTATCGAACATACAAAATGCTTGACGTTATAACTTGATTGTCTGAGATAGAATAAAGTTGAAATACGCCGCGGGCTGTTTAAGCCTAGGAAGCCGCCAAGGGAGATCTATATAAAGCCATTGGAAGTCCACGCTTGGCTGAGACTTGATTGCTTCCCAAGAGCAGCATAAATCACACTATCGATTGTATCAACTGGCAGAATTTTAAGCTCATAGCATACTCTACCATCAAGCTTTTGACAATGAAGCAAGTCACGGTTGCTCTCTTGGCACTCGCTGCCGCTGGGACCGCTAACGCCCAAGCCCAACCATACGCCCAGTGTGGTGGTTCAGGTAATAACGAACCTCGACTTGAACAAGCAAGTCTAAAACGGAAAACTGACTATAGGATTTAGGATGGACTGGTCCAACTACCTGTGTCTCCGGATGGGTCTGCACATACTCCAATGAGTGGTACTCGCAATGTCTTCAGGGAACTGCTGCCACCACCACGGCCGCCACCACCTCGCGAACCACGACTACATCTCGAACTACTACGACCTCGCGAACCACAACTGGGACGTCCCGAACGACAACGACTAGCCGAACCACAACCACTAAGACCACCACCTCGTCGAGGACCACCACCTCAAAGACCACCAAGACCAGCCAATCTCTCTTGCCGCCCACCAACCTCCCGGCATCTGCTGGCTCCACCGCTCTTCCATCCGCCAAGGTTGTGACTGGTGTGTTTGACGGAGGCATGTGGAAATACGACAGAAACCCATCTTCTTGCGAAGGTCAATCCGAAACCGACGAAGAAGCCGCCATGTTTATCATCGAATCTGGCGGTACCGTCAAGAACGTCATCATCGGTCCAAATCAAGGTGAGGGTATTCACTGCCGTGGTCCGTGCACCATCGAAAACGTCTGGTGGGAGGATGTCTGCGAAGATGCCGCCACTTTCAAGCAAACCTCTGGAGATTCCTACATCATTGGCGGAGGTGCCTTCCACGCTCAGGACAAGATCTTCCAGTTCAACGGAAGGGGTACCGTCCACATTAGCGGATTTTACGCCAAGGATTACGGCAAGGTTTCTCGCTCTTGCGGAGATTGCACAAACAATGGCGGTCCTCGCCATTTCACTGTTGATCAGGTTACTGCCGTCGATGGAGGCCCGCTCTGCGGTATCAACACCAACTATGGCGACACTTGCAGAATTACCAATTCTTGCCAAAGCAATGGAAAGGACTGCGATCGTTATGAGGGTGTCGTCAAGGGCAATGGTTCCTCTACCAAACTTGGAACTGGTCCTGACGGCGTTAGCTGCTTTGTTACCGGCTTTACCACTAACTGCTCGTAAGCAGTTTGGCGATTTGGTTGGACCATGAGAGTCAAGCATCCAAATATCTCGAAAAAAAGACTTGGCGAAAAATTGTAGGGGCTGAGTTCGTGTTCTAGCTTTACATAAAATGCATTCTTCTTGTATATAAGACTGTTGTTTTGTATATAGTCTGCTCTGAGAGTACATATTAATTCCGACATTCTTGACTTAGACTTGTCTCGTTGACTGCGACCAAACCCTGGTCTAGAATTTCTCCAACACAAATATCCCATCTAGACGTCCAAAATAACACACGGCTCATAATGAGTTTAGGAAATGATGCATGAGGTGTTATAGATATTATATGTATGAATAATAATATTAAGGATTATCTATGTACCAACAGGCGAGGATATATACGTCTATACAAAAATTTCAAGTACAAGGATAGGGAATTAAGAAGCAATATTCTATACGTGTGTGTGCTTCAGCCTCTCCGTTCGGACCAGCTCGAACAAAAACCTAAAATAATATTCCGTGAGGAATACTAAACTTTTCCAGGTAGACTCCCAGGCGCTATGCCGTAAAGAAAAAAAGTAAAAATGTAAAAGAAAGAAAATGATATTTTGCAGTATGCGAGTTGGTAAAGGATAGAACATCAACGCATGCATCTCTTCGTTAGCCGCCAGTAGATCGGGATCTCGATTCTACTCCTCCCCTTCATCCATGTTTAGAATATCCGTGATCCGAATGCTCTGCCGTCTTGGCGACATTGTGCCGTCGAATGAAGATGACGAAGATGTCGTGCGGTGCAGTGGCTCGAATCCTTCCGGATATCCGTGATCCCCGACCCGATAATCTTCTGGGAAGTATCCAGATGGTCGGCGAGATCTTGAAGTCACTCCGTGGTCTCCAACTCTGTAGCCTGCAAAACTCTCGTCTGGGGAATATACTGATTGTCGCCTCGAACTCGATCTTGATGATGTTCCTTCCGATCGAGACGAGCCGTTTGCTGGATTGCCATCCAAATCCAATGATATGCTTCGACGCTCGGATCTCGCCATTTTGTTTACTAATGCATGATTTCCGCGAGTGTGGTTCATGATAAGCCACCGAATGTAGCTCTTCAGATGCTGTCGCTCTTGAATGATATTTCTAATATCGTCTTGTACTGCAATTGCATCTATCAATCGCGATATATGAAGTTCGTCGATAAATGACGACTTCTTGAATCTCTCGAGACCATGGAAAGCTGTATAATGAGTGCATACTAAAGAGACGATTTTCTAAAATAAAATTATACTTAATCGAGCTATTCTAGACGTGGCAAGGGAATCCTTTTGCGGCTGAAATTTTACCTTTGTGCGATGCCAGAACTCGGAGTAGGGAATACACAGATATTCTCGTATATCGCCTGCTGTTTCGTTTTTTAAGAATCGTTCAAAATAAGACAGCTCTCCTTCTAGTTCGGCTTGTCGTTCTGGGGTTAGCGGCTGTATGAATATTGTCTGCTCAAGCTCGCTGATCCCTGGTCTCAAGCTAGCGGCGTTCATTTTTGGAGCAATATAGATATAAATATGAGGGAAAGTATATAGGTTTGCAGAGCCGTAATTCTTTCGAGTTTCAGTTTTAGTGGGAATTTGTAGAAGTAGATCTACTCGCTATTCTTTGGAGATTTTGGAAATGAAGTATTTAGATATTGAAAGTTATGCGGTGACGGGTGGAAAATAATCTGATGTGCAGAGCTCTAGATCTTTACTTGATACCCAAGTCCAAGGATTCGGGTTCTATTTAAGTAAAGATCAGAAGCTCCAAGCTCCATGGAGCCTCGGTCGTTCGCACGACTTCTGGGCACCAGCTGCCAGCGCCAGGCCAGAGCGTGGAAGATCTAGATATGTCATGGAACGTTCCAGTGAAGCCATGATTTATGATCAAATACCCTCCCCTTACGTAGCTTACGTTTATTGAAAATGATGAGGCGAGTCGCCGACTCATTTTATTCTTTATGAAGCATGGAGCGAATATAATCACTGTAGCCTTAGCAAAGAGGCGACGTTCCGTAGGGCCGTCCCGCTCGGACTAGGAGTTAATTGAGAGACGGAATAATGGATGAAGAGTACCCTGACACCAATTGCAGGTTTCAACTTCAAAACTAACCATGTCGTTGCGCGTGCGGTCCATTACGACTGCGATGACTGATGTTCCCGAGTTTCTCCTTGGAATGAGAGCTTCGAAATGCTGCTGCTCTTGGTCATCTTTCTCTCTAAACCCCCCTGTATAGCGCGCTCTATCGTCGCTGCCTTGAACCAGAGAGAGACCCGAGAGAAACCTATGTCTGAGCTAGCGACGGTCCAGAACAGGCCGCCCCACAACACAAAACTGGTCGCAAATCACTGCTGCAGGCATGTGCCCTTCCAACCTACTATATTGAGAGGATATTATTGCTTTTTAGGTCTCAAAAATACCAATTCGGAACCCCATTGGCATACGGTCCCTTAACTTGGACTTATTCTTTGCTAGAATACACTATCTTTGTCTTTTTCGAGGCCAGGGAGCCTGAGTCGGTGTCTAAAACGGCACGAATTTGAAACCGAACCGGGTTGGCACGCATGTGGTCTGCAGTCCATGGCTGCATTTTGTACAGTAACCATACTCATGGTTTTTGATTTTCAAATGCAGCTTTGGGGTCTGGATCTCGGCTAAGCTGCAGCCCACGGACCCTGCGCGCGCAATGCAATATGCGTGGGGGAATTCGACTCTCATTCAACATAGACAACACTTAGACCTGGACTACGTACATCTTGGTAGCTTGACAAGAGTCCTAGTATTCTATGGGAAGCGAAGCATTTGTGAGCTTTGCAATTTACACATGAAATCTAGCAAACTATTTTATGGAAGATATATGATTCTAATAGTCAATTGCTAGAACCATCCCATTCCCAAGCAGTGTTGTAGCGGTCTTCACCATCATAGTTATATGTACCGGCTTGAAAATTTTCAGCGACGACATCGTCGCTGGAAAAAACTTGTCCGGTTCTTGATAGAAGGTTCAACAGAGAAACCCTATCCTCTTCCGCACAGGCAGGTCTTTTCCAATTCGTGCCGCTCGTTTCCCAGGCAGCTGCAGAGGTAGCATCAATATACTGGGACGGCCCGATTCCTATGTCAAATAATAGATATCGCTTGTGAGGCAAGCTTATAGCTAGCATGTTGCAGTCGTTAAAAGCCCCCACATAAGTGTCTTCATCCGTCCCTATTCCACTCCCAAAGCGGAATTCACGCAACCCTGGTAGCTCGATTGCGAAGCGGTTAAAGACTTCATGCCAGCGTCGGCTATAGGTTTGATAGTTAAAACTCCGCCACTCTATCCGCCGTGTATCCTGGTCGTGGCTCATGTAGCCTTCCTGATCAACGATACCGCGATTGCGGGCTGCGAAAAGAATTGCACAATCATCCATGTATAAATTTTCAAGACTGCTTGCATGCGATGTAATCCAGTCGATCTGCCAGTCTCGCCAAAAAATATGGTTCCCGAGCGCAAGTTTCTGGAGACAGGGGAAATGGACCTCCCGGAGATCTAACTTTGGCTCGAACCCATGGTATCTATCGAAGAACAAGGTCAATTCTCTAACTGTAGAGGCACTGGGGGCCAACCAAATTTTGGGAAGGTCTCTGGCGAATTCGTGAACCTCATAGAACCAAATATCGTTTTCCGGCTCTGCTGAGTTGGAGGAACTCACGATGTAAAGAGAGAGGGCAGATAATGAAGAGATGAGATATTTAAAAGAAGCAGATTCGAGAATTTCGGACTCCACATAGTTTTGGATACACTGGATGGATAGCGATCGAATCTTCGCTGGCGATGGAAGCGAGTCGTAAAGCCTTAGAAGGAGATGTAATACTTCTGTCCGGAACCTGACCGACTCCGCTGGTTCAGCCCACCCGCGGCCTTCCGAATCCATGTCACACACGGGACTAAATAGAAGTTCCAGCCCTGATAGATTGGAGAGCTCAGCACTCCGCAGGTATGCAGTCTTTACTGCTGGGTAAAACTCGGCTTCATGCTGCCCGCCGCCCGTATCCTAATCGGTCTCAATCGACGATTCCTCTTGGTGTGATTGTGTAAGAACTTTCAACATACCGGTTCATCGTACGCCTTTAACGCAACCGTCTTCACAAACTTGGCAACCTCGGGTGCGTCGCAGACGGAGTTGAAACGCGCTGCGCCTTCTTCGCAGTTTCTAATGTAACAAGTCGAAAATAGCCTCCGAGTAGCCTCCTGAAGAAAGATCGGATGCACCAGTCGAAGGTCTCGTAAAGTCTGCCGGCAGCAATAAAATGTAAGGTTGTGGATAACTAGGGACGGTAGACGCAGTATGGAGGAGGTTCCGGGAAATTGTCCTGGTTTAGACTCAGTCTGAGCTGATACTGCGACGGTACCAATGGACCGCGACTCAGGTTCTGCCATTACTTTCTAGCCGGCACGGACTACACGAAACTAATTTTGAGACTTGTGCCTGAGATGAGAATTTTTGAGCTCTGAAAAATATGTGAATAGAGATTTCACAGCCTCATTGCGCTTTTTTAGAGGCTCAACAAAAAAATAAAAACGATAAACTCCGGGGAGTATATCTATAATAAAAGTGGTGAGGCGCAATATTTGTATACGTACGTGTCTGGCATCTCATATCTAAGCTAAGTACATGTTTCCCTAGATTGGAAGTCGCATATATTATTGATAACTCCACCCCGCAAAATTTTTTAAAAAAATTAACTCCAAGTCTAGAATATGGAAAGAACCATACCCAAGTGTATATGCAGTAGAATACTAGGTCAAGTAAAACTAATCTACACGTTAATGAAACGCTGAGGTGTTCGATATTTGGTCCCATGGCTCGACGACCTCGCACCCCTCGGACGCGGACATACGACAACACATCCCTTTGGCTTGGCCAAGCTGTCTCTGACCCACGCCACTGAAGCAGTTCCTGCGACCGGATCGCAGATACCTCGTTCTCAGGCCACTCAAAAGTCATGCATCCGTGCATTGACCTGTCTCACCCCCACACATGTACGTTGGAGTTCTCGATCTCCGTGTACTAAAGCTGGTTTCGCGAATCTCCCTCGTCAACGGCAATCTCGATTATTGCATATATTGGGGATGCAGATCCCCCTGCAGCATCGGGACTGAGGCCAGCCAACGCAAGGGTCATTGCATGGTATCAAGGAGGAGGAAGCGGATGAGAAGGACAGTAAGCCGTGTATATTTGCGTTTGTGGCTAACTGTGCAGCTAACCGCTGGTTCAGGACCCGATTTTTTGGGCCCTGTTAGGCTTTCATAACCACCCCACGTGCCCACTCGTAAGAATTGTTCGTATAAAATTAATCTTTCCTCTCTAGTTCATTTTGTCGCCTCAGAATAAATTTTTTCGTCTTTTGTTTTGATTGGCCTCGTCTCATCGCCCCTCGACGTTATGTACCGTGACATAAGCTGGATCAGGCTCGTCGTCTTTCCTTGATTCAATTGCTCCCTGCGTTCCAATCGGAACGATGCTCCCCTGAGGGCACTCTTCATCGATTGGCAACGTTCGCCCAATCTCCGGGCTATCTTCGAGTTGGACCGCCGCCTTCTTCGCCTTCCATCTCGACACCCATTCTTCCAGAATTTTTACAGCGGGCGCGAGGTAGTAAACATTCCCAACGATGACAGCAGAACTGACCTCTCTAGCCATCCAAACCGTCCAATCCTTGTTGAATGTTGCATCGCCTGGGGTCTTAGACAGTTGCCACAGGATTAATGCCAAACGGGCGAAGAGACAGGCGATCATGCTGAATATGCCGATTCCAAAGACGCCTAGAAGGAAAATTTTTCGTAAAAGAGTGAACCTTGCCTTCAGGAGCATCGGAACCGGGACGAGGAGTATCAGAAAGTCCGATGATATGTTGATGACAAGCACGGTGATGTGATGAGGCGTGTAGGTGTAGCATCTAGGCTCGTCTGAAATTTATAGGGAAGGTTAGCGGAATAAGACATGGGGGTCAGACATGGTCTAGAACTACATTTTATAACTGAGACTGTCCAGTATCCGTGTATCGGCTGGCACCAAGCTGAGAGATAAAGGATCATTATCAATATGTACCCCAAGGTAGTGTATGCAGCCACAATTTTGTTGTGAAAATTTGCTCGTCGATTAATGCTAAGAAACCCACCCCTCGGGTTAGCCCGCTTGCCTCGAAGAGCCCACACCTGAAGGTACATACGTTAGGCGATGGTAGACCAGCAGCAAACACATCTTTACTAAATACTGTGTCGCAATGTTGCAAATCTCCCCAGCGACACCAAGAATAACATATTTCGACCATTTATTTCGATCATCTGTAGTCATTTGTAATACCCCATCGATAGTGTATGTATTGGTCTTTAGTCTGGCAAAACCACGAGAACTGATGTTGAATAAACTCATGGTCGCTGTGTACATGACCTAATAATGTAAGAAAAGAACTAAGCGTTAGTAACCAAAACCTATCTATATATATTGCAGTACGCGTGCCAAAAAATGCGGTAAGCATTGAAATAACCTACCACCACAACGACCATAATCCAGTCTGGGGCGTCTAGTCTACTTGACTTTCTGAAGAATCTGATAATGCTATAAAGTTAATGGCATTGTTAGTTCACCTCGCAAGGATTTAGTTAGAGGCTCTCAATGGATGTAGGATCTTACTATCGGGCGATAACGACCAATATCGTCACACACCACCATGCTGCTAACTCGGGATGCAGCTCTGACGAGGTGTATGGCCCATCAGCCATCTTCACTTGACTCTTTTAAACGAATGCGATAAGAATATAATATATTGTTTTTAGAATGCGACTGCGAATATGACGACATTGCAAACTAAATCAGTTGACCATTTTAACAATGTCGTATACCAAGGGTTTAGTTGAATTTAGAACGCGCAGAAGACCGAGCCGAGCTGTCGTGAGGGTTTCCGGAAGTAAATATCGCTGGACCGATCTGGTAATCAAAAATACTAGGGAGATGGAGAATGATACAGGGAGCGAACGGTCCACAATATGCACGGGTGCCCAGACATTTATCTATCAATATTAATACTATTGCGACCTTTTCAGCCCAATATCGCTTTGCTTATTATGATGGCCCTGACGCACAGATACTGAACAGGAAAATTTTTTTGAGATAGAGAAATGTTGGGTAGATCCGGCTGCAACGGGGCAAGTTAGATTTAAATCGCCTTCCAACATGATTCTGATCTGGTTGTGTTGGAGATACGCTTCCGGCTAATGGCTTCGCAGACTAGCTTACCATGAAGGGAAAGGCTTTCCAGGTACGGTTCTAGAAAATTAGAGTTTTGCGGAGACGGGATGAAAAACCTGAGAAAATCATAAGCGATAGCTTACTGACTAATTTAATACATCTAACATTTAGGTCATGTTGGTAGATTAGGAGGTCCGAGCATAGCCAAGCGTCGTTTTAAAGATGCGTAGATACAACATTTAAAAAGGCGATTCCTGCTGCAGGGTTTTGCTTTTAAAAGCTGAAAATTTTTTCTTGGAATCATATACAGATAGAAATGAAATATATACAAATAAGCTTGCCTTACAAGGCTGAAATGTCTAATGCTCAAGTATATACAGAAGCTTCGAAGTGATATTGTGTTACAATGGAAAGTTCCGCTAGTCCTTGGGTATACCTTACAACATGACGACAGTGCCTTCCAAAAAATTGAAGTTGGAAGGTTAATTTCCGCGTGCTGAGAGATCATCTGAGGGGAAATTTTCCGGATAGCAAGAGGGTGTTTACAAGCACTGGCTGTAGTATGGGTTGGAGTATGTGCATGTACCTTGAGCACAGGTTGTTGGTCCAGTCCAGTCTATAAAGAAGAGCGATTAGCATCAGAATACAAATCTTGAGAACTTGACGTGGGGAAACTTACTAGCGCCTCCGCACTGGCCATAGAGCGGCGAGCCTCCTGCGGATCCGGTCGTCGTAGTCCGAGCAGTGGTTGTAGTGGTCCGGCTGGTCGTTCTGCTAGTCGTCGAGGTTGTGGTAACCCGGCTAGTGGTTGTTGTGCGGGAAGCTGTGGTTGTCGCTGTGCGGGTGGTAGTGGTGGTAGTTGGTGTCGAGAGGTTATATCTACTCTTGAGGTGTCTCCACCAATCTCGCAACATCCAGCCGTCAAAGTCAGTGATAACAGTTGAAGAACCAGCCAACATGATGAAGTTGGTGATGCCTGTTGGGGTCCAATCGTAGAAGTCTAGAGTAGATAGATATTAGTCTCATACAACCCGATTCCCATGTAACTCTCTGCGAAACTCACCATCCAAGGCAAATGTATGGCCCATTTCGTGGAGCAGGATGTGAATGTTCTCGGTGTTCAAATTGGACATGAAATATTCGGTTCCGATTCTCTGGCCCCTATTGTCAATTCCGTGTAAGCACTGCAATCACGTCATATATCCGGTATCCGAATGCATTGATTTTGGAAACCGTACCAATCACCACCAGCACCACCTCCAAACCCATCAGTCAACCACAAACTCTGGTCATAGTGCCTAGAGGCACCACCAGGGCAAGAGTTGTAGTTGCCATCCTGATGGAAGAATCGTCCACATCGTGGGTCGCATTCAGGAATGCCACCAGAATCCGTAGTAGTGTAGACATCATATCCACTTGTAGAGCCCTGAAGCAACCCAGTGTTCCTGACAGCATATCCAACAATCCTGACGGGGACGCTGGAGTATGGGAAGCCGTCGAATCCGACAAGCCAGTCCATCCATTTCTTCATGCTACGCTGGAGAGCAGTAAGGATTTGAGCACGTTGGGATTCGCTCAAACTGGTAGAAGAGTCCCATCTGACGCAGAAGTTGAGGTAGCCACCATTAGCCATTACTTGGTCGTAACCATAGTTCCTGAACCCTAATGCGTTGCTGTATGTGGCCACTTCATGGTCCCAGACCTGTTGGAGAGGAGTAACCAAGTTGGATGGACTGTAGGAAAGCCCCAATTAGTATCTATAATCTTTCAGGTGTCGACCTGGAGTAACTATGGTGTTGATACTTACGGGTTCCATGTTGATTGTCTTGGGACCAACTGCTGGGGCAGGGCGGCGGCGAGAGTAGCAAGTCCAAGGGAAAGGACTGCAGTATCCCGAAGAAGGCGACTGATATGCATTTTGAATTTAGAAGTAAAAATGAAGGTGTTACAATTCTCAAGCACTGCTGAGGAAATAATATATACAACAATCCTGGAGCCAATGGACTACACTGTAGAATCCAAGATGTCTTGGGAAAGGATGGCATCTCTGGGGAATATTTATATAAGGTAAATTTCAACTCTGGAGACGAGATTAGGAGGTCCATGTGCACTGCCTAGGCATGACATTTGATGCACGCCATCCATTGTGAACTGGCGCTAACGTGGTTTGTGCTCCCGTGGAGCCGAAAATCTCGTACCATTACCACGGAATGATCCGAATTAGTGTTTGACAAAGTCGTATAGATTAAGAACGGAGAAATCTGATTTTCCATCCTTAATATCGTTCAATGCGGCATCAGGGGAAGCAGGGAGGGTGAAGGGGCCGCTTAGAATTTCCTTAGCGACTGTGACTCTACGTATCTCCCCTGGTTCGATAGAGAAACATCATTCGTTCGGATAACCCAGAATACCGTATTTTATATCTCGATTGATTAATATCCTAGCTTTTCTCAATTACCAAAAAATCACATAAGGCTTAAAGTCCGGCTTCGCCGGATGTTCTAGGTTGCTCTCCCGTGGAGGGATACTTTGGGGATTCGGGTGCTCAGACTCCGAAGGGTGTTCTAGGATTTGATTTGGCGGCAGCGCCTGCTTTGGAACCAGTTACCGACGGACGGACCAGAAATTGGCCCACCCATAGCAGAGAATATATGATCTTAATATGCGTTGGCTCTGCCAATACCTACAGTGAAACTGGCGTTGACTAGGTGTCGTCTCACCGAAACACTTTTTTCTCCCCATCTTAACCCCCGCAATCTAATAATTCGGGACGACTTTACCGTGGTTCTCATATGGCCAGTTACTCAGGAGAGGTTGCGTTAGAACGGCGAAAGGCGAAACAAGACCTGGCACTTCTTAGGCTAAAGTTGAACAGGCGGGAACCGGTTCGAACCAAAGGGTATTGTGAGGCCGTTTCGGCCAAATTAACCAAACTTTAAGACTGTCCACCTTCGTAAAGTAGTTGCGAAAAGAGAAAGAACGAAGGCTAGATAGCCCGAATTGATCGGGTGTAATACAATATCGATATCGAAATCTACATCTGAGCTATATCCTCCGCTTGGCCAGTTATTGGTAGCGGGATCTGTAGCTGTTCCATGGTTCAACATCCTTTTGACAGCAACATATCTGACGCAATCGTACATGTATCGATTGTGTTGCCCCTGTTGCAGGGACAAACTTTTGCGGTTCGGACAACACAATTTTGACCTCCACTGGTCAAACCGATCTAGTCGTCAAAATTCTTCACCAAAAACTCAATTGCTTAAGCTTGGAATCTAGCCCACCCCATCAGAGCCTGCCCTGATGCCATCGGACGTTTCGTCGTTATAGCCTCCAACCCCCCCCTTGAAGGCAAAGGTTCATTCTTGCCCAATGAATGCCTCACGCCTTCTTCCGCGGGTCCGGGTCGCCCAGCAGGCCTGTTCGATCCATGGTACGACATTCTCGAGATCCCGAATACCCGCATTCCACTCCTCTAACCTCAAATATGCAGTTACAATTCGAGGTCTAGCCTCTTCCTCTTCCTCCTCCTCCTCGTCGCCTCCTACCAACCTTCCTCTCAAGTTCACCAAACCTACCGAGCGATTGTCGCCTCGAAGCCCTAAAACGCCTTTCCAGACACCTCTGCAGTCCTCGAAATCGGCCCACCCTTCCATCTTGCAGTCAACCTCCAAAGTCTTCAAAGCCTCAAATCCAGATCATCTCCCTTACCAAATCCAAGCCTCAAAGTCCGGAAATATACCGGTTTATCATAAGCACCGAAAAGATGGCACGATAGAGCTCACCTACGTTCGAAAGGCCAAGGGTGATCTACCAGCGCTGGCGAAGGATTTGTGTGAATATCTTAAGATAAGCAAGGAGTTTGTAACGATTAAGCAGCTAAGCGGGGTCTTGGAGGTGAAAGGAAAGAGATCTGCTGAAATTAAAGAGTTTTTCAGATTGAAGGGAATGGGAGAGACATATCAGTCGACCCTAATTGCCCGAGAATGAAGATCGTTCAGACTAAAATTTAAGTTTTGATAAGACCTTATGGCTTCAGGGCGTGTGGGCTCTCTGAGAAGGATAGCCTAGCAGGATTTTGTACCTATTAGATATTTGAGACTTATCTGCTCAGGATTGTACATATATTGGATATTTGTAAGATAGAAAGCTAATTACGGCTAACATTGCTAAGCTCCAACAAACCTGCCAGTAATAAACTACATCGGCGGGCATTGCAACCAAAAAATAGCCAAGACAAGATCGGTATCATTATGAGAAGCAAAAGGTAAAAAAAAAATCTAAAGTTTCGATCCTTCAGCCCTTCTTCTTTCCCTTTCTTTATCCCTCAATAGCCGTCTTAGGATCTTTCCACTTGGACTCTTGGGAATAGCATCAATGAACTCCACGCCGCCTCCCAACCTCTTATGCTTACTCTTATGGTCTTCGACCCACTTCATTATCTCTAATTTAGTCTCTTCGGTCTTCTCGAACCCGGGGTTAAGCACAACAAACGCCTTTGGCAACTCTCCTGTCCGTTCATTAGGGACAGGAATAACAGCGCAATCCGCAACTTTGGGATGGTTCAACAAGTGTCCTTCAAGTTCCGCGGGGGCGACTTGGAATCCAGAAATCTTGATGAGCTCCTTCAATCTGTCTATAATAAAGAGGTGTTCGTTGCCTTTCGGTGACTTCTTGATGAGGGCCTCGTCGCCGGTATGGAGCCAGCGCTCGCCATATTCTACGGTGAAGGTTTCATCATTGGCTTTCTGGTTATTCAAGTAGCCAATAACGATATTGTCAGCGCTCACGAGGAGTTCGCCGGCTTCTCCTTCGCCAAGATCTTTGCCTTGAGGGTCGACAATGCGGCACCTGATGCCTGGAATGAGAGGGCCGGATGAACCGTGCCAAACGTCGAAGCCAGTGGTGAATGAAACGACGGTAGATGACTCGGTCATTCCTAAGGTTGTCCTGTTAGAATTTTGCCAGGGTATTCGAGCTGGTATAGGGGGTGGGAGGCATACCATAGCCCTGAACAATCTTAATCCATGGATAAAGCTTCTCCATTTCAACACTTAACTCGGCCGTCAAAGGGGCCGCACCCGTCATAATGTAGTCGACCGACGAGATGTCGTACTTATCGATAATGGCCTTATTTTTCGCCATGACAATGATCAATGGTGGAACCAAGTACAGGAACTTAAGTTTGAATCTCTGGATAGTTTCGAGGAATAAACCAAATTCAAACTTCGGGAGGATGACAGCTGAGTTCCCGACGTATTGCTCCATCTGGTTGATGACGACGAGAGCGTAAATGTGGGATTGTGGGAGGAGACCGAGAACGCTAGAGGGCTTGGAGAAGTCTCTAAAAGTCGCAGAGTATATCGCTGTTTGCTTTACATTGTTGATCATGTTAAAATGGGATATCAGGACTCCTTTCTATAGTTCCATCGCTATTGTTAGTAAAATCTGAAATTCTGGCAGTCTATACCGAACCTTAAGCTTACCGGCAGTCCGCTAGTCCCTGAGGAATAACAAACAAATGCAACCTTCTTCCTCGACATACCCTTCTCCCATTTCAGATCAGTTAAAGGGTAAAGTCTTCTCCCTTCATCAACCAAGTCATCAAAAGTCCGGAATCCCTTCGCTTTTTCTAAAATTTCGGGTGTGGTGATGGCTGTCGGGAGAGTGAAGATGAATACATTCTCCCTTGGTATCCCGGCCTCTCTTGCCGCAGCGAGAGCAGTGTCTAGTAGAGGGGCGCATGTGAACAGAGCCCTGGCCTTTGAATCCTTGAGTTGGTAGGCGAGTTCGCTGGCATTATACGCCGCGTTTGCAGGGCTTGCGATTCCGTTCAGACGGTGAACAGCGTAGGATAGCGTTAAAAAGTCAATCTATACATATGGATGTGTTCGTTAGTGTTCTAGATATTCCTTTTAATATGTAATATACTTTTTGATGGAGATTAAAACTTACATTATTAACACTAAATATCCCTACAACCTTTTCCCATTCCGAATATCCAGCAGCAGCGCCACTCTTGTGAATATCGTCCACTTTCAAGATCCTCTTCAGGGCTCGAGAAGCGTATTCAATCCTTTCCCGAACTTCATTGACTGTGTAACCTTTGCCCGTGTATCCATCGACATACGGCGGCAGCGACTTTTCAGGATCGGCACGACCGTACGCTGGATTGAGGACAAACTCGCCGATTGGAATATGGTCGGGAAGCTCTGGGAGCTTGGGCGCCCACTCAGGCGCCGTGTAGACAATCATATCTAGTATGTTAGGCGTGCTTAAGTGTCCTAGCGAAATTTTGTTTATATATATGCCCGTTGAGAGAGGTGACTTGAGCCCACCCAAGGTCTCTGAGTCGCTAAATAGCTGAAGCGGGCTGGCCGAATCTAGCAGTATTTATCTTTGAGAACAAGGCTGGCGAATATAGCTTCTACTGAAACCCTTCGGAGTCTAGGCGCTCCACCTTCAATTTCCGAATTCTATTCTGAGGTTATATTATTCTAAACTCCAATCCAACAGGAGGTCGAGCGAGCGACAGCGAAGTTCTGTGTTCCAAGTAAAGTGTTGTTGGACCTAATCCTTTGTGTAACTTTGTCGGCAAGTTTGGATGGTGGCAGGGTCTTCGACCAACTCAGCGCTGGCTTCAATACTAGTCGAGAGGGAAGGAAATCAATTAAAAAGGTAAGAGATTTCAAAAATAGAAAGAAACGAAGGGAGAAAGAAACTGCGACGATACTTGACCTGTCGCGTTAGTTAAAATACTGCGAGCGACTCTCCCTGAACTCACCACCACGCCCCCATTATCCTCGGTTCGGATACGATCTGAATGCCATGTCGGCTCAACCTTTGTATTAAAAACAAAAAACTAAGACTTCTCGCTTCCTGACAGAAAAGGAAGCTTGTGGTGAGAGAAAAGAAAGAGGCTCCCTCCGGTTCTGACTCGGACCTTCCCCACTTTTGGATTTTTTTTCTGGTTGCCCCGGACTTCAGATTTCGTTATCCAAGGTAATAATTCTCACAGGCCGAATCAATAAATTCATGCTCGAATTCTCTGGGCGACTCCACTGCGACTAGGGGTAAAGCTAACCTGCTCGTCTTGTGGCTAAGAAAAGACAACAGGTTGGAGAGACTATTCCTTGCCATGTCCCACTCCTGCTCGCTGCTAATATCTGTTTTAATGCAAGCTCTTAACGGCGGCAAGACGCTAGATATTCGTTTTTCTGGCAATGCATGGCCAGGTAGGGTCAGATTAATTAAAACAGAAAAGTAAAAACGCCCAGATCAATCTATCCCCAATGGTGTCGAGCTATTCTCCACTTTTACCCCAAATTCTAAGAAGGATTGGGTTCTAATCTCGCCATTCTCGCAGCACCATTAGCTCCGTTCGAGTTTTGGGGGAGAAAGTTAGCGTCTGATTGTGGGGTAGCCCCGGCCGACCCACGAAAAGAAGTGTTTCTCAGGTTATAGTTTTTTCCCCACGTGAACATGCTTCCGACCGATTGCTATCGATCTGGCGGGTAAAAAGTTCAAAAGCCAGAAGTAAAAGAGCTAGGCACCTTGGTTCAGGGTTAGAAGGGAGAAAGAACGTCGGCATCGACCCGCTGTTCTCCTTATGGGCCTCTTCGGTATTCGTTCACGGATAGCATTGTAACGGCATGGAAAAATCAAATTCCTAAATGTTGGTTTTTGATTAGCTTTCCTGCATGTTGATATGCATATGCACATTCTTGAAAGTCATTTTTTCTTATCTGACTACTACATCGGCTGATTAAATCTTGGCTTACGGCTTTTTAAGGTTCAGAAAGCACTGAACTCGAAAGTTGCGTCGCGATGTACTCTCAAATTCTTCGTGATTCTTGGGGCGTGAATGAGATGTAGACCTCCATGGATGTTATATGCTTACTAATTCCTTACTATTGTCATATTTTTCGGGCGGGCTGACCAGCCTCCGCTTTGCATACATTGCTGCACCAAGTCACTGCGGTATGTATGTAGGTATGTGCTGTGTATGTATGTGTGGATGTTGTCGCCTGTTGAGAAGACCCTTTTTTCAGCCGTTTTGAAGCGAATCCCTGCTCCAGCTCGTGTTGCTTTATGCTTTGCTGGTTTTTAAACTTTTTAAATTTTTTTTCCCCGAGAGCTATATCCAATTAAAAGAGCATTGAGCAACAGATATGGATATCATGATATCATACTCTAGTTGTTTAAGAAAGAAGGTTTTTTCGCTTCTGCGCAAGTGTTTACCCGGGGATGGTACCGGGTACAAAGTCTTACGTTTTCACTTACCCTCTTCGCCCAAAGGAGGAGCTAGGAGGCGGTTCGTGCTCCGTGTCCTGATAGGATTTATCACAATATGACATGGCATTCTCGGAATCTCCCATTCAACAATTTGTTGGTCCAATACATCGTGCACGGCTGGATCCAACGGTATGGAAAAACCCAATCGGGGACAAGATTCACTACAAAATCCTGTTTTGGATCGAGGACGCAAGGGTTGGCCCAAGCACATCAAAAAGCTAATACTATATAGGGCATTCTGTCGCTCGAGCTGAACTACTGTCTATTAAGGAATGCTTGTGTCCCAAAGCCGCGTCCATGGGCCGTACATATTAGGTATCGTTTGGCAAGCTTTACCCCACTATCGTGTAGTACCTCGATACGTACCTCGATACGTACCGGGCTTCAAATCCTACAACTCTATCTTGCTGCATGCAAATCTAAAAGCTAATCCCAGTTTGACTAGGCTGCCTTTTGACTTTAATGCAAGACCCTACACGAAGATGGGAAGAGAATTAATTAAATCCATCCTCCTGCACCCCATTGAAGACTATATCTCCGACAGTACTTTTAGTTGCATTTAATTTGTCCTTCACATCTATAAACGCCTGCAATGATGCTCAAAAAAAGTAAAAAGAAGTAAAAAAGGAGCTCCCATGAGCATAAATAACAAAGACCAGATCGGGAAGACAGGCCCCCTATGGTTGGCCGCTTGAGCTTGCGATTGCTGATGTTGCTGATCCCTCTTCGAAAACAAGAGCGACATGACTGTAGCATTCCTGGTTAGCACATGATCTTGTCGAAAACTTCAAGCTGCATGAAAAGAAGTTGTAGACGTGAAATAACTTACTCATCGCCAGCCGATACTACCCTGCCCTCCGCGTCAACAACAAACCCGAGAACGCCATCAGAGTGACCCTGCCATTTCTGCTTCTCCTCACCCGTCCTACAATCCCACCTCCTAACCGTCCTATCCATAGAAGCGCTGGTCAACAACCACCCTCTCTGATCAGTCTCGAATTGTACTTTGACCACAGAATCCTCGTGTCCGCTGATTGTCCTCCTGACCGCCCATCTCTGCGTATCGTACAGGACGATACTTCCATCCACGCTCGCCGATGCCAACAATGGCAGAGATGGCGAGAATGCCAACGATTCGATAGAATCCGATTGTGTCGACAGTGTTGCCAAAATCTGAGAGCTCTGCGTTCCAGCCGTAGCGCTACCGCCTCTTCTAGCACCTGCTGACCTTCCTCCCGTATCCGTTCCAGCTGTAGGTAAAGCGACGACTTTGCACTCCCCAGTCGCACCACCTACCACAATCACCGTTCCCGCGGCGTTGGCAGCGACAGCGTAAAGTCCACCCTCAACATTAAACCTAGCATCATCCGGTCCAAACGAGGCTACTACCTCACCAGTTTCTACATTGTACACAAACATCTCTGACGTCTCTGACACTGTCGCCAACAACGATCCTTCTTTCGCGAAAGCACCAGCCGTGGCTGACCCTGTAAGATTGTAGAACGCATGTTTGATAACCAACTCTGACCCCTTCGTGCTCGGATCGATAGTATAAACCCAAACCGATCCATCCCCCGCTCCCAAAGCAAAACACCTAGGATCCGTAGGATGGGCAATCAACCAATTTATAGACTCCACCTCCTGCACCTGCGCAATCTTCTTCCACGAAGCGGCTTCCTGCGGATTCCGCCCATTGACGCACCTGGTAACCGAAATGGCACCGTTTTCGCTTCCAGAAATAAGGAACTCTCCATTCGAGGTGAATGATAACGATGTGACGGATTCGCCGTGACCTTCAACCTTGAATATCACCTTCTGGCTAGAGCGCTCTCGGCCAGGCTGGGATGTTTCGCCGGCGACAGGTTCGTAGGACCAAATGTACGCTACGTCGTCTCCGCCGCCTGTGGCTACGATTCCCTTCAATCGTGAATTTAGAGTAATAGAATATATAGAATCGAAGTGACCGTCAAAATGCCTAACGGAATCGTTAATGAGATCTATTTCTATCGATTCTCCCGCTCCTTCGCCTCTGTAGGCCGTAGAGCTGGCTGTGGCTTCCTCATCGTCGTCGGAGAGGTCGTCCATAGGCTGGTCGTCGTCCGGAACGATTTCTTCAAGGGCATCGTTGGAGGTAATAAACGATGGTTGTTCATCAGGCTGGTCTGCGGATTCGCCGGTGCCGCGGTAGTCATTGTTAGAACCGCTTTGCTGGGCTGCTCGTGCGCCAGCGGGTGTGTGTGGGTGTGGGGAGACCATTGCGGGGTTTCCAATGAATTAGAGGGTGCTAGAGCAGTAAGAAGGAACAAAAACTATGCTTGAGGTCGTAATGAAGTTGTATTTTCAATGCTTGTATAAAATCTGTACTATTGTGAGAGAAAAAATTACATTTTATACATAACCTAGTTGATATTGAAGTTTGTCGCCGCTAAGAAAAAAAAAAATCTTATAAATCAAAAAATGTTTGGCGGGGCGGCCGAGGGCAGAACGTCGGCGAAACTTCCAGCCGACAGGTACAACCAAATTCGGCCTGGATTATTAACTTTTGGCACAACACCACATCCAAAGGGGTATGTAGCTAACAAGGTATGGCAGCGACATCGAGTCATTTCAAGGGGCACAGGACTAGATATTGAGGCCTTGGTATCCGAATGATTCATATTTTTCTTTTGAAACTGGAGGCTTTTATATGCAAAGATGGTGTGCTTGAAGGGATGCAAGCATGGTATGCAGTATGAAATAGCTTTACAAACTTTTGAGGTCGGCATTTTTGCCTTCATCCGCCCCCTTGGCAAGGAAACTGAAGAGCACCCAGGAAGAACAAGCAATATGCAACTTTTTCTTTATACATAGTAAAAGGAAAATATGCTATGCAAAATTATACCGAACGGTGGTATCGCGAAAATATACAGCTTAATCCTCCGTCAAATCTGGTAGTGTCCTATCGTTAGCTAAATTCAATCGGGGCTAGTGCTAAAAATAGTCGGTACTTACCTCCATACTCCCACATGCCTCGCCTTTCCGCCTTTGCCTGCTCTTCCTTCTTCTTGAATAGTTCAATCTTATCGCTGTATGCTTTCTCCCAAGCCTTTAACTTCCTGGGGACCATGCATAGGCCCTCCTCAATCATGGCCGCATTGACGCTTACCTAAAGCTACAATGAGTTTTCATACAAAGACAGAATGGGGAAAATAACAATGCAATCTTACATCTGCACTTGGAGAACCCTTCTCAAACAGGGTTAAAGACATTGTACCGTCCTTCTCAGTAAAATCCACATTGCCAACCAATTGCTTATTATTCGTCAACTCTAGCAGATAGCCAATAGCATCCTTGGCATACATTTCCGAGGCAGGAAACTGGCAGAAACTCAACAAAGCATCCACAGCTTGTGGCTTCAGTTTAGTCGTAGCAAATTGGGCTTGCGTCAGAGGACGCAGCGAACCAAACGGTACGGCTTCAGAGTTTCCGTAGTCAATATATAAAACATCCGCCTTCTTGGCGTCTCGATCGACGCGACGGACTTTCGCACGGTAGTAGGAGCCATCTTCGCTGAACTTGGCGGCAACTATGTCGCCAACCTTGGGTGGGGTAGAAAGAGGGGCCGCGTTGGACTTGCTCGAGTGGAATATTCTGAAGTCGGCCATCATTTTTTCCAGTTGGTCAGTGCCTGTAATTCTCTATCAGCATTGTTTTGATTTCAACGTCAGTTCACTCTTGAAATACCTGAACCAATTAGTTGAACCTTCAATCTTCCAGTCTCATCCACATTGGTAACAACGATATCCCGGTAATCCTGCTTCTTTGTATACGTAGTAGTAGTAGCCTCCTCAGCCGCTCCACTCGCAGGTTCCCCGGCGTCTTCATCTTGATCAGGAGTCCAATCATGCCAAAGATTCTTGCGTGCATCCTTGGCAGCTTTTTCGGCAGCGAAGAGTTCTGGTCCATGGCCGCTCTGCTCTGCAGAGTAAGCGTGTACTTGAGCGAGACCCTCTTCAACCAGCAGCTTGGCCAGATTCTCTCTATTGACGTACATGGTGCCAATGAAGCCGTTTGACTTGTCAATCGCTTCGACATCGATCTCAACATCACGCTGGTGAGCCCGCTTTGATGTGAATTCGAGAGCTTCAGGTCCAAACGGTTCGGATTTCTCAGATGGATTTCTGGCAGTTCTGGGGGCTCGGATGCCAGAAAGAACAAAGGTCAGTCTAACGTTTTCCTTTGGAATCAACAGTTTGAATCTCGACCCGGATGCGATAAAATCGACAATGGCTGGAATTCTCTTCTGTCGACTCAGGAATGCCAAATGCGCCTTTGCCTTCTGCTCTGACTCAGAAGCGTCTATTATTGGTTTAACGGCTGGAGCCTTGGGATTGTGCATGCCCTTCTTTTCCTTGATGGCGTTTTCTTGGGCCGCTAATAATGCATCCCAAATCGGAGATCGATCCTCATCGTCTCTTCGATGGTGAATTACTGTGGCAAGCCCGTTCTCGATGAGAGCGAGGGCTACATTTTGGTTGCCGAAAGTGACAGTAGCCATCTCACGCTCTTCATAGCCTTCAGTAGCTGGTCGCTTTCCATCGATCGAGACGTGGACGTGTTTGCCGATGAGTTTCTTTCGTAAGAACTCTTTAGCTTCAGCTTGCCACTGCGAAGGCACCTTCGGGTCAGCATGACCTGGTGGCCTTGGTGGAGCTCGAACGCTGGATAAGCTAATTTTTCTCTCGGCTCCAGCCTTGTTTCGAACGAAAATGGTATCCGCGGATTGGACCCTCGAGACAACGCAGTCAAAGGTACTTCCACTTTCCTTCTTTTTCGCTACCAATCCTTTCCAGAGGTTGACACGGTTTGCCTTAGCCTTAGCCTCTTGCTCACGGAGTTTCGCCATTCCAGCTCCAATCATGCTACTATGCTGGTCGAAGCAGCGGGCGAGGCCGTCTAACAATATGAATTCGGAGATGGAACCCTTGGGATGGATAACATGCCCTATGAATTGGTTCTGAGGAGATAGGCCTACAAGCTCAACTTTGACAGTTCTCTGCAGCAGCCTAGCCTCAACGAAATTACTTGCTTCGTCTCCATATTCCTCGGCAGGTGCATCAGGACGCGTTGATTGTGGGGCTTTGATACCGGCGATGAGGACGAGAATTTGCTGGTGTTCCTTGGGACTCAACAGCAATCGAACGGCGACACGGTCTCCGGCAATAACGCGCTCCACGACGGCTACATGAATCAGAAAAAGTTAGTTATCTCAGCTTGCTTGGAGCTTCTAGGAGGTAAGCCTTACCCTCAATCTGCTGTCCCTTCCACTGCTCGAGGAAGGCGGCAGGATCGTAAGGTGCTTCATTATTCGCATTGATGTGGCCATTATCGTCTCGGCTCCACAGTCCCTTGTACTCCGTCCTAGCCTTCTCCTCCAAAGCCTTGAGCTTCTCAACCAAGGCTTCACCTTCGGGATTCTCCTCCCGTTTGCCTGCATTGCATAAAGCGGTCAACCTCCCAATCTCGGCTACCCGCATGAAATCAGCGGAAACGGCAGGACACGCATACCTGCATCATCACGAAGCTTAACCCAACCCTCGGCTACAGCATACTCAACAATCGAGGGGCCGTTGGGGACAATGGCGATACCGTATTCACGTCCGGTTGTTGGAACTGTGTACAAGACTTGATATTGGATTTCTCGTCCGACAAGGTTGCGTCGAAGGAACTCTCTGCTGCTGAAGGCGAAAGGCTACACCAATTGAATAGAAACAACAGTCAATCAAAATGATCAAATCGTGGTAAAACTAATCCTTGAGGGCTTGCAAAATACCTCATCACCTTCTCGCTTCAATCTTGGAGCTGTGACGTATGCAAGGCTGAAAGTTCTCTCCTTTGGAGGCTCTCCTGGAACCCTGGTCAGGAGGACCAACGAGTCGCCTGAGAGAACAGACTTGACATTGGCACGGCCGGAAGCAGACATTGTGGTGGTCAATTGGGGGGAGCCGAGTACCAGTAAGTGATTAAACCGTTCGTGGATGATGCAGTTCCCTGAAAAGGAGTGGAAATGGAAAATATGGTCAAAGTAGAAGGATATGGAATGGTCGTGCGTGTCGTTGAGTGGTATGCGTTTTGGGAGTTAAGGCTATGTGCGTGGAGCATGCCTCTATGCGGTGGTGGTAAGGTGCTTGTTGTTGACATGGTGTTCTTCAAGCTCCACCTACTCAAACAAGAAACACCGTCAAACATCACTGCAAAGCTCTGCATTAGTACATAAGTACTGTACTATGCTAGGAGCTTCCCCAGAATTGAGACAGAGCAGGGCCATATAGCCAGGCAAGTGGCTGAGTCAGCATGGCAACACCTAACAAGGGAACTAGAACCTGCCTTTCATTTTAGATTGCTATCAAAACATAATCTAGTAGTATATATGCTAGTATAGCTACTTACGTATACGAACTGGCTAAGCATATTACTAGGCTCATCCTGTAGCAGAATTTTCTATTCGGGTTACACAGGACAGCCTGTTCCCGACATTCCCAAACTGAAATATCCCGATTGTCATGCAACAATCCTCAACACTTTTCTCTATCCCGCTCCGGATACGTGCCTTTACATTGCATTGCTGTACAAACCTTATCCTGGCCGGCTGTTATGACTCTTGAGCTCCAAGGTGGTATTTACTCGGAACGTGCAGCTGGACACGTCGCAGAGTCTTTAAACGGAGAGCTACGTAGGCCATTGATACGAATGAATAAATTTTAATATTATCATAAAATAGCGAATCCTTGACTATATAGCGAAAGTATCCCTAGTACTATTTTTATTCTCTTCTCTGATGCAGTTCTCAAGCGGGTAGCTTGCAGAATATGTGAAACCCCATTATATAGTCGCTACCTTGCATATGCACGCCAAATGTTCAAGACCTTCGGAACGAAATTCCAATGACGACTACCTGCCGATTGAAGAATTTTCACACGATTGAATAAACCAACTTTTCTGCACTGATCGGTTTCATATAATCCTCGGTCCGGGTTAGCTTCCTTCCCGAGACTTGGTCTCCCCCGAGCAATTCAAATCCATCGGGGACAATTCTCTCGAGTCCACCCGGCATTAATCGCAAGGGGTTCGGCTCGAGCTTTGCTGTTCCCTCCGCAGCATTGGATCCTAGGAACGCGAAAAACTTGGCCGCGAAGGCTCTGGCTTCTGGGCTTGCTGGTATAATTTGCCCTACGGAGCTCATAACGTTACTATAAAACTTTGTGAGGATAGCGACACGAATCATAAAGACCCAAACAGACCATTGTACCCGATCTCAACCCCTAAGCCTTCCCATACAGCGCCGTATATAGGTTTCACATCCAAATTTGACACATCATACTTTCCACCCTTCGGGGTCCGAAAGACAGCGAACTTCCCTTTGGGCCCGATCGTGCTGTGAACTTTTCCCACAGTTTCACCTTCCGAGATGCAATCAAGGGCGTAGTCTACACCCTTTCCTCCTGTAGCCTCCCGTACCTTTGCCGGCCACTCTGGGTCACGGTAGTCAACCACAAAGTCATACGAATACGGTGCCCGGCGGAGGAATTCGTGTTTCGAAGCACTCGCGACCCCGATCAGGTGGAGCTTGCGGCCCGATGCATGCGCGGACAGTCGTAGTAGCTGGGCGGTGTAAAGTCCCAGGGATGTCGATGACCCATACACGATGGCACTGATTGGAGTTTCAACAACCTGATCCTCCAAAGGGCCTGACTCGAACGGCGATGGAAGCCCCAAGCGAGAAAATACACCTTGTGCAGCGGTTAGACCGCACATGCTGATTGTCGAAGCAGCTTCTAATGACATTCCATCGGGCACTTGCCAGGTAAGGTCATATGGAGCAGTAATGTACTCCGCGAACGCACCTGGTCTGTCATTTGCAGAACTTGCTATAAGTCATACCAACGTTAGGGTCACACTCCTCTCTATAAACCCAATATAGTATCGCGATATAGCTTTGCTATAGCATGAGCAAGAATAGTAACAGAAAGACTCACCTCCCTGAAGAAACCCCGCAATTCTCGTGTTCGCTTTGGTTCGCGGGTCAGATGAGCCGGCGAGATCCGAACTAGCGGCAATCACCACGCCAGCAAAGTCTGTGCCCACCACACGCCGCTCCTGGGTAGCTATGGGGTTGGAGACGTAGTAAGCATCAACAGGGTTGAGGGCTACGGCGTGCACATGGATTAGGATTTCTCCAGGACCGGGAACGGGCCGCGGGATGTCGCGGACGGTAGCTTCCCGGGTGGAAGGGATCAGGGTGAGGGCTTTCATTCTTGGTAGACTAAAGATAGATCGGTAACTGGTGGGTTAATATTATGACTGCGGCTTGGAGGCTCCTTGGTTATAGCAACTGCCGTGATATAGGGCGCGCGGGCTTTAATACCCCAGACCATTCCATTTTCACCGGTTCAACCGCAGATACCGTTGAAGCATTAATAATTTCTGCTATTCAAAATAACCTCCTGACCGTAAGCAGGCTATGCCCTGGTAATAATAGCAATAAAGCTTGGAGTTAACCTATTTGCAGATGTTGTGATATCACATTTTCAATACTGACAAAGTTGCAAATATTTCTGCGCTGTGTTGCTTTGTAATTCTCGTTGCTTACGAACTGATGCCGGGGCCTAATCACTTTCGCAATTCTAGCATACCCGAAATATACGATAAAACCCCCTGGCCTGTGCCCATCTTACGTTACCACGACTTCGGAGTCGAATTTCGGCATCCGTCTCCGTCGATACAGACTCCTTGGAATAAGTGGAGAAGCTACCGAGCATCTCCGTACTTCCGACATCTGATACCCCCTTAATGCCCATTGCATTGGGCAACACAGCAGCGTTGGCCTTACAACGTAACGAGATACCCACAGCGACCAGCCTATTGAGCTCTTGCGTTGTTGTCCGAGCTGAGCTCTGCCTGCAGCTTCTAGAAACGTGCAACAGAAGGAGGGAAAAATCTTACATCCAAAACTCCCTAGCGAATTTCCCCAGATGCTGGCTTATCTCGGATCTCGCGTTAATGCATTGTCAACATGCGGTCATCGCATCGGCGATTATAGTAACGATATCTTATGCATACTAGATGCAAATACCGACTTACACATCTACTGGTATTCTGAGATTTAAACGTCGAGAGATATGCGACGTCTGTCTGGTCTCCCAGAGCCTCGTTCCGGGTCCCCAGAGGCCTTGATACATTGAGCATATGGAGGGTGCGGCCGCTGAAGACCCAAGCAACCAGTTTAGTCTGTAGTTTTGCGTTGGCCGTTGAGAGACCCTGCCTGTCCGTCTCGTATCGCTATATTACAACATATCGGTGCAGAGCTCAACATCCAAGCGCCATATATTATAACTGCTTGCGTCCGAAGACGGCTCCGCAGCAGTGCAGTTCTAAGGTTTCAAGGGCGTCAACGAAGGTACAGGTACTTTGACCATCATGCGCACGGATCTGCAAGGACGCTCTTGTAAGACCAAAACGGCCAAAGACATATCCTCGATTTGCACTTTCCTGAAGCCGTTGATGATGAACTGTGTACTGAGTTCATTGAGGCGTGGAAATTGTCAGACTAAGACAGCTTTGGCCAAACTTCATTAGCTGATGCAAAACTGGAGTTCTTGTCACAAATACAGTTCCTAAGCGCGAAGCCAATCGGAAGTCGCTCCCCAAATGAGGAGGCGAATCAACTATAGGGGGGTATAACCGCAACCAGTCAAAATCCATGAATCGATCGAGGACAATGCTTTCCCACCATTGGAAGATACTGCTGGATAAACAAAAAAAAAACTAACTGCTTGCGTGTGCTTTAGCCAAAAAATTCCGAAATCGTCTTCAACAATGTGAGGAAATTGATGGAGTGGCGTAGTGAGCTTTGTTGTTGATCGCAGTAGGAACTTTTAATCCTTCAAGCCTGCGGAGGAACTAACTGCTTTTAGCTCCCCGCTAGACCTATTCGAACGTCAGCCGCTTCGGTGGATATGGTAGATTCGTCAATGGAACGGCCCGTTAGCGCTCTGAATTGTTCTAGACATTGTAACCTTGCCGCAGTTTGGATATTGAGTTTCCTATAAGTTGATGACGAGTCAGCTATGTGACCGTTGTGCATGTGGCTGATACAATAAAATTGATGAATTTCCTCCATAAAATTCCCCATCCATATTTAAATTTCTTAGGTGAACATGATATCCTTATATCTCTTTAGAAAATCCCCCCTAAATAGGAGATGCATATGTACTAGTGTAGACTAATAATCGCAAACGTCAAAAGTTGGATTAGGCTTTATATTTTCATGGCAAATCCCATCTCTTAGTCAGGAATAAATTGAGTATCACAAAGAGAGCCGTATCTAAGAGCGGCCCTGTATAGATGTACGACGGTAGGAGACACAAACAAACCCACCACTAGCGCTTTGCGATCTTATCAGTGATAGGTCTTGCATATCTTGAGACTTATCATCGGCTCTGTTGGAACTTATTATTTTCCACAAGACAATAAAAACGTTTCATGCATACCAAAGTCCCTTGCTGCGGCCCGACAACTATACCGGCAAACTCTTCGCTATCACCCGATGCAAGCCACAATGCGGGTTCCGCATAGGAGAAATTTTTTTGCTTTCTTTACTGGAGCTCACTCCATGCAAGTTTCTAATTTTCTGAGCCGTGAAGATTTAGCGTGGTTAGGCTATGGGGTCAGACCACCGGTACTAGACAGCTCTCCGCATGCGGGTTGTTGCAGATTGTATAGGACTAGCACGACGGTTCCGAAGCGCGAAGCTAATTGTACTATTGCAGAAACGTTTTCCCCCAAACTTAGGGGCAAGATTTTCATCAGCTCGAGAGCCGCCATTACTCCAATAAGCCAATTGTCGTGGCGACCAAGAATATATTGATCATAGAAAAATAGGTATACAGCATCTATCTAATGACTTTAATTCAATACTAGCAATTCGTATTCTGGAATTATAAGAGGCAACAAAAGAGGAACATCAATGGACGATGGATGTCGCAAATTAACCCTCCCTTCACCAGGCGCCACAATATGCGCATTGAGGTCCGATAGCCGGCAGAGTGTGATTTGTCCTAAACGAGAGGTTATCCGAGTAAAATGTTCACAAATCTTCGGACTTACCTATATTGAATTAGCTTTAGCTGCAGAATTCATGTTCAACCATCACAATGGCGTTGCCACATATCCAGAAATTAGTGCCGCGAGCAGAGTACCTGTTCCGTTTGCGAAGTACAACGTTCAACTCAGCTGAGTCTTCAATCGGTCAAAGCGTTCAAGGTCGCTCTGCACTGATTCAATCCCGATTGTGCATATACAATACATCAGCACCCTACATCAAAGGATTCATATGCAGGACAAGTCACCCGACCGCAGCCATCTTATGGCCATGATAGTAACTGACTCGAGATTTCCGTTTTCAAAACTACTGAAAGATCAAACTAAACGCTCACAGCCAACTGCGAGCGCTGGTGGCGTGCGTTCCGCTCTCCAACTCCGACTTCGACTGTCATTTGTGTCTATCATCTCGCCGACGGCTCCGTAGTTCAAAGTATCTTCCCTAGGAAATATGATACGATTGGGACTATCAGCCCTTAGTTCAACAATTCAGCCGTACCGATCCACGAAGGGGACCTCTCAAACCCTTTAGAGTCGGATAACACAAAAGTTTAGCTGACCCGCTGTATTTCCGCCTCCTGCAGACCCCTATCAGGGTGGCTCTTGACTTAGGGTCTCATGCGTCTGTGAGTTATGAAATCTCTGACATCGAGAGGGGCAGTCGGAATCGAAACTGAGATCCTATCATGTTCTTTATGTTGGATCAATGGACACTATACGAACATCTTTGTCTATAAAAGGGGAGCTTGAGACCCGTTCCTCAGGAGATTCTTCACATCCAGACATCACACCTACAAGCAACCACAGGAAAATCACCTTTTCTATAGACTTTAGTATTGCTCTAAGTCTTCTAAACTTCAATCTCGATCTGAACTTGAACTCCACCGCTCAAGGAACATCTTCCTCTCCAAGTTCCCAAGAATCCATTCCTGAACCTGCTCAACCAGAAACTACTGAAATTGACGAAATGGAATCTGTATCTTGCGGCTGCCCAACCTCAAACAAGACTGCTATCGCAGCCATTGTCAATGCTTTGGCACCAAACGACAGCCAGATTCTTGAATTCTATACCACCGCCTATAGAAATGTTGGTGTCCGTGTTAGGAAAGTCGAAAGTGAAGACGATGACCCTGAATTCAAGCCATGGGCCGATGCTACTGAGCTTGGACCCGTCTTGACTGGTACCCCATTGGTCACTTTGAAATTCAAAAATCAGGTAAGCCATCAGTAAAACTACAGTCAAAAACTATGATAGAAAATTTCTAACACACTGGATAGATTCGTGTCTATGGTATCTCCAGGTATACCGATGGTGGCGAGAACAAGATCTGCTGCCTCAGCCCAGGATTCGATTACACTGGCAAATGCACCAAGCTTCCCGTTCTCGCGGGAACTGGCGACGGAAAGAACCAAGGATGGCTCTACGAGCTCGAGTACGTGGCAGCATTACCCAGCTGGAAAAAATTTACCTGAAAAAGCTAGCTAACGAGTGGTATAATTCGCAGAGATCGAGATGATGGTCGATTCATCAGGGAGCACAACATCTCCGGTGGCTTTAGCTCCACCGAAATGGTTCCATTCCACATCTGGGGTGAATCCCAACTCGCCGCGTTCTACGATAACGATTCCAACACTCGCTACGTCGTTTACCAGAACAACAACCACAACATTTGCTTTAAGCAAATGGACGACAATTCCGCTGGTGGGTTTAATACTAATCCCCTCGCCTCGCTCGCATATACCAATATACTAATTGCTATAATCGTAGATCCAACCACCTGCAATGGCACCTCCGCACTCGAGGTCACAACTCCTCTCTCCGCCTGCGCCATCTCCAGTAACTTCTTCATCTTCTTCGTCAGCAAGGACTCCACCAACGCACGCGACAAATCTAACTACCTCCACGTTGCCTTCGGTGCCATCGGTACCTCCGGCAAGACAAATATCATCAAGCGCGCTCAGGTTGTAAACGAGGCATACCTCAGCGCTGTCCCAGTCAAGAATGCAACCAGTGGCAAGTACGATATCTGGGTCTTCTATCTCAACCCAGGTGAGAAGGCTAAGCAGCGCTCTCTCGCTCACTACGTCCACCCCACCAACATCCCAATCTAGATTTAATCTTGAGGGCTGTATGGGGATTTGAACGCGAATATTGGAATTTGTCTTGTTGGAGGATCTTGGCTGGCTCTGGGTCTAAGTGCATGTACAATAGCTCCATATGCTTAAGAAAACCCCGGATATCGTTTACCTTTCCTTGCCTGCTCTGTTCTTGGTCTCATGCCTGTATTTCGTCACTCATTTCTAGGATCCGAATATGTTAGTTGCTTGCTTGAATTGAAACTAATTGAAAAAAAAAAAAAACAACCCGGTCTCATATATAGCCGTATTAAGTGATAAGAGATCTCTCTGTTGATTACACAATACAATAGGGCTTGGTGCTTTTAATTGAAGAATCATGCTAAGCAAGTAATAAAGTATCCAAAGTGTGTTGTTGTTGGAATAGCTCTGAGAAAGGCCCTCAACCAAGCTGACTAAGTGCCTTGTGGCTGTTCAAAGCTCTCAAGCTCGAGCAGGCGATGCTGGCGCTGGCGCTTCGGGCTTCAAACCCCACCAGTCCACCTACAAACAGATGGGACGAATGTGCAGGACTAGTCGACTCGTAAAACAGCTCCCGTAATACTTGGCTTCCCTATTCTGCTCCTCCTCAGCTTAGCCCTACCATCCTCACCCACGAGGTCATTGCCATTCTATTTTGGTCGGTGAGGAATGCACAAATGTTCAGATGATCACGAAAAGAGAAGGACCCTGCATGTTTCCCCTCCCCTCCAAGAATGCCCGCCAGTAAGAGAAGAGGGGAAACAAAAGTACCAAAAAGCTTAAGCTCCATCTGTCTCTTCCCTCGAGATTCCAGAGACAAAAGAGAGGGTAATCCTTACATTGCATGTACTGTACAGCACAGCATAGCACAGTATGTTACGTACATACCCACAGCCCCGGCAGCAGAGGGAGAGCTGTAGAGTCATACATGAAAAAAAAAAAAAAAAAAAACCCCCAAAAAGAGGACCCATTTTCGTCCGAACATCAGACGGAAATCCTCGTGGCATTATTCTTCCCCACCCCAATCCGTGCGATTTGTGGAACCCGTGGAACTCCTTCTACCCCTTCGAGAATCAAGTAGAAGGATTTTTTTTTTTTTCGTCGGGGATGATATGCTACCTCAGGGATAAATTTAGCTCTCTCTTATAATCAAAAATGGTTACTACTTCGGTAGTCGACGCCCGTAAGCTCCATGCAAGCTTGGATCCGATATCCAAAAAATAGCGACTTGTGCAACAAAAAAGCAAAACACAAGAGGGTAAGGATAGCAACGTTGCGAGATGCATATATGCATTCTGCCCCTCTGGCGATAGCGAAACTACAACGTTGCCAACCGCCTCCCCGAAACCTTCACTGTTCGGGCTGCCTTCTTCTCGTCCCCCTGGAGGAATCCTGTTGACTCGTGGCGCGGGAGGAAGCTTAAGGGGGGGAAAGGGAAAGACCCAGAAGACTAGCTAAACTAGTTCGCTGGGAAAAAGGAGCCAACATCTCGGTTTCTCGTAAGACATTTGATCCTAACACTTTTTCGGCTCACTTGCGAGGGATAACACGTCGTGCGTCTACATATTCGAAACGGCTGGTGGTTTTCAAAATAAAGTCGGATTCTGATTCAAGACCTTCCCCCTCCCCCCGGTCTCTTCCGTTCCGGGGAGGTGTTAGACACTCCTTCCCGCCGCGAACGCGAGCGCAAAGTATGTCTAATGAAGTTTTGCAATCTCCTTTTTTTTTTTTAGTTCTGAGGTTCATGTATGATATGGCTATCCTGTTGGATATACTATGTGTTTGTTGTCCAACATTTTTTCACCGGGGTTGTACGTTGAAGCTTTTATTTTTCTTACGCACAAACAGGAGCCCCCGACATTCCGTGGCTTGCAGATGATACTAGCTTCAGCTAGCTCAACGGATTGATACATCCAATGGAGGATATAACCAACAAAAGAGAGACCATAAATTATCGCCAACAAAGATCAACCCTGGATCAGACCGTATCTCCTTCGAAATGAGGAAACCCCGTTGTGCATATTAAAGGTTTTTTTTATTTTCATTAAGGATTGAGGATGGTCAGATCCAGCTATTCTATCCGTAACACCTGGTCGCTAATGCACGCTGGCAGCTCGGTTGGGAGTAACCCAATTAAAAAGACTGCGATTACTTTAATTGCACATTTATTATTGCTTTCGCGACAGCGTCTGCAGCTGCCAATTGACAGTTTCCAGCTGAAAAAGTGAAGGTAAGATCGGTTGCGTTGGATGACCGTTGACCCTTGAACACGTGCCACTTCTTTGGAGCTTCTCAAACTGGCAAACAAAAAATTATTATTTTTTGAAATCGCCTAAACGTTAGAACCCTGTGCGCCTAGCCCAGCCCTGCTGAACAGTCTAGGCAAATCGACAGGAAGGGGGGGTTTTTTCTTTGGTATCAGTGGTCTGCGAAACAAAGCCTAGAATGTGGACACTCTTGGCAGCTATGAGATTGAAGGACTGATTTTCCCGTAGTAGTTACTCCTAGTTTTTGTCTTTCTTTCATTCAATGCCACGAGATTAGAGAACTTAACCACCATGCAGCAGCACCACCGGGGGTCGTACGATGTACGACGATCCCAAACACCCACGATACCCCTCACCTGTTGTTTCTTTTCGCTTTAGCCAGTTTTCATGCATATCCCAAAGAATGTGAATTAAAAACAACAACAATCAATGCTTCTGCCGTGCCGCCGGCAGAAAACAAAAAAAAAGAGGTCATGAGGGGTAAATTGAAAGTTTGATATCGTGGCCCAAAATGAGGGGGGGGGGAGCGCTTTCTATCGGGATGTGCAATTGAGAATACCAAATAGGATCACTCGATGATATGCACGTCGAGGGACCACGAGAGCGGGGTGACAACAAGACACTCTTTTTTTCGCGAGCCATGAATCCATTGAACAGCGACATAGGAAGAGTGAAAAAATTGTTAGCTTAGGATAAAAAATTTCATGGGAGCTCTGACTTGGTGAAGCTAGGCTTGAGCTAGCTCGCTGCGGGTGAAGAAAACCCGACGAGAATAATAAAAAAAAGTAAGCTAGTAGATTGGCTTATCAAGCCAACGGAAAGAAAAATAAATTTATTAAGATGAAAGGGGAGAAGGGGAAGGAAGAGTCATGTGGACATCTCCGCCGGATGCTGTGCGATTCGACAATCATGATCCAGTCGAAAGAAAGGTAGGAATTGATATGCTGAAACCGTCGACGAATGCATTCCAGGCATCCGATTGCATTGCGAAACTCGGAAAGATTTGTATTTCGTCCCCTTTTCGTTATTGGGCAGCGGCGACCGACCCAAAACTTTTTGGTTCTTTAATGCCATGTGAAATCTGAACCGCCTGTCTGGGATGGACAATGTAGACGGATGTTGGTACGAGAGACTTAGAGGAGAGTGTTCAAGCAAGGTTAAGGTTTTACCGGGTCACGGTTATATGTTTAAAACGCCACAACCTTCTCCTCCAAAAAAAGATCGACATTCAACGGAATGCCATTGCTATATTATAAGGATTGATCGTTGACAGTGTCGAGCATACTGCGGAATATCAATTGTCTGCTGGGATTAGCCGATCGAGGAATAGACCTGTCATCAAAATCTCCAGGAAGAATCGAGGTTCGATGGATTTCTAGAGCCATAGCTTCCGGGTTGGAAGGCACTCGGTGATGGTGTATTCAGGCACAAGCTGCGACGCCGATTGCCACCTGATTGCTAGATGGTGGCACAATATCGACCGGGGGGCTGGTATAGTTCGCACGAAAACGTTGAAAGGAAAGAAAGAAAGAGAGAAAGAAGGAGAAAGAAAAACGGATAGTGCCAACACAAGTCGAACGAACCAATCTGAGAAGAAACCCCAACTAACCGCCAACGAGGTATAGTTTTGTTCCTTTGGTGACTCAACGTTGGTATCTCATTGGGTCCCGACGAGACCCTGAAACCCGAAAGCGAGAAGGAAAAAGGAAGAAATTCCTTCGGAGGGGGCAGCTGACTACTTCTTTTTTTTTCCCACGCCAACTGCCATTAGCCTAGCAAAAAAAAGGTATGTCTCGAATATGATCTTCCAGAATTCTTCCATTCCGACATATCCAGCCAACGTATGGCTTTTTCGGTTGCGGTGTGGTGGGAAGACATTCTTGTACGGATCTGGGATCGGCTGGGAGGAGACTAGTCCCCCTCCAAGCTAGTAAGGGTTCACCTCACAACGGCTTTCTTGCGAAGAGGAAAAGGAAGAAAAGGCAGAGCGATGAGCTTCTGGTAACCTCTCATTAGTCCGGTTTTGCCGCCCTTTAATGTTTTACAATCAAGAATCTCCCCAATCCGAGCAATGCCAGGTCCCGAACATCACCAGATGATTGTCGAGGGGTTAGGTGGAGAGTGGAACCTGGCCAGCTCTGAAGTGGAGACCCTCAAAGCCTTCCTCTCTTTCTCCCGCTCAGACATAACTCTACTTGATACGGATCGTTGAAGATCCAGGTACGACAGCTGCCAATCAATACAATGTCGTGCAAAAGTGACATTGCGGAGCCTACGAAGCTCTGCTACGCACGCATGTTAGGTAGAGCTCGTGCTCCCCGGACCGGGTTGTAGATGTTTCCGGGTTGGTCGGTAACATTTTTTTTTTTTTTTTCTAGCTCGCCGTTTTTACTCTTAGATCCTACATGAATTGTCAGATCAAACCCACCACGTTTTACGAAAATGGATCCCTCTTGGGGGTTTCGGAGAAGGTTTATCCTAGAGTAGACAATTTCGTATTTGTTAGTAAACCATCCAAAAAGAACTACCGGATTGCGTGGTCTACAGCCTCAAAAGGCATAACTTGTGCCGACGCCTTGGGCGAACTGGATCGCAGGATGATGTTGTTATCACAGGTTAGTCGTCAGAGATCAGCGCTGCAGGTAAGTTTTGGAACAAGACCTGGCTTGTGCTTCTTGTTGCGGAGAAGGAGAGGGAGGGGGTGTTTGGGCAGCTGTCAAATCAGATCGCAATCTGGAACTGCTTAATGTTGTATACATCTATAACCGAGTTGAAAAAAAAGGCTCCTTTCGGACGGGGAAGGTATTGCGGGAGGCACGGAGCATCCCAAGAGCTCAAAATATGCAGGCAGAAGGTCCAATGACCCCGTAGGCAGACAGGTGGTTCAGCATTGCGCATTTTGAATCATTTTCATTGTTGAGGGATAAAAGGCCGCTTGTGCATCGATTTTAAGGTTTCCAATATTGGGTTATGGCAACGGCAACACCGTCGGGATAAAAAGGCAGAGTTGTAGCTGGCTGGCTGTGCAATGCTGGCTTGGGCATGCAGCAGCACGGTGGTGGTGGTTCTTCGGGGGTGGTTGACAAGCTAAGGCCATCCACCGACCGAATATGATATTGTTTTTTTTTATTCGCTTGCCGAGGACAAAAAAAAAAAAAAAAGTAATGATACTAAAAATTTGCCAAACATGCATAGAGTGAGAGCAAAATTAAACAAAAAGGGCAACGTGACAGTCGGCAATAATGGGAGCGAGCAGCTAGGACGAGGATATACGGACAGCAGACGGCGGACGGACAGACATTCGAGCGATATTTGCCCAAAAGTATTAGGACGTTTTGTTTCGCAATTACATGCTCCAACACTTTTGCACCTTCTGTGTATAGCAGCAAGTAAGAATTGAGGCGCTTTGTGCGTTAAAATAGAAAGTGGACGTGCATGTCCGCTCCTCACAAGAAAAGAAGAGCCTACAGGTTTCTCTTCGATACAGTCTCTCGTTCCCCTCTTTTTTCTTTTCTTTCCCTCTATCCTCGACCCTTAACTCAATGAACTTTATGTTTTTCTTGATTCGGTTTGAGGGTTTATGCACGGGATCGGAATGACCAGGTGTGTGAAAGGGTTGGAGTTGAGAGAGAAGTGACAAAAAATAGCTATTAGATGACACTTGCCTGCATCTTACTTTCCCGTTTATCAGCAGGTCACGGTCCCCAGCAATATATTTTTATTTTCATCTTTTCCTCGCATGCCATGCCGGGTCTGTAATATTGCAGTCTCGCATCGTGGGGAACGGACAACAACAAGCCCCCAAAAAAGGGAAGCCCAGCTGCTTTTTCGCTCGCTTTTTGCAGCTACCGTCGGGATTCGGGTAGTAATTTTTAGTCAGGTCGACTCGAGCTTCGTACATTCTCGGCTGGACGGATTGTACAAATTGTCCACCACCCAGGTTGCTTGCCCTTTTTCTCCTATCTCGACTGCATAATTTTACCTCAGGAGTAGGAAGCAGGCGGATGCGGGTGAGGTAAGCTAAGCTGGATGTCTAAGAACCTATGACCTCGTTAGGATGAACAATGAGGTCGTCGTGGCCCGTACCACAGGGTTGTTGGTGACTTCTATTTTTTTTTTTTTTTTTGGTTTTGCACTGCTGGCTGCTGTCATGTCCTCTGAGGTAACAAACTCGTCAACTCGGGCTCGACATTTGTTCTTCCCTTTTTAGACGAAGGCCCGAGCAGGGCAAGTTGGATGGGAAGCTCTATGCTTGCTATAGTGTGGATAGAAGGAATGGGAGGAAAACACACCAAGGCAGGGCAAGGCAATCTCTCGTGTGAAGTAGGCTAAGAAGGTTCAACGAAATAAAAAAAATAAAAATACTTAGCTAAAGTAGCCAACGAGATGAATGCCTGTATGTATGCATAACCATATGTAGGTGTGCGTGCGTGCGTGGTGCGTGTATGTAATGTAATGTAATGACGGGGCAGGCCCCAGCAGCTTCCCCGGGACCGAGGGGGACGAGGGAGACGAGGGGGGGAGGATCGAGGGGAGCAGAGGGGGGAACGTAACCGTACGTTATTATTATCATCATTTAAGTATTTATTGTATGTGAGCGGACAGACAGCCAACCCACCCTGGTCGCTTTCTTGACGCAGTCAGCCATCATCGCCCCATTCCCATCATTACCACCGCCAATAGCCTGGAATTTTGAGCTCTTGCCTTGGTTTCCAGGCTAGGTTGCCCATCAAGCACTACTAGCAGGCACACTCACAAAGAAAAGAAAAAGTAACCCCCTCCAAAGGCCCATGCCGGAATGAACCGCCAGCGCTGCTCGCGCCGAAAGAGAAAAATAAAAAAAAAAAGTTATATAGACTTCCCATTTCCCACCACCTCCAACCTCGTTTCCTTTGGAATGATTTTTTTTTTTATTCTCTACCCTACAAATAACTTCAGGAAGCATATTTACCTCGAATCTACTTGAACATAAAAAGTTCTCGCTACATATAAAGATCAATTACAATCCGCGATCTATATAACACCAAGAAACCCCACCACCACCACACTTCTACCAAGTAACAACACCTGCGACTTGCGATATATCAACTCTACAACCTTCGCCACCCGCAGATAATTCACGCATCTCCAAGTCGAATTTGAGTGATCGCACTTGAAAAATTCGATATACAAACCCGTCTATCAGACATATCGATCTCCCGATCCAATCAATACATTCCAAAATGTACTCTTGCTCCAATCTCGACCGAGGCTGCCGAGGCCGATGCAACGTCATTGGCGGCAAGTGCTCCGACTGCATCCAACTGAACCTCAGAAGACCGTCCGTCTTCGCTGGCCCCAAGAACTGGTCGGCCCCACGAATTGATCTGTCTGGCCTGCAGCTTATAGACGCTTTGGGATCCTCCGCTCTATCAAGATAAATGGAAATTTGCCTGCAAAAATCGCATATCTTTTCCACCCTCCACCCCGAACTGGTCGAACACCTTCAAGATGAACCCCGATATAAACCTGAGCTAGCCAGGCTGCAAAGCTCCAGTCCCCCTCCGAGCTCGATACTACAATCCTCCAAATCTCCAATCTCTTCGACCTCTTTCCCTCGTTTTTGTATCATATCACGACTTTTCACGACTGCGATCGAATTTCCAGGCCATACAATATATCCCATTTTTTTATTCCTTGTTATCTGAAAGAGTTTCTTGAGCGGGTTTCCTTTTGTCGAACAGAACCATCACAAAACCGGCGTTGCCATCGTTCATTGGGAGGAGTCTTCAGGAAGATTTCTCGTGGTCTTTTTTCACAATCTACACATTTACGGGCGTACATGATATCTACACAGTTTTGCTGTTTTTCCTTGTTGCAATTGGAGGGTTATTCGGTCGCAAATCCCCCATAGGCTGCATGCTCTTTGGATTTCTTTCCTTTTTTTCTTCTTCTGACGAAGACTCTTTTACTCCTTTGTTTAAAGTTTATAATCCTGTATAATAGTTTTTTAGACTCCTTTTCCTCAATATTTCCTTTTAAACAAATCTATAACCCTTTCTTCATATCTCTCAATTCAATATCCGAATATACGCTTCCACTTGCCTTCGTACAACCGGTAAAACCCGCTAAATTTTGCCCCTCTTAAAAAGAAAATTTTAATAAGGTAGCATTTGAAGAAAGCAAGTATCTCCGATCCCCTCCCCTTCTGCCATTTGCGCTTGGATTCTTTTAATTGATGTCGCTCCAGTGTTTGAGGTTGATACCCTCCTGTGCCCACTTTAAAAACGCCTTACCGAATTATTCCATCAACTCGAGAAAGGGGAATGGGCGAAAAAGGGAGCTCGCTCGCGCTCAGGAGCCCTATAGGAATAAAATTTTCTCTTCGAAAAAGAGAGAAGGAAAAAAAAAGAAATGGGAAGAAGAACAGCGAAGAAGGGGCTACTATTTTTCCTCCTCCCCAACGCCTTACCAACGCTATTAACTCTATCGAGACAATAATGTTGTATACCTGTTGCGGCGGCGAAAAGATAGAACAGTCAGAGGAAGGCAATCGTGCGAAGCGCTTGTTGGCTCGTTGAAAGCTTCATCAAATGAGAACTGCAAAAAATATTTTTTTGGGGGGAAAAGGACCATACAAGTTTGCATTCTTCTCTTCTCTCCCAAAAAAACAAAATAAAATCATCTGATGTTCCTGTTGGCGACAAACAACACATTACGAAGAGAATAGGAAGAAGGGAGAGAAGAAGAAAAACGCCCACCCTCGTACAAAAAAGAGCATGTGCACCGCAGCCTGCAGGATCTGTGCTTCCCCCAAGCAAATGCTCCATGCCTCTTTTTTTCCCCCATGCTCGTCTGGACCGTAATAACCTGCGAAGTGAAAGAAAGCGGTAAGTGGTTTCGTTTTCTCGCGGACGTATGGGAAACGAAAACGGGCGTTGAGCCTTTTCATTTCTATTCCATTTCGCATCCCTTCCCCTCCAATCTCGCCTTTCTTTTCCGTCAAAAAGCCTCAATGAGAAGAGGCTTCCCATGTCTTGGATGCCTCTTTAGTTTTTTTGGTGGTAACTTGCATCGTTTGCAGCAACCTTTTCTTTGGCAATGACGCAAAGGCTCATTACGTTAGTTTGGTGAGCTTGGGGGGTTAAGCTTGGACTAATCATAGCGTTTAGTCTGTGTGGGAGCGAAATGCATGTGCGGTGGCCTTTCCTTCGATGACCATCTCTCAATGTACAATAGAAAAGCTGCTCGACCATTGCTGGCGAGTAGTGGGGTACATACAGCGACAGCAAGGCTCTCTTTAGCCAACCGAGAAGGACCGCAAACCCCAGAGGATCTCTCGGATGACAAGAAGGGGGCTGCCTACTACGCATTGAAAACAGAGGAAAACTGCGGCCGCTGTAACGGTAAGCTTTTGTCATCTCGCGCACAGCATATCATTCGATTCCTAACGACCTCCCAACGAATCACCGTTTCCAAATAGCCCCCTCCATAGAAAAGAAGAATTTCCTTTTTCCATCTTTCGGATCAGGCAACACGTAACCTGCTATCCTACAATGAATTTTTTTTGGCAGTGGGAACAAGAGGTAAAAGTTCCAGGGGTGTGGTCCCGTGACGCTTATTGGACAGGGAGAGGAATGCTAGCCAAAATGCTGGTGACGTACTGCAAGTTTCTGAATGCACGGCCTGCGAGACTTTAGAGCTAGGGGACTGGATGAGTATCAGATAAAACGGATCCATGGTTTCTGTGGGGTGAATGTGAGAAAGACCAAAAAAGCTTGGAGGGCATGGCCCCACTCCAACCTTTTCTTTTTTTACCTGGTTCTATATTTTGGGATTCTGTTATTGTTGATTGCTTAAAATGGGATGGTCCCGCTGGGCAAGCAGACGAGAACAACCAACTCGTATACGGGAATAATCACGAGTAGGATGTAACTTCTGCTGTTATGGCTAACGGGCTGCTGCGACAGACCAAAAAAGTCGACTGTAGACTGGGGAAAGGATATCTAAAAAAAAAAAAGTAACATGGGCAATGCATCTACGTAAACCCAACCTCCCCCTTCCTCGGCAAGCCGGTAATAGTTACAAGGTCTCCTTGTAGCTTTTTGGCGGAGGCGTTGCATTGGGGGCAGCTATAGCTTTCTCCAGATTGCCTTATAAACAGCTGTAGCATGGAGCATGGAGCCCATGGAGCACCTGTGGAGCTGAGAGCCATGTCAACTGCTCATGTGTTGTATGCAAAAAGAGTAACCCAGGGTTCCCTCTATTGCATGCTCATGTAATATCACATTGCGAACAAAAAGTTGCAGCTCTCTGAACTTGAATACTTAGGTAATGTCCAGATACAGCATAGGTGTAAAATGCCGCACCCTTTTTTGGTGGGACGGGTTTTAGGAAGCTGTAAGGATTCGTGATGTTAATTAATATCAGCGGGTGATATTAATTTTTGTTCAGTTCAGCTGCGGGGAGATAATCTGCTGCTGCAAGATAGATGATCGTGTAATACTTCAATGCGGGAACTCTCGACGGGTTGATCTTGCCACGATATCGATGGCCTAGAAGCCTCGAAAAAAAAATTTAAAATTAATTTTTTCACCTTTAGCGCAGCAAATTTTTTCTTGACTTGTTCTTAGGTATTCTTTTGTTCCTTCTTTGTGCAACTAATGCTAGTTGACAGTTAGGGCTAATGCGCAATAATTTGCCACTGATGAGTTGTTGGTCCCGAGGAAGGCTCTCGGGACGAAGTCGATCGGCCAAGGGTCAGAAACAAAGGGAAAAAAAAAAAAAAATCCTAGAAGGTACTAGACAGAGAGAGAAACGAAGGGCAAAGGATAGACGGAGCGGTAACTATCGTCGGTTCATCGTTCGCGTTCGGCTTTATTTTTTTTGTTGAACCCGGATTGTGATAATTGAGGAGATTACAGCCGAGCAGGGTATATGGTTGAATCGCGTATTGGCCAGTGATAGTTTGTGACTTCGCATGCCCAGTGCGCTCTTCATGACATGCACAATGCAAAGCATGCAATTAATTGTTCACACGGTTGTCAAAACACACTCAAGGAGGAAAAAGCGGAGTAACAGTGTTCTTAGTAAGAGTGGTTCTCTTTTTGTTTATGCATGCCATTGCATTCTCGCCTTGTCCGGTATCTAGGTCTAGGATAGGAAGTAATTCTATCATATTTTTGGTCAAACTGCTTTGTCAAATAATCTTCGGTGGAGCCTTCGCAGTGCATTTTGCATGTCAGGCAGCGACCGTTCAGCTCGCTGCTTCCCGCATTGGACGGACATGAACAAAAGGGTAATAACGGCTCGAGCATAAGCCTCGTTCTTTTTTTTTCTTCTTGCCTGCTTAAATTTCCTATCAAGATACGCGAAACGCAAATCTATCGGGATCTGGGGCGACCACACACGGGAAGGAAATTGATGGAAGCTCCTCCATAAAATCGTAAATGTATGCTCACCTCCAAAAATATCGTCCTCCACCCATCTCTCGTCGACTCGAAATATTTTTCGAGTGAGCTCATATTCGTCCAATCATCGAGCTGGAATTCTCCGGAATGAGCATTTCCACGATGCCGCTAGCCTGCTTATTGCCTGCATATCGAAGGGTCGGATTTTAGGAGACACAGCATCATCTCAGATGCTCCACGGCTTCTGCCGTCGAACATATGTGTTTTTGCCGGTTGATGAGCTTAGTATAGTACAAGTTGCCGCAAACAGGGAAAACCCGCTGGACAAGGCAGCGACATGGTTTCCCGATTTTGGCGATGAAATCTATCATGTACCCTCCCGCCGCCTCACTCTAATTTACACTAGGACCACCACCATCCCAATCCCGGGGCAAGGCAAGAAAACACTTCTCCTGAAATCGTCCGGGATAAGCGATTACTTTAAAAACGCCATTTCACCCAAATCTGGCAGACTGTCGACATTTTTGGAAACGGGGCAAGATGGATAAAATAAACAGGTTCTTCGGGAGGTTCTTTTTTAGGGTCCTTTGGGGGTCTGGAATGCAGAAATCCTGATGAATTCGTGCAGAATTGGTGGCTTTTACCATCGCGATGAAATCTATAAGCCGTAGCTTTTTAGAAGACCAGTACCTCACGATACGAGCTCCTCGGCTTTTGTTTGACCATAGTATGTCACCGCTTGCAGGCGTTTTTGTATTATTCTGCGTCGAAAGGAACAGGACAAGGTTCCCCACATGTAGATATTTGTACCAGCGCCTCAAACTGCAGTGTTCTAGGGACGTTCGCGTTTTTCGGGATTAAGAATTAATTTGATTGGAAGGTACCTCGAGTGGTTGATATTAATATCTAATGCCGTACGAGGCCAAGCGTAAGCTTTCCGATGTCTTTGATCTATCGCAAAGATGAAAACTTCCGACGGAAATAAATCGAATTTCCTCGCGTTAACGTTAGGAGATGTCGGCCGGTCCGCACTTGAGATAAAAGCTTCATACAATGTAGCACGGCATACAAGGCTTTGAGGTGACACAAAAGAAGCTCAGCCGTTTGACATCATCTGCTCAAGGCCTACAATCAATTGCCAGAAGGAGCAAAATTGATAGTAGATCTATTGACACCTTTCCCGCACTCACATAAAGCAATGTTCAAACGTTAGCAAATCCCCAGCTTTTCGATATACGCTAAATAAGTTGAGGGCAGTTTTGAATACATATTGCATGGCATTCGTGCGGAGGTTCAACCTCAATGAAAGTCTAATTGGAAGAAAGGCCACCTCAGAGGACACCCTCTTTATCACCCACACCTCGCTAAAGGCGGCCTCCCATGGATCAGACGGGACGCTGACCAGAGCGAAATGGTGTTTTGTCTTTTAGCATGTGGACTATTTTCTGTCCGCTCCATGAATACGGAAATTGGGTCGACCAGAGCAGACACCCCCGATAAGAAAAAAAAAGGACCCGCCAGCAATCACACACCTTCACCGTGGGTCCCGGCCTAGCACTTGTCTGTTTCACTAACTCCATGTTCATGTCCGGTGACATAATGCTGCATGCCTTCCCCCCCAGTCGAGGAAAACCTCCAATATGTCTAAATAAGCCTACCACTGATATTTTTCCGCTATCCCACTTTTCCCGCCATCTCAACGCACGATTTCATCATAGCGTAATATATTTGGCACCTTACTGCTTTCCCTGCCGCTTTTAAGCTATCAGAGAGCACCGATTAAACCCTTGTCTGGACAGCTCAATCCTCACCCCCTCTCTATTTCCCCATATTCGTTTTTCTAACGTTTTTTACGCTTTTCTTTAAATGGGACGCCCCTCTACCAGGTTTTTTTTTCTTGTTGTTTCTAAAAATTTTCACGATCTTGGGTTAAAGCGTGTTCGCTTTCAGAAACCGTTGGTGTTTGGTGCATTTTGGAAGGGATCTGATATGATGATTGGCTTATCTCAAGACCTAGGGTGACCCACTTCCTACTTTCCCGTCGACGCAGGGTAAAAAAAAGACGTTTCTGATTCTGTAGATTGAAGCTAAAAATTTAAGAGATGAAAGCGGCCTGGTGAGCTCAAACCATCGTCACTGTGATGTAGTGATTTAAGGGACTGAAGTGCACCCTGAATTCGAACCGGACCCCAGGGCCTATGCTTCTTTCCCCAGGGTCCAAGGGGGCAGATCCGTCAGGGAAAGAGGAAAACGTGCTCGATTGCATTGGCATTGACTTGATGAGCTGGCTGCTACCCTGGATCCAACAAGATATTGTGTGCATAGGCCTTGAGCTTTAGATCGATATCATTGTGACTTCACCCGCATCGCTTCTCACGCCATGGTTCGCCTGACCAGCTACGAGAAAGATGAAGGTTTTCGTGGTTTAGGTTTCCAACCCGGATTTTACACCCGCACCTACCAGCTCGCTGTTCAAGCTCAATTGGCAAGCAAGCTCAAGCTCTAGCTGCTGGTCAGCCGGTGTTGCCCAAAAAACATCCGTCGCACCGACCAAAGCCGAGGTTCTTACAGAGAAATCGGGTGGTTGAATTACCGTCGTGACATTTAACGCCCCATGTTGAAGAAAGCTGGCGACTAAGCTGTGAATGGGAAAGCAACTTCCGATCAGCTCCATTGACCCCCCCTCTCCGGCCTGCCTGCCTCCATTTTCCCCTACTCACGATAGCACAACGTGGGGGTACATGAGCAAGAACAACACAAATATCCTTCCCCTGTTCATCCCGTCCGATTTCCGAACGAAAAAAGGATAATGTGAATGTGATATATCAAAAACTGATTTGCATCTGATAGCTATTCCCCTCCAAATTATCCCTCCGATTGCCTTGAGCTTAGGATAGTCGGCATTTGTGCTTAATTATTAAGAAATTACCATAGAAGTTCAACCCAATTGCTCAGGCATTTGTCATGCCATTCACACATTGTGCCTTCTAAAAGCTCCACTGTTAGGTTGTAATTTCTCCACTTTTGTTATGTTACCCCGTCCATGGGCACCTTGGCCGAGTTCAAGGGCTGAGGGCTAGACATCTCGCTTCACCTACATGATGTGTATACGAGGGGGGGGGGGGTTTGCAAATCCATCCCACCTGCAGAACCTCCACTCTTCTTGCTCTCTTCGCAAAACCGTGCCTAGTTTCCCCCCTTCTCATTTTAGCCGTAACTTCTCTTCCTGGACGAAAAGTAACCCCTCCGGGTGCGGCTTGCACTTTGTCGCAAATTTCCTGCATCTCGCCTGCATAAATCACTCAAGCTCACCAAAAAAATAACACAAATAAAAAGGGTAAACCGGTAAACCACCCACGCGCTCCCTACGGGCTTGCGTTCCCCCCTTAAGCCTTTTTCGTTCATCTTTTGGGGATCTGGCGGTTGCGTACGTATCGGAGATATGCAAGTATGTCATATTTCGGATTTGATTCCATTCTGGGGTAAACATTGGGCGTAGATAGTAAGCCATGGGGGGTTTTCAAGGTAAGGATTCATGGGCGAGTCAGGTCATTTGTGCATCAAGCTGTGGGTGTCTGAGGGTGACCTGGGCTCGATGCAGCTGTTTCTATAGATATAAGGTGGTTGGGTTTGAATTAATGCAAAAGCGTCAGAGAAGGTAGGAAGGCCCTGGATTGGTCCAAATGCATCTATGAGGCAAGATCTGCTCGGTAATCTAGGGTGTCCTGAGGCTTAAAACCTTATTTTGAGGTTCACTGAAGCAGCCCGTGCAAGGGAATTTCTTACTTTTAGAACTACTACTTGACCAAGGTGAAGTCCTTTGTTCCAGAGCAAAAGCCAAAATAAGTTTGGATTTGTTGTTATTAAATACTAGAATACATGAGACCATTTTCTTTCGAATAATTCATAGATTAAATGGCTAGTCCTAAAAAGCCTGTAGCACTACCGCCGCTCCAATGCATATACCCGCAATGGCCTCAATCCCCAAAGGGTTAATACTAGTTCCTCCGCTCGGCGCATTTCCGTTGGTACCATTAAGCCATCCCAACCAACTATCAAGCTCACCTGGATCCCCTTCATAAAAGGCGCCTTGTCGGTTTGGTGGCTCCTTATACTGGGGACAGGAGTATTCACCTCTAATTCCACCACTACTCCTCAGCTGACTGAAATCTGAACAATCAAACCCAGATTCGTCAGACCCGAGGTAAAATACCCCACCAACTCTCTCCAACGCTGGCATCGTTACGTTTGTAAAAGACCCTTCGATCCCTACGTTTGCTGTGATTCTCTCCAATTTTGGGAAATCCACCACCTCCAAGGCAGTATTATTCGTAATGATAATATCTAGCTGCACGGACACCAGCTCTGGAAAAGAGATACTGGCCAGATTGGGACAATTTTGGATTTTCAACCCAAAATTACTGGTAATGCTGATTGTCGGGTCGTACCAAGTTCCAATAGTCTTCAATGACGGCGCCTCCAACGTTTTCAAGCTGCTCGAATTGACGATAAAATGCCCAATCACCGACTCTAATTTTGGAATCTCAAGACTCGCAATCTGCTGCATCTCAAAATACCAAACTTCCACAAGCTCCGGAAAGCTAACCTCCATATCCGGTCTATTCCTCCTTAATGCAATATCGTAGGATGCATTCCTCAACGCCGTCATCTCCAACTTTTCCAATCTAGGGTTGTTGTAAATCTCGACAAACACGGCGTATTGAAGTTTCTCGTTGGTGATTTCTGTTAACGAGGTATTCCAAATCTCATAGTTGTTCTCAATCGTCTCCAGGCTTGACAGAACGTTCGCAGAAGTAAGTGACGGGAGATTATTTAACCGAATTCTATTGACGGTGGAGAGCAACGGCATATCGATAGTGGATAGGTTGACCCAACGAGATATGTAAAAGTCATTGACGACCGTTGTAAGCTTCGGAGCCGAGAGTTCAGAAGCTAGGATATTTTCGTCAAAATTGAGGGACAAGAATGATCCATTAACCTGTTCCAGGTTTGGGAATTCGACAATTGAAGGTAAACCGGCAACATACTCAATGACAAGATCGCCTGCAATTGTGGTGCATGTTTGAGCTGCTTCAAACGCCTCGAGCGAATCGATTATAAGAGAGTAGTTTCCGCAGGCGCTGGAGGTGGACTGTGCGTGACTTGTGTAAAGAAGCCGGAAGGCTAGAAATGCCGTGAAGAGACAACTCTGCAACATGTTCCGTTAATTTCAAGTCCTCTACGCAGTGGTATATTGCTATAATGGCTTTGGTTAGGAATTGAAACCCCTGGTCTCTAAAACAAGCATGAAAAGAAGAACCCGCGACGAAATCATACGAGGAACTAGGACTTTATATTCTACGTTCCCGCAAACCCGGAAAGTCTCCCGCAACCTCCTCGGCCATCTCCATGGCGTGAGCCTCAAATATCCGAATCACGACACCCACTTTAACAACCATCTCCCATCCCCTGGCTAACATTTCTCAAATACTCTGCATGATGCTTAGACCCGTCCTCTGCGTAGGGCAGCAGTTTTCCATACAGTTGACAAACACCAACACCTGATCCGCCCCACAGCTTGGCGCAATACCTTGTCGATTAAAACTTATTTTGTGTTATTTTTCGTTAAAATAGGCTATTCGGCGAGAGCAGGTGCTTCAATGGCTGGATTTAATAGGTCCAATGCGTTTGAAGCTCCAATTTTGGCGTACTGTATTAGGAATCGTCGGATCGATAGTTCCTCACGCTAGAGTGGACCGTGAATTCGATATGAAGCACTGCTGTATGCTTAACCGAGCTTGGAAAAAGTAGATCAATAATATTCTTTTCAATTTCTGGTACACGCCAACGGAAGGCGAGAGTTCCGAATCCTTGGGTATCAAATTCGATCTTTACACTGGGTTTATAAGGATAGTAATAAAAAAGCCATCAAAGAAAGCGTAGAAGCAAGAATCTCCCGGGAGCAAGCCAAAGCGAGCGATATTAGACTTTCCCCGGCGATTCAGAAGCGAAAAAACTCAAAGGAGTGGTAGAACGAGCGTAATGAAAAATCGCAGCAAATCTCCTCAGGAACAACCATCAAAACGACACCAACCCACCCTCGTTAAACAACATTAAAGACATTAAAGCCACCCATAGTATGGGAAATAATATCATAAGGTTTTAAACGCCGTAGAAATGCAGATATCAAAATATGCTTTAGACTTTTCCTGCCTTGTCCCAAATCGGAACGTTCAAGATTTTAGTGTTTGTTCTTTTTTTGGCCATTTAGCTCCTATGCTTCCTCCTCTCCCTCCGTTTTTTGATTGGCATCTCTCTCCCAACATGGAGCGTAACTCAACTCCTTTCAATCATCAACTTTTCCGGGCTTCACTCTATAATGAAGAAATGCTGGTATATGCTTTTTGGTCCTTGTTTTCTCCTTTATCTCGGTTGGAGTCTAGCATGCGTTTACGCAAAACTTTTCTTTATTGAGGTTTCCTTCCTCTTGGTTTTGGTTTCCCTGATTTCGCTGACTTCTTCGAATTTGACCTTTGGCGCATTTCGAGGGGTTCGTCCTCCGACTCGTCCTCGAATCCATCGTCTGGCTGAATCTCGTTCTCGTGAATAACCTCAGGTGGCGGACTTGTCTGCTCTACGGTCGCCGGCGATGAGTCTTGTTCTTGATCTACCTTGTCGCCGCTAGCATCGCGCTTTGCTTGCTCAAACATGAGCGAGAGCTGCGACTTTGTCCTCTGGAATGCAGGTTTTTCAAAGATTTCCTTCTCGACGGGGGGTGGTATTATTTCTGATATCGGTGCGAAAGTGCTCTTTACCAAGGGAATAACTGCCTCGTCATCGTCGGCTGATTTGAGAGGAACGACGGAATCAACCACGAGAATGCTTCGGCCCCTTCCCCTCCTTGTTTTCGGGATGGCCACTGCTGTCATAGAGGTTGTAGCTATTGTCGCACCGGTTTTCAAGGGTCCTTTAACTATTGGGTTTCCCGCAAACGCGGTTTGTCGGTCCTTTTTACGCTGCTCCAGATACTTTGCCCTGAAATCAGGCTCAACCAACCAATCCTCCTTGCTCTTTGCAGACCCGTCCTCACTATCTCTTTGCGAGCTTCCGCGGGATCGTGCACTTGCCACACTGTTGGAAGTATGATCCGTGTCCTTACCACTATGAGAAGCATCTAGCAAATTCGAGCTCTCTGTAATCGGTGTCGAAACCCCACTCGATGTTGTTGCATTTGATGAGTTTGAAGCTGTTCGACTCAGGTTCGATGGCCCAATCCTCTTCCTTCTCTCGTTTTTGCTTGTTCTTAAAATTCCGTGCGGATGCTTCCGGCGGCCTTTCGAAGACGATGATGGTGGCTTTTCAGCTATAATCTCTCGGCCGATTTGAGCCTGGGTATCATTTACTGATTGTGGGTATGATTGATGAACCCTAGTCAAAGGTGGTCGAGGCGGAAGATCGGTAAATATGACAGGCGAGGGAGGTGGAACCTTAGGTGGCATGACCGGTGACGGCGGAGTATTTGGATATGCCTGCAGAAGAGACGCGCTGAGAGCTGTCTGAGATGGTTGATACAGGATATTGTTGGACGGCGAGAGCCTTGAATATGGACTTGGCGGCGGCGTTGGGGGAACTGATATGTCGATGGGAACCTGTTTAATTATCGGTTTCGGTGGGGGCGGTATTCTGTAGGCATCATTTTGGATTGCTGCCTCGCCCTGATCGATCATAAGAAATATCCTAGCCACTGTACTTCCAGAAATGTTCTCTTGAATCCGGTTGGAACCCCATATCCTCCAGAACAAATTTTCGAGGCGACGTCCTGCTGAAATGACATTTTTATTTGTCGTATACACTATTCGATCCGCCTTCGTATCAGTATCATGTTTTGCAACTTTGAAGGGGTTGCGGCGGGGCGGGTCAAGTAGCAGGTTCCAGCATCCTTCAATCCTTGGGTCCAGTCCAGAGGGGAAATGTCGGCTCAAGTTGTCGGCTGCGGCCCCAGAGAGTTTCGATCCTCGAGTTGTAGATAAAGGAAATGAAAGATGTGGTTCCGTGCCCTGTGATGGTACCTTGATATGTGTGGGCAGGACGGCTGCTAAGACTTACCCTTCCAAAGTCGCGTGAGTTCCTCGACCTGTACTTTATCAATCTTTCGTATATCGTCCGTCAATGACTGCCTGTTATTGACAATCTGCGGCAACCCGTGGTTCATCATGTTGGGCGGTCGTGGTGGGTCGAAATCCGAGGGAATGATTATAACCCGAGAAAAACTAAAAAAATAAAATAAAATAAAATAAACTAAAAACGAGAACGAAAACGAAAGGAAAGAGTTCCTTTAAGCAATTCCCCAAGTCTAACTTAGGGTTACCGCCGGTAAACGTAGATGAAAGGAGGGGAGTATGGTTACTCGACCCGAGCTGAACGGGAAGGGAGGGGGGAAAAAATAAGGCAAACTGAACAAAAGCGGGGCGGAAAAAGATGGAAAAGATCTTCAGAGCGTTCAACCGTTGAACCGAAAGAGAGTAGATGGGGTCGAGGTAATAAAGGCAAGATCTGGTCCGGGGAAAGGAGAGCAGATTCTGCACGGAGCCTGCTGTCGCCGAGGCTTAGAGTCGACTAACGGCTGTGGATGCAGGGCGTACCGTTTGGGGGAACGGACCACGTGGACCTTTGGATTATGTCGCGATACCGTCAAAGCCCCATTTGAGTAAAGCGTCGACAACTTGTCATATGACGGTTAATCGGAATTGGGTGTGCTGGATCGCCGCTAGGATCTTGTCCCTGTGAACTGTCAGCCGATTCCCCGCCGTATATAGGCGACTTGCAGACCCTGAAATTGGGCTGCGTGGCCGCTATTGGGGAATTAAGCTGGCCTCTTTTCCGCCGATTATTATAAATTATTACCAATACCCGGTTTTCCCTCTGTTCTGGAGAAAATTCTATAAAAGCGAGCGAACGCTCAAAGCAATATCAGAAGAACTTAAGAGGTTGATGCTTGCTGCGTGATGTGTTGTCCTTGTC
>LDUD01000027.1:132374-264637 GCA_012184295.1 Dactylella cylindrospora
TGATGTCATCACTCTCGAGAAGGAGGGCCTCATTGTGGTAGCCTTTAGAGCCGGTGAGGTCAAGGCTTTTCTGATTGAAACTGGTGAGGTTTTGTGGGAGATGGTAGTTGGTGAAGGGTAAGATTATGCTACAGATGAACTCTCGCGCATCTGCGGTGGCTTGGTGCTGACAGACTACTCAGTCGGGATGTTGCTTCGAACTTCAACTTTTACGATGATCGGCTATTCCTTACCCTCGACTCACCAGCAACTACACGGCTGAAGACAGTTGTAATTTCGCCTAAAACAGGCGCCCAGCTTGAAGAATTCCATCCAGATACCTTTGGGAAGGCTGAAAGCCATGTCTTGACGCCTCAATTTCTGCCAATCACTGCGTATAGGAATTCAGAAAATCTCAAACTTAGCGTGCTAGGGACGAAGCATGTTAAACCCATTCTTGTTAGCAACAGTGACCATGAATATAGACTGCATGCTGTCACGCCGGATACGCTCTTCGTCGAATTCTTTTCGGCCACCCCGGACGCCCCGACATCATGGGCCGATTTCTATACAATTGAGAAAGGCGTAGTCTCAAAAGTATTGGACCTACCCTACGAGAATGAGATTAGCGCCTTCTCCCTGTCTGACTCTGGCTCAGGCCTTTTCGCGACGAGAGTTACCAGAACTCAGCTTCGAGTGTACGGAACCGAATCCAACACCCCAGTCCAGACCTTCGATCTACCAAACAGCCTCCCTGGGGATCCCCTTCACGTAGTTGCTGAAGTGGCTATGCGTAGGGATGGTGCTATTGCTGTCAGAGCGGCTATCACCATTGACGATGGCAATGTTATTCTTGTCAGGAATGGGGAAACAGTTTGGACGCGGCAAGAGGCCTTGGCGTCTGCTGTCGCAGCTGACTTTGTAGACCTTCACGAAGTAGAAGACAGCCTAGAACAAGCACTTCACGCTGAGGAAGCCAGCGACCCAGTGACCGCGTATGTCAAGCGCTTGACGAGGCATATTCACGAACTCCAATATCTCCCGGGGTGGATTGCAAGCTTCCAGCAAAGTATTCTGGGTATATTCGGAGTCGGTGATGGATCTGCCGGCGTTACCGTAACAGGCAAAGACACCTTTGGTTTCCGCAAGTTTGTGGTATTTGTCACTAGATTCGGCTGGGTAACCGCGATTGACACCGCCAACCAGGGCAAAGTGGTGTGGTCACTTCCACTTCGAAAACCCAAACTTATGGAGAAAGACGTCAAAGGTATCTTTCACTTTGGCAAGGGTTTTCTCGTGGTAGTATTGACTTCTGGCGATGTTTTCCAAATTGACGCCATCAATGGTAAAGGGCTTAAAAAATCGGCGATGCAATTCCTCCCAAGTGCCTCAGTTATGATTGTGGAATCTTCCAAAATCGACAAGAAATGGATTCTTGCAATCCCGGGTAAGGAAGGCGCCAAAGGCTGGTTCTATCCTGACGAAAATGTCCAGGAACTCGAGGAAGCGCTCTTACAGTCTACCATATCCCAAAGATGCGAAGTCGGAGTCTGCGGTTATGTCGCTAAACCTAGTGTTGGAGCAAGATTAATTCTGACGCCAACATGGACCTTCCGACCGCCTCCAGCACAAAAGGTCGTATCCGTCACTACTCGACCAGCCCACGACCCCATTGCATCTATTGGTAAAGTTCTCGGCGATAGATCTGTCATGTACAAGTACATCAACCCACATCTCCTACTCCTAATTACGGCTACCCCTGCGACCTCTACCGCATACCTCTACCTCATTGACTCTGTATCTGGTGCCATCTTGCATACCTCGATCCAAGAGAAGGTAGACGCTACACGCCCCATTGTCGCCACTATGGCTGAAAACTGGTATGTCTACTCGTACTACTCTAAATCGGCATCTAAAGGAACCCACGTTGTTGTTACCGATTTCTATGCCTCCGCAAGTAAGAATGATCCGGGTAGACTTGCGGAGTCGAATATTTCGTCTTACGACCAACCACGCTCCACATCACCATATGGGATTTCGCAGGCATTCATTTTCCCACACCCGGTAGCGTCTTTAGCTACCACGACTACGAGACAAGGGATTACTACCCGATCTATTGTCTTCTCGGTCCCAAGCATTGGCTCATTGATATCTATCAACAAGCGAATCCTGGAACCTAGGAGACCGGTCGGTCGTGAACCAACGAACGAAGAAAAGGAAGAAGGGTTATTCAAATACGAGCCATGGCTCGGTATCGACCATCAAAGAAGCTCGCTGTCCCACTCTAGGGAATTGGTCGGTATTTCTCAGATTATTACAACACCAAGTTTATTGGAGAGCACTAGTATCGTGGTTGGGTGGGGTCTTGATGTATTTGGAACTAGGACGAGCCCTAGCGAGGCATTTGACGTGCTTGGTAGAGGATTTAACAAGGTGACGTTGATTGGAAGTGTGGTTGCTGTTGGGTTTGGAACAATGTTCTTACAGCCGATGGTAGGTCGCCCCGTTCACCTCATTAATTCAAGGGCTAGTTGAGTGGAATTGCTAACACGGGATTGTGATGATAGGTACGGAAGAAGCAGATCAATCAGAGATGGGGAACACAATAGGGATACGGACGGTGGATATTATGGTATCTAAGAAAAGCAGTGTTTTGAACTCATTGATCGTAATTGGTCAAGAACGATCAAATTTGGGAATCTAGTTTTGTAGCCATAGCATTTATATACATTGTCTGGCATGCCAATAGACATTTGTTGGGTTTCTGGATCAGGCCGCAGTGATGGCCGTAAACATTAACGTATCGCTCAAACTTTTATGCACCAAGATTCTCCGGTTTGTTCCATAAAATAAGGATTGGTGACGAGAAATTGACCGTTATGCCTTCCCTACATATACCGTCAGCAGGACATTTCAACTCAAGAGCTGCCAAGAGATATATATACTCACCACAACGCCCCTTTGAGATTTATTCAGGATTGAAATGGCCAGAATCGGCCATGATGCTAAACGTCGGACGCATACTTCGCATTCCGCTACCCTGGGAATCATCTTTCATCAAAGATAGAGACATCTCGTAACCAACCTTACCCCCGAAAACGCAAACACCAACCGCCAATAACCGATTATCAGTCACCCCACCCCCCTTCCGAACGCCAAAGTCTTCTGCCCCTTCTCTAGAATCGGACCCTTTTCTGTAGGCTGTGCTACCGCATTCTTCGGCGGCCGTCCCCTACCCCTTTTCACTGGAGGAGCCGTCGGCTGAGAAGACGACTGCGGTTGCTGTGGTTGAGGTTGCTGCTTCTCCTCCTTTTGCGACTTCTTCTGACCCTTTGTAGTTTTCTGCGTGGTATTCGTGGTAGTCGTACTCGCGGAAGCAGCGCTGCTAGGTCTAATCCTGTCCTCTTCCATCAAGTCCTTGGCGAAATGCCAATCGGAGTGTTCGTCGAGTTCATCGAGAGGGATGAGTTTATTATTACAACGGGAGCAGGGAAACGATGTCTCCTCTTCTTTAGGTTGCTTTTGGGGCTCCGTGGATGCTTTTGGTTTTAAATCTGTCATGCTCGGCGTATTCTCTTTCGAGAAAAATCGCGTCCTGCCGGATGAGTTTGTTCGGAGCGTAGGGGGTGTGATTGATTTCTCGGTTCGTCGAGATTGTCTTTTCAACTCCTGTGATGGTTGATTATTGTCGGGCGGCATATATTTCAATGGGTCGGAGTAGAGATCTTCCTCTTCTATACCCGCAAATTCATCCTTCTCGTCGGAGTGGAAGAAGGCGGCATCATCCTCGTGCTCGACGTCATCTACCACCCTCCCCTTGTTGAAGAACGTCTCGATCCCCATCTTCCGTTTCTTCGGTTCTGGTTGCGACTCTACTGCAGCATCGTGGAGACGTTTCATGTTTTCTTCTTTAACTACGAGTTTCGCTTCGTCGCCACGTACCAACCATCCTCCGATACCACGATTGGTGCCCCTGCCGATGTCGTCGAATCCGCCCACGCTAAGAGACAGATTGATGCATGGCCAGCACCTTCCCTCAGCCTCGATCTGTTTCAATAGCTGCTTGGCTAAGGGTAGCAGTAACTCCTCATCAAAAGTCTTTCCTAATGGAATAGGGGCCTGTCGTGACTTTGTTATATTCCCATGTCTGTGATGTAGAGTCATCGTCCGAGGCCGTCGTAATGATATAGGTTGACTCCCACTTTCGTCAACATCCCCTTCTTCGGATTCTTCATTAACCCGGCTTACGATATCGGCACAGAAGACTTTAAGCCAACTTTCGCCTTGCGCGAACCGTGTAATCTGCGGATTAAAACTTTTGGCACTCAGCATGCTTTTGATCTCTGTTCGTGTTATAACTTCAGAAGTATCGATGCCTCGGATTGTTTTATAGAGCCAGGTCCCTGTATCGTCCCCTAACTTGCTCTTGAACGTCTCGAGCGGGATGGACAGAACCTCAGAGACATTTTCTGTTCCGAATGCCGTAACAACCTCGGAGCCGAGTTTACCGCCTAGATTCCGAATCTTGGTGAACTTCATGTCGGAGAGAAACTGCGCTACAGCCCGATTACGGACAACGGTCTGCTGGTTGGGCTTTTTGTAACCGCTACCGAGTTTGGCTAGCATTTTGTTGCGGCATATACCTGCCGAGCTACATTCAGTCAGGGTGGGCTAGGTTCCACGCTATCAACTAGGTATACATACCAAGTATAGCCAAGTCTATCTCTGACCTCCTTTCGTATGTCCCTTACGATTTCTGCAGCAATACCCATAGCTATGTCATCCCAATCGACAGGGTCTTCCTCCGCCTCCTCCCCATCATCTAAATCAATCAGGTGGCTCTCCCCCCATTCTACACCTGGGACATCGGGTAACCTCATTTTCTCTGTAGTGTCTCCATACGGCGCCACTACCTCTCCACCCACCACCCCAAGCTCCTCCTCGTACCTCTCCAACAATCTTTCAAACACCATGCCGCTCAAATCCAGGAAGCTCTCGTCCACACTCGCCTTCTCCACCTTTGGGCACCTGCTTCGAAATATGGACAGTATCTTTTTCGACTCTCGTCTGTAGTGGTCGAGGGATACTTTATCGGTGGAGATGGAACCTTTATTCATGTCGTGGTATCCCATTATGGCTTGGTCGTTTTCGACTCGCCAGGTGGCTACGTGAACGGCTATTAGTTCGGGGCATTTGCGTTTGGCTTCTTCGACGTTACGCATGCGGTTTATGCCGAATTTGCGGGCAGGGTAATTGACGGCTATGAGGGCTGTTGGGAAGATTTGGTGTTAGTCAGCCGTTGTCTTGGGTCTAATAGATAGGGTCTCACATACCATCCCATTGTTGAACTGCTAGAGGTTGGTCTTCCGGAACACCAAGTCGAACCATTTCGCATTGGGCCTTATGCGGGGAGTATTCTTGTCAATATGTCTACGCTGAAAAGCCAATTTTATGGGCAGGAGAAGTCATACGTAGAACGCGTCCAAGTCACTAGATACACAGTATTAGTACGTTGGGTAGGCTCGAACGACTCAGAGTATATTTTACGCACATATGGGCAATTACTCGTAGAGGAGAATTAACATTATATTTCGACATTTGGATTAGGTCCTTGTACGAAAATTTAGACTTTGGCCGTTGAGCCCCAGATGGGGACGGCGGAAAGTCCATAAAGTCCGTATGGACCTCGGGAGGTCAAAAGGATATTAAATAAGAAGAATAGAAAGGATATGAAAGATTAGAAAAGTAAAGAAATAAAAGGAAAGGAAAATGCTATAAGCTGATCATAGACATGATGAAGGAGAACTGTTCATCCCTTGTCGAGAGACAAGAAAAGCTTGACAGTGGGGATCTTTTAATTGTGCGGGACGAGGGACGGGACGGGAATTGCGTATAAAGTGCGCAACGAGAAGAATGGGAAATGCAAATGTCTGCCAGTCAGTCAGTATTGGTTGGTTGGTGGGCGGGCGGACAGGCAAAGGTCAGTCAGGCTGACGCGACTTGAGCCAAAATACCCAAACTTGCCTGAAAGGTGCTTTGCCGCGAGTCCACATGAACACGGGGCCTGCCAATTTCCTTCCTTTTGCTTGGCCCCTCCCGAAAAGGCTGACTGATTGCGAGCAAGTGAGTAAGCAAGTGGGTATGAGTGTATCCAAGGTAAGGTAAGGTATGTACTAAGTAGGTAGCGTATGCAGGTGGGCGAATGAGCAAGGGCATATCGTAACGTCTTTCCTGATTGTTCGTTTCGCCTGGAAATGAGGGGCACCTATTCCGATCGAGCCTTGCAAACACGGTGCACCACGAACACAATAGTACTAATAATGCATTGGCAAGAACTATTGTAACGAGGTATCGATACGTATCTGCAAGGTATCATCGATACGGTTTCAGCCTGCAATGGATACTTTTGATCTATAGTACCGCTACTTCACATTTCACATTCACATTCATCCTCACACACTCGCATTCAGCTGCAGGTTCATTAGAATGCCAGCATCTCCGGACCTTTTTCATAGGATTCCAGACACCTTCTTTTCATTTTATCCAACTTCCCCCTCCAATTGAATAAATTGACAGACACCCCGATGAGCCTTCTAGCCAAACAGCGATGACCTTGGCATTAATCACGTTGCTTGCACTTCATGCGTCTCTTGCATCAATCGAAGGAGCTATCGAATGGTAAAGGGAGGATGTCCCCACTTGTCGACCAACGGCGTTCCCTCCCACACGCATATTTCCTTTTTGTTTGTTTGGGGGAGAGCATTGCCTCGTAATTTTCTGCAGGTAATTTTGGAGAGCCAAAGAAAAAAAAACGCGGAGAAGACTTGATTCTGGCTTAGCTGCAGATTTGCCAGCGAAGACTTACATGCAATTTGAAACACACCAACCACACTTTCTATTACCACCACCACACCACACCACACCACACCACCACTTCCTTTCGGTTTTTTACCTCCCCACGCTGCTGCTACTTACAAACTTGGCTGTTGTTTTTAGCAGAATATAGCTCGACACAGCTACTTCAATCCACGTTGTCACTGGATCTCGAATTCCATTCCGTTAGAGCACAAACTTTTATCACAAGGAATCAAGTGACCTCCAACCTCTTCTTATCATCTTTGTTATCCAAAAATTAAACGGAAACAAAGCCGGCAAGCATACAAACGAGGTTGAAAAATCTCCGGCCCTTCTTTCCAGCTCCCTCGCTTCCAGTCGTACACAATATCGTACCACCACGGCATCTTGAATTCTTTCACTGCATGCAGTTGTAGTGCCACTAGTGTCGAAAGCCGTCTCGATACCTCCTAGCCCTCCCCCCCGTACGACTGTCACGAAACTTGCAAGCCTCTCTCCTTCTCTCTCTCTCACGGACCTCTCTCTCCCTCTCTCTTTATTTCTTGCAACATCCTAGTCTGCAACATCTTTCCATTCTTATCCTGGTTCTAGCTCATATCATTTTGTATATCCACACCCCCATCATATAGCTCTTTTCAACATTTTTAATATCCCACACGGGTTTCCAAGTCGAGTTCCTCCTCGGACTCTCTCCTTCTCGTTCTCTTGCCTCAAGGTTTCCTGCAGTCAGATTTTGTGTGAGAGATCACAGATCAGCTCGTTGGTACAAAGATTAACTCTTCCTCCCGCCATACACACCAATCGTAGTACAAGTTACCCGCCCTTTTTTTTGAGGGTGATTTCTGTCCTTTAAAGATCGAGCTTGAGCTCTCAATTCCGCCCCCCAAAATCTTCCCAACCCAGCCACTAGAAGGAACAGCATCGTCCTTCCCTTCCAGTCTTTCCCTCGCCAAAACGATCGATAAACGAATCAATTGAGCCCGCAAAACTTCGCCAATTGATCGAATTATATCCAATTACCCCGGATATTTCTGTACTCGAGCAACCACGAGAGTATCGATTACCATGAACAGCTCATAAATTCTTCGGCTTCTCACTTTTATATTGGTCATCTTTTTGTCCTCCCAGGAAAGGCCAGAAACGAAGCAAACAACACCTACTCTTTAAGGCTACCCCAACCAACACCACGCCTCTCCCAAACAACCAACCTCATAGGATCTGTACAATCACCACATCGGTGAACCGCCGCTTCTATGAACGGGAGTAGGGTAGCATGTCTCGACTTTGGCTACAGGGAAGATGTTCGTCTTCACATTCCCGTATATTCTAGGAGGCACTCAAAGCTAAAACACGTCGTCATCGTAGGACATACTAAAACTCGCATCGTCGATAGCCTATCACGACTCCACAGCATCATCCACAAAGGTAAACGAACCCTGGCCATCAAGCCCTCGGGGCTCCTTCTGATGTTTCAATTGGTTTTGAATGCTAATATCTCTATCTTTGGTCTTTTAGCAAACGCTAGAATCTCTCTTCCTCGCCTCCAACCAGCTTCGAGTTCAAGCCGAGGAGTTCATCGAAAGCCTCTCTTGTCTCCCCCGGGCTTACAGCGCGATAGAACAAGCCATGGTGAAGAGGAATCGGAAGAGACGGTATTACTAGCCGTTTCGACCTCCTCCTCCTCACATATCGGATAGCCTTTACGAGGCTCTGTATTTTTACGAATCTTCTTGACCTATGATTTTACAACTTTCGGGAATGCCTGATTTTACGATTGGAGTTTCCTATGGGCTATTTTTTACAATTTCGCTTTCACATGCTGCTTGAATTTCCCGAATCACGACCATTTCCTCTCTAACGACTTTCTTTTACTCACATTTTGACTTGTTTTGCTTTATTTGACCTTGGTCTTTTTTCTGTTCAAATCTTGGGAGGATATCTGAAATTTTTTGTTTTCCTTATCGCATCTTTCACGAAAATCTCTACATCAAACACCAAAAAAAAAAAAAAAAAAAAAAAAAAAAAAAAAAAAAAAAAAAAAAAAAAAAAAAAAAAAAAAAAAAAAAAAAAAAAAAAAAAAAAAAAAAAAAAAAAAAAAAAAAAAAAAAAAAAAAAAAAAAAAAAAAAAAAAAAAAAAAAAAAAAAAAAAAAAAAAAAAAAAAAAAAAAAAAAAAAAAAAAAAAAAAAAAAAAAAAAAAAAAAAAAAAAAAAAAAAAAAAAAAAAAAAAAAAAAAAAAAAAAAAAAAAAAAAAAAAAAAAAAAAAAAAAAAAAAAAAAAAAAAAAAAAAAAAAAAAAAAAAAAAAAAAAAAAAAAAAAAAAAAAAAAAAAAAAAAAAAAAAAAAAAAAAAAAAAAAAAAAAAAAAAAAAAAAAAAAAAAAAAAAAAAAAAAAAAAAAAAAAAAAAAAAAAAAAAAAAAAAAAAAAAAAAAAAAAAAAAAAAAAAAAAAAAAAAAAAAAAAAAAAAAAAAAAAAAAAAAAAAAAAAAAAAAAAAAAAAAAAAAAAAAAAAAAAAAAAAAAAAAAAAAAAAAAAAAAAAAAAAAAAAAAAAAAAAAAAAAAAAAAATCTATATGGGCATACACCACGGGCAACCCTTGATGACGACGAACCTGCATCTTGACGACCAAAATTAACGGCACGACCTACGACCATCACCATTTTTATGTCACGACCAAAGAAATAAAATAAAAATCTTACAAGCACAGCATATGGACATCTGCATACCTAATGACAATTTTTTGAACCCCTTACAATCTAACGACCATTTCCATCCCATTCCATTCTTGCTTTCTACTCTTTCTCTGATTCTTTGATGGACCCTTTTAGCGAGCGAGCGTTCAGCTTTTAATCTTTGGAATATATGTATTCTAGTACAACTCTCGGCTTCTTAAGCTTAACGATTTTTTGCCCTTTTCTCAGCATTGATATCTTCTTCTTTCATGGAGGTTTACATGTTCTTAGATGGATTTGATATCCAGCTGGAATCATATACTCAATCTACACTCGTTCATTATATATCCGCGGATATTCTTATAAAAGTGGGCAGTCTGGCCTCGCGAGACAATATATTGGTATTAATATTGATATTGATAGCTGTGCTCAAATGCAGCGACTGAAAAGGTGTACAGAGATTAGGAAGACATATCTCTATCAACGGTAGAAGTTGTCTCGTAAATCCGAGTGAAAGTGGCCATCCATAGCTGCTCTTATACGCCATGCGGATACACGTGGAAATGGTAGAAATCATAATTCTTTTGTGATTATTACACATGAGCTAGCAACCAGTTTTTGATCAAAAAGGAAAGTAATTAAAAAATAAGCAGCATGTAATCATTAACCTATGCACAGCTATCCATCCCAACCCATCGGAAAGCCAAAATAGCACCTACTTATGCATACACACCTCCCCTCTCGCGCTCCAAAATCGAAATAAATATATCACCAAAACCTCCTATATACTCTACTGCTTCTTCTTTCCCTTCCCCCCCGCAGCCTTCTCCGCAACCACGGGCTTACTCCACAACCACAACGCCACAAACCCAATCCATCCAACAACCACCACCCACACGCCTGCAATCCACGGCCAACTCCCACTAATCCCCCAACTCCTCGTCCACTCATTGTGGGCGAAATGTCGAACCGTGACCGCCGTCTTTTCGTGAACGTTGGAGGTGAAGGGGCGTTTGTAGTTCACGTGGAAGGTGAATACGCCGTGCTGGTCTGGGGTGCGGAAGGTGGTGGAGTAGAGGGTTGAGTTTTTGTATTGGGAGGGGGTGGATGGGGTGATTGGAGTTAGGGGGATGCGGTAGTAAGGGTCGAGCATTGTGAATTCGAGCTGGAGGGCGTCGGTTTCAGGGAGGGTGTAGGGGATGAAGTGGTCGTATGAGAATTCGGAGAGGGCGATGGAGAAGGTCTATTTCGATATTAGTACTAGATAATATACACGGAAGAAATTGGGAAAGTGAAGATGGGAAAATACATACCACATTGTGCTTGATTCTGTAAACATCCCCATTGACGACCTCGGGGCCAAACTCCTCTCCCCAGTGTTCAACACCGTCGACTCTGAGAACTCCGGTCTCCTTGAACGTCCATGCAGTAACATCCTTCGCGAACGCCCTATTCGCGGACATTTTATTATTCTTCGCGACCTTGGTAAAACTAGCATCCGCCAACAGGTCCGCGCCACCAACAAAGGTGATGCGAGCATTATTACGCGTCTGAACACCAGCTACGATGATCAATTGCGAGCCTGCGGAGAAGACGCTCTCGTCGTCGGCATAGGCTTCAGCTTCCTTGGTATCATAGCTGTATGCGAGTCGAGGGGCAGTGAGGATCGGCTGGACGAGCGGAGAATTGCCAATTACTAGACCCGCCCCTTTGAAAAGGAGTTTAGCATCGACATCCTCCCCTGCAAAGTAGTTCTTCGTGCTGGGGGGGAAGGTGGGGAGGTCGAGAAGGAGAGTTGAATGTTCAGGGTCGAGAGGGTCGGCGGGGTCGAAGTGGTTGACGATGCTGAAACCCTTGGGGGGTAGGAAGACATCGAGTTGACCGGCGAGTTCGGTTACAGCGCTGGGGACGTTGCCGTCGGGGGACGAGGGGAGGAGAACGAGGATGTTGCCTCCACTTGAAGCGTGCTGGAGGAATGTGTTGGGCTGCAGGCTTGGACCCAGGCCTTTGAGCTTGGTGGGGAAGAGGATGATGTTATCGTATACTCGCTCTTCGTGGAGGAATAGACGTAGAGATTCGGATTTAGGGGATTGGATATCGGTCAGGAAGCCTCGAGCTGGAATGAGGATGTGTGTTAGCAGATGATGTCACGAGGTCCATTGGCAATGGACTTGATATCAACAGTTGATATCAATTGGACTGGAATTGGAGATCGGTACCTTCAAGATCGCTGATCAAAGTCTGAAACAGAGGCTTCGTGTCATCCTCGAGAACAAGCAATGTCCTCGGACCGGTCAAAGATATAGCTCGTGATAACGATGCGAACGAGAGGAAGAGAGTTGTAAGCAGGCTCCGTATCCGTAGCGGCCCCATGGTTGTGGTATATCAATTGGTTTCCTCTCCGAATCAATTGCAAACTTCCCCAAAGACGTACGACCAATCGATTCTATCGATTCAAGGGTATGAACTGGATGACGATGATGTCGTTAACATTGAACGGCTTGCCTCGAAAATACCGTCGGGGTTGAACTTGGTCGTCCTGCTGTTTTGTTGGGTGGTTGTTCTGTCTGTCTGTCAGTACGGCGGGCAGCTCTAGCAAAACAGGCGAGGTGTCGTAAAGGCAAACGTGTTTTCTTGGAAGTTTGCCCAAAACTCTGCCGAGATTGAGGGTTACCTGGTAGCTGGACACGCAAGCCCCAGCAAAAAACTACAACAGCCTACAACACCCCGCCCCACCGCCCTAAGAACAGATATTAAGGACGGGGGTATCACGGAGCAAAGAGGCGAGACACCAAAAAAAAAGAACACATGGGCTTCTCACTAGGCCTGAGAAGGCTTGAGGATTTTTTTTTGTCGGGTGGGAAGGTATCGAATCGGGATATTATGTACCTGCATCATGCGGGCGGGTATGAGTCCTCGCAAATCACATCCGGGTACCAGCTGATACCTTTTACAAATGCGACATCGTCCCTCTGATAGCATCCATCGGTGGATGCGACCGCGGCTCTGAAGCTATCGGTCTAGCTACATTTACTTAGCATACTCACGCTTACTTCTAGTTTGAGGCATTTTATGTAATTTGGACTGGAGATATTTTTTTGGATTCTATGAATGAAAATACAAGGGAATTCGTTACATTCCAGATACAATAAACACCCTTTGCCTTGAGCATAAGAACCATAATCTGAAAAAAAAAATGATAGTCGCACTTCGAGCCAAAATACAAGAGAACATGGTTTTTTTTAGATGAAAGTATATATATCCAGAAGGTGAAGATACAGGAATATGAAAGCAGACAGAAATAAAGAAAAACAGGAGCCATAATCATTTGGTATATCCATCGTAAATCGTCATTAAAAATGATAGCGAAACACAGCCTTCATGAAGTATATGTAAAACACTATAGTAGATGAAGAAATGGAAACAGACAGGATATTATATTCGAATAACGAATGTGAACAAGAAAGCAAAAAGGGTTCTTTAGATGTCTAGTAGTAGACAGCCTCACGTGTGTCCCTGACACGGTCACGCTCACCGTACGGGGTATAGTCACGTTTCTCAACGTAGCGATCACGCTCGTAGTAACCGCCACTATTCCTCGGCCGGCTTTGAGAGCGGTCATAACGCGAGTTATTCTCGATTTCTTTGACACGTTCTACCAGCAAGAAAAAACGAAGGGTTAGTACACAAATTCAAAAAGGGGAATTTACCGGAAAAGCCGTGTGAATCTCTGGATATAAGTGCGAGACCTACCACGGCGAATGTCCTTGGTGAGTTCGATTAAATCCTGGATTTGATCACGGTGCAGGTAGTCAAAGACGTAGACGAAATTATCGGTTTCCTCGTAGGGGAGCCTGAACTCTTCGAGAGCTTCGGCGCAGACGAGGTCCTTTGTAATTTCGGTCCATAGTTCGCCCTTGGCGGTCCTGCTGGGGTCTCTGCTCGAGCGGCGGATGGTGATATCAGCGCCGGCTTCGAGGTTAAACCTTCGGCCAGAGCCGGGGTTGACATCGACAACGGTCCAGCCTTCTTGTTCGGCTTTGTATTCTTTGAAGAAGCCAGATCCGCGAGGGGAAGCGGGGACGAGGGCTCCGGAGGAGTTTCTCGGAGAAGAATAGCGGTCGCCGTCGGTTCTTTCCCTGTAGCGACCGTATCCGATGGTTCTCTTGACCTCGCGCTCTCGGGATTCGCTGCGGCTTCGAGATCTCTCCTCGTGGATGTGATCGTGGTGGTGGTGAGGGTGATCAATGTGATAGTCCCTGTCGAGACTTAATCTTCCGGTGGCGTTCCACTTGCCTCCGTATCGTCGCTCGCGGATTTGCATCAGCGTCTCGCGCTCTGCAATAACTTCGCGGCGTGGTGGGGGTGGTGGAGGCTCGGCGACGATGTGGATTGCAGCATGGTCGATGTGAATGTGGTTGTGATGGTGAACATGTTCATGCTCATGCTCGGTGACCTTGATGGTAGGATCGAACTCAATTTCGCGGATTGGAACGATCGGCTCCGGCTCTGGTGGGACTTCATAGAGATCTCGCTCGATGATTTTTTCCTGGCGGACAGGTACTAAGGCTCCAGAGGACTTGTTGTCATGTTCATAGTATCTGGTAAGTTCTCCGCCCCGCTCACGACCGCCGCTGTATCCCAGGTCGGTTTCGCGGTATTCGTGATCGTACTCATGGTATCCAGGTCCATAGTAATCTCTGTCTCGGTGCTCGACAGCAACGTCGACGGAGCCTCGTCGAGTGTTGTAACGCTCGTAGCGAGTAGACATGTTTTTTATTAGGTAAAAAAATGGAGGGGACTAGATATTTGGTTTTTCTAAGGTATACTATAATGTAGAATGTGTTTTTTGATGATTGAGAAGAACGTTAGAAAAAGGCCGAACAGTGCAGGAAAAAAGTCGGGGTATAAGAGCTTCTCCCAAAGGATTAAAACAGGCGCTAGCATAGTCCTAGCGATGTGGCACAAGGTCTAAAAAAAAAAATCCACAGCGGGAGATGACACATCAATTGATGGAGGAGGGTGGCATGGTTGAGGCACAGACGGGCTAATTAAATGAGCTAGGAATGCCGTAGGAGGTGGGCATGCATATGCACCTTTACCTCGACGAAAGACGTTAAAACCAACAGCGTCTACGTACCTTTCCTAAATGTTATGCGTTGTGTGTAGTAATATCTGCAAAAGTTGTTCGACGGTTAGCTGCTGCTGCTGCTGCTGTTGTTGCTGTAAGTAGGACTCAAAACTATGACACCACAAGCGTCCCTGCTGCTGTCGCCAGTGAGCAAAATTGAATCGCGAAAGCCTAAAGTGAAAAATTAATTAAAATCCACAAGGTCGCAAGCAAAGTTGATGTAAAAGTTCAAAATCTAAAAGAAATTCCGAAGGAGCGGCATAGCACTTTATATGCCCCTTCTTCATGTAAATCTTCTTCACACCCTCTTGAAAATTATATTTGTTAAACATCCTTAGCATCCGACCTATTTTTTGGACTTTCCATGATCACAGATGACCGGTGGAAAATTTATGGTGAAAATGTATTCTCTCACGTAATTTAGCAGGCGGAGTACCTGGCAGAGCCTTCTTTCTTGCTTGTTGCATCAGCTTGCATCAGAAATGGGGTTGGAAGGATGATGAGGTCGTATGACGTATTTGGAGTCGAGGGGTGGATGACTAGCTCCAAGCCCCATCCTTGTTTCCTAGCTACTTATGTTATTGGTGTGTGGCCGCCCATTCCCACAGCTAACTTCCCTTTCACCAGCTGCAGTTCGAACAGCTTAACTCTGATAATGAATTAATCAATGCATAGAATTTGATCGAATCACAAGGTGCTTGTTCCTTTCTTTCTTCAGATCCGGGATATCTATCTTAGGCTCTATTGTCCCTCACCGGTCAAGCTTATGCTGCTTGTTCTAGGGCTTCAAAACAAGGTGTCAAGCCCCCAGATATTTTGTGTTGTGCTTTGGACAATATATGATATTATCAGTATCCCATGCCGCTTGGCGCCGGATCCTCTACTCTGAAAGTCCAAATATGCCAAATCTTTTCTAGGAAAGCTTTCTCTAAATGTGATCACTCGCCTCTTTGTAACATTCGTGGCTGGAGGCCTTTGTCTTCACAATATTTTTGCGTGTTGAAAGTCCTTTGCTGCGTCATCGTGCAGGGTGTCTTAGACCGTGGTTAGCAAATCAGGATTTCGCCTGCCATGTACCGAAATATATTCCCCCAGGTTTAAGTGTTTCTAGCTCTCCCTAGCCTAAAACCGAGAATTAACCCAAAAAAGGCCCGAGATTTGGGTGCAGGAAAAGGGCGTCCAAAGGTGTGCAGAGGCTTCTAGACAATCCGGCTGCACGATGACGATAGTTCATTAAACCTCCCGATTTAGACACTAAATGAACACTAACCTTTAATCTCACTGGCTGAGGGGAAAAGCAGAATCTTCTATCGGAGTTTCCTAATATATTCCCATGGGGAAAAAATTTTTTGTCTGTTAGGACTATATGTTGTCCGTTTCCAAGAAATTGCACTAGAAACATTCCTGATCATCCTAAAGACCCTGTCGTCATCGTTGGGTCATCGAGTTATGCAGGATAGTTCCTGCAAACCTGCATGACCGCATAAGGTTTCTTGCTTAACCGATATGCAAGGCTCAACGTCTCTGTGGGACGAGCCCTTATTTTGGCCCTGGTTTGTATGGTTAAGCAGATTTTGGTGATAATTTCAACTATCAAAGGTTGGTGTTTAGTTTTGGGTGTTATTTTTGAATTCCATAGGGAATTAAGGTGTGTCAACTTGGGTTTTTAGAAGCTTGTAGATGCGGATGTCCCTGCTGCTCTTTTGTGATCCTCGTAATTGCCGCCAAAAACCTAGTCTGAGTGGTGGCGACGATACTAAAGCTCACCTACATTAGGATTTAGAGTAGTTGCCACTGTTGTTTCTAAATTGCTAGTGCTTGGAAATCGAAGTATATGTAATTCTACGTAACAAGTAGAGAGAAAGTCCGATCTATGTTTTGCACATCGTCCCGAATCGAGCCGCCGCGGCGACGTTAAGCTAGTGCTCTGTGTAACAGGAGCAAATATTAATATATTAATATAATAGGTATATTCTCGTGTTTGTAAGTCTCCTGTACTCGGGCACATGCATCCATGCAAATGTGCTAGCCTCCAAAACTCGATAAAAACTGAAGACTGACACTAGCCCCAGCGTGGTGGCTGGTGCTCTAAACCCACGTGGTATCGGTACCGTACTCTTGCAGCTCAACTTTATTAGCTCATAAGACCGTTGGCCAGGCTCTTCAGGGGAATCTGTCTCTCAGCAAAAAATCCTAGGTCGGCTATAGGCGAGGTTGACAGTATGTTGGCGACACTGGTGATCATCGTTCGCGAAGCGGATCGTATCGATCCACGATACAATGCAACCATGGTGCCCTAGGTATGCTATATCTAGGCGATCCTATCTCTGGATGGTACGTTAAGCTGAAAATTTTTGGGACTCTTGAGATCATGCTAAGTTTAAAAGCTGTGTATAGAGGATTGTAATGCCCCCCCAATATCCTTGCCCAGTTTTCATCACATATTGGTCTGTAGACTGCGAAAATATTGCTCCTTTTAAACTTACTCTCGGAGGAAAAAATTTTTGGCTGATACCTAGCTATTTTTAGCAGTTTTAAAAGGCTTGAATTAGACGGGTTAACAAATGGAAGGGAGGATGACACGCTCTTCTGGGAGGGCGTCAAAACCCCTGCCCGAAACCGTTGCTTCCCCAACATCAAAAGATGATTTGGGCCAGTATGGTAAGTTTTTTTTCTATTGAAGCGCTCCCGAAGGTTAGTTACACAGATTTAATACTTACGGTAATTTCGGATGTAAATAGGAGAAGGAAGTGGCCTCTGTATTCAGGATAATGGCGAAAACTTCAATCCGAGCACGTCTGGGACGGCATTGGGGCCTTGTAGACGCTCTTCCAGAATAGCCCAGATGGTGAATGCGAAACCTAAGATTGATGTCACTGCAGGGTGCTCCGTAGCTGGCACTTTGCCACCCGAAAATGCGACGATCTCTAGCGTGGGCATTCCGCGACAGACTAGGAACTTAAAACGGGGTGTTGAATCTGTAGATGTAAATGCAACATCAGAGGCTTCTGCCTCCCTCCTTCCAAATAATAAAACGGATCAGTTCCCGGTATCGAAGAAGCCACGGGTTGGCACTCAATGTCCCCAAGTTCAACCAACCATAAACGGGTTAGATCTTTCGCAGCTAAAGAACTCGGACGTTTCTGCCTTGTCAACAGAGGTTACTACTGGGATGGCAGTTAGGAAGAACATAACAGCTAGAAAGAGTGCAAAGGCTCAGGCCGAGCCGAGTACTATTCTGGTAGATAAACCAGCTGCTATTGGAGCTCCCAACGTGTGGTGCGATGTAAGTGTTTTCTAATCATATACACATCAACCTGATGACAGTTGCGACTAATACCAGTGCAGACTAGACAAGAACTTTGCGAAAGCCTTCCAACCTTTCGATCTTACCAAGGAGGCTGCTATGCCTCCAAAGGCTTCGGGCGAGGGTACCTTGTTGATGGACACTCATCAGAGAGAGACTATATGGATGCTAGCATCATAATCTCCCACGCTGGGGGAAATAGCGAAGAGGTTGACGGAGAGAGACGTCTCGTCAAGGACCAGACGTGGGACAAGGGCACCATTGCAAATCTTCGCAACAATTGCGAGCAGATGGTACCCTTGATGGTCATTGTCGGCGAGCGTTGCCCGACGGCACCCGCCAAACTTCTGCATCGGTATTCAGTTATGGACTGGTTCAAAGTAACCCATTGTTGGCCAGAAAAGGATAGTAGCTCCGGAAAAATCCGATGCAAATTTAGGCTTGAGAAGCTTGACAGCTCTGAGAGGGGGTGGTGGGCAGCCGCAGACACCCCAGGAGTTTCTGCAGATTTGGCGATCGAGTACGTGAGTTGCCAAGGTTGTAAGCAGGAAAGTCCCTATATTTATGACGGCGAGCCAATGTGTCTTAATAAAGACTGCAATCGCTATTGGACCGTATTCAGCGGGAGATCGAAGAAGGCCCCGGAGCATTTCATCTATCGGAAGACATTCCTCCATGGGAAGACCATCTGGCCGGAGACGGCAATAAGAGCACCAGGGCCGTTGGCTCCCACTTTGCCGGTAGGAGATGAGCACACGGAAAACAGTGGAAGGGACGTGAAGCGAAGATTCTGGAAGGGAATTTGTTGCCCAAAATGTGGGAAGCTTAATTGTAGAGAGCTATGGAGAAACTGGAATTGCACCAACTGCGACTGGGAGTTCGCTCCAAAACGGTCTCATTTTATTCCTGCCGACTTGTCTGATCCACACCGGCCGGACTTCACTGGTCCGCCAATACCAGAGAACGTGGTGGATCCCTCTATCAAAGCCGAGTCAACAATCCTTGCGGACGGCCGAAGGGCTATCACTTACCACCTATTTCACTGTGGCAAGGTCATACATATTCTCGCTAACAAGACCTGGAATGCCTTACCAAGGGGAGCAGACTGGCTACTAGACAGGTACCAGGATGTCAATATGCCGTTTAAGCGTCACGAACTGAAGACGCACAAGCGTAGGTTTAGTTGATTCCAACTTCATATCAGAGTACAAGTACTAACTGGATCGCGGATGCACTAGTAACCGGAAGGCTTCTCACTCAACAATTCTCGTTCAACTCTGTAGGTATATCACGCACATGTTTAGATTATCATTTACTAATTTTCTAGGGTGCTCCATATAAATACATTGTCGAGGTTGACAGCTTGCCCTTCGAAAAGTCACCGGAGGTTGTTCGCCAAGCTCTAAAGACCTTGCAGGCAGACGTTAGCCAGGCAATTCCAGGTGCACTCCCAATGAACGAAATTCTAAATGTTGCATACTTTGAAGAACAAAAAATGGATGTAAGTTTCTGAAAACATTATTCTTTTGTATCCTTAAGCCTACTTAACTGATCCTGGATAGTTCCATGACGATGGTGAGGTAGACCTCGGGCCATGCGTGTCCTCGATATCCCTAGGTTCACCAGCAATGATGTATTTCAGAGTCAAGGCCAAATACTGCACGGGAAACATATCGGCTTCCGATAAGGCTCTCCTACAGCCTTCAAATCCTCGATGCCTCGACGCGAAGAAAGGAGAAGCCAAGCGACAATCGAAGAGGAATATTCTGGAGCTCAGGTTGCACCATGGCGATGTTATGATTATGGATGGCCGATCTATTCAAAGGCTCCTTGAGCATGCTGTTACCCCGGAAGGTTTTAGAATTGCAGCTACCGCACGGAACATCAGTTCACGTAATACCATTGCTAATGCGATGGAAGCTGGAAAGGCTATACCCAAAAATTCTGCCGTAACTGCTGATAGCGCGGCCAACGATAAAATTAAGATCCAAACCGAGACCGCTGAGGTGGTTCGGGAATCACAAACCCCCATTGAAGGCGAAACCTACGTGGGGCCTAGGTTAGGCAATACCCCACAATCCTACCCCCAGGCTACAGTCTCTGAGGAGTCTGTCGTGACGCCGCCAACTGAAAATGTCATGGGAGTCTTACGACCGGTTCAAAGTCCTGTGGTCATGGTCCCATACGAGAACTACAAATACAGGTATGGCATGTACAATATGGCGTCTGGGTCCGCGGCACCAGCGACTGCGATGGGTGCATGGGCCCCTCGAACAATTCCTTCTCAACCTTACGTCTCTGGGCAAGCAATGGTGACGGAACCTATTGGACAAAACAACAACGAAATACTAGAGCCAACAGCGCCACAAAATGAAAGCTCAAATTACGTATCGCAGGATAACTCTATGCTAGTCGCTAGTAGTAGCACCCCTGATATGGTGAACTCTCATGGGGGTGACAGTACTAGCATACCTATTCCGTCAAGTTGGTCGACTGAACAGATGGATCGTCTCCGAAGTCTATTCAAAAATAGTAAGCTAAGCCGGATTCTGTTTTGGTGCAAGCGATCAGCGTGGGTACTAACTGATGTTCTAGGAAATTCAGGAACGGATCCAAGTATGTAGAGTACGGGTTGAAGTGCTTCAACCGGCAGCCTACGAGAGAGTTTTAGTGCACTAATTATTGCTTTATCTGTAATATTGCTACTTTGGTTATGTAATTTCTTGTTGGTCACATCTGCTTTATGTTTCTTTCGATTTGGGTATTATTCCCTTGAGGTTTAGAACTATCATGAAAACAGATTACTACTTTGTTGATCCAGGGCATTCTCGATGAGATTTAGGTCTCAGATATTAATCGGTGGAAGGAAAGATGATAACGAAATACTACTTGGATTAATATCCATGACGATCTGGACGCGCTTTGAGTAGGCCATAGACTAATTATAAACCGTACATGATATCTATTTCAACTTCAAATATGCAAAGTAACGACGCTCCGTAAGTTCCTAGAGTCTAGTACATCTCCACCAATAGTCTTCTATTCTTCGATGCAACGTCTGGAACTCCTGTTCCACCAGTAATATAAGCTCTCTTCTGTCCCACCACCTTATTCAAGTAGTATATAGCTGCATGATTAGGGCCGGTTATCCAGTTACCCTCAGTAGTGTCAATAGCTTTTTCGCCACCAGGCTTCCGTCTAATAGCAGCAGCTGGTGCCTTTCGGATGATGTCAAAATCGAACCCGTTTTGAACATTGCTACCGTCGGTAGAAGCGATAATGGCGGGTCCGTCGCATCCTTGCTGTAGACTGATATCTCCATGGGCGCCATGGTCGTCACTAGCTTCGAGTTGGAACTCAACCCATGTGCATGGTAGTTCCTTTCCACGCTGGACACGGCCTTTGAAGCTAGCTGGCAGCTTGATGAATTTTTTGTCGTCAGGCTTGAGGTGGATTGATTTTAGTGGGTGGTCAAAGTTGGCACCGGCTGTACCGCTGCCGTTCCAGAGATTGTTATAAAAATAGTACTCTTCAGGCCTGTTGGATTTGTTGATGAGGGTGATGCCTGGGCCGTTTGGAGCTCCGTCCTTTTGATTGACGTCTTTCCCATTGCCTTTGCCCTTTCCATTCTGGGAAGCACCATCCTTCGGCTTGTCACCTTGGCATTTGCGGGCGCTGTTGGCGTTGAGGCACCTAGAGAGAGGATGATCAAATTTTGGCTCCGAGTCTTTTTCTTTCTCGGCTTGTTTATCTCTTTGTCGCTTTTTATCGGCTTCCTCATCCTCTTCGTCGACTTCAGCGTCGTCTTTAACTGGAGGACCACCTTGGTGGGCCTTGGCAGAATGCTGCTGGTCTTCTTTCGAGAGCAGGTCGCCGTTTGCTTCTTCCTCTGGGCTGCCTTCAGTACCGTCGGACCCTGGGCCTTCTTCCCCGTCATCACCATCGTTTGGATCTTCGTTTTGTTCTTTACTTTGCTCAGGAGAAGTCTCGTCATGTTCCTTTCCAGGAGCCTTTGTTTTCCCATTTGCAGTCGATTTGACATCCGGGCCTTTCGCTGGTTTGATATCTGTGTCGGCATCCTTCATTTCTGTATCTTCGTCGTCGCCTGCAACGCTTTCATTCTCTGATTGATCTTCAGAGTCAACTTCATCAACTGGCGCATCTTGGGCAGCGGATTTGGCAACGCTGCCCGGGTTTTCCTTCTTTTTCTTCTTATCCTTGTTCTTTCCCTTACCTTCGTCATTCCCATTCTTTCTCTTACCGGGCCGGGCGTCGCCATCGTTGTAGCATACTAGGATATCTTTACTTCCGTTGGCAGCGGAACTCTATACAGGTTGTTAGCGGAATCCTTGCGCGGAATAGCTATACACAGAAGCCACAAACCTGCTTGTTATCGCTGTCCTTGCCAGGAGAGCCTCCCCATGCGCCAACGCCAATGTAAGTCTTACCATCGGCGAAAGTCCGAACAAAGTCCTCTAGGTCCGGATTCTCTTTGATTGGACCAATTCGGATTACTCTCCCCTTCTTGAGAGTCACCGATTCTTTAAGCTTCTCTTTTGTCTCATCGGATGCTTCGCTCCACGCTTTATTAAGGTGTTGCATGAACAACGGGTCCCCTTTGCGTGTCCCGGGTGCGCCGACTTGCTGCACTATCAAGTTACCGCCCGCGCCAACGATATTGCTAAGGTCGATGAAATCGTTGCCGCCAAATCCTTAAAAGACAGCTTAGCGTCAGTCCCTAGAATATATAAAGATTACTCTTGATTTGGCCAACTTACCGGCTTTGGTGATCTCAGCCTGCTCGCCTTCATGGCCTTGATGAACGGCAATGATAGCACCGGAGCTACCATCCGCCGCCGCAATCTTTGCAGTATGGTGTGGCTTCACAACAATATCCTTATCGCCATTCCAACCATGCACCTCAAATCTTTGAGGGTGGTTAGACATGTTGCGGACATGTATGTAGTGAACTTTTTGCGCTGCCGCCACTGCCATGGTGAGATTATTTAGGTAGGTTCTAGGACGGAAGAAACGTCTGGGTCTTGAAATAGGTAAAGGAGAGTTATCTTGTTCAAAGTCGTATATGTCTGGTAATTTTTGTCTCTGGGAGTATTTTGAGATTTGAGGATTTGAAAAGTGCATTGATAGGGTTATTCTTGTGAGCTTAAATAAATCTTCCATTGTTGCTTGATTAGCTCGAAGGGCTTACGATATGCCGGCAGGCTATGAGAAAAACAGTTGCTTGTATTCATTCTAGAATGCCTTTCAAATTTTTCCATTCCCCAGCAATCCTGAATATAGCATGGCCTTATGGCCACTATGCACTATTGAGTTGAATGAGGTCAGAGCCATTACATGGTTGTGTTGTATATTTCGTAGACTATATGGATCCGCCTCACAGCCCAATATTGGCCAAGAGAGACCTCGAACAAGGGTGTCTGCAAGCGATCAAAGCTTATCGTAGCTTAGTAGGCATCTAGTTTCGTCAGCCTATGAAAGACGTCGGCAGTTCCTAGCGGCGTTGATCAAGCCAAGTATTTCTAGAAGTTCGGTATACGCGACTCTTAAGCTCTTAGTGAACCTCGTTACATAGCGCTCGCTAGGTGTGGGATCATCACTACATGCATGCAATCGAATCGAATCAGATAACAGCATCCTATCGTTTGCCTCCCGGCGGCCACCACCTGAGAACCGATATCTTACGTTTGATGATCTACGGCATCACCCCTCCACAATCCTCAGATGGTGGATACTTGTTCTAGTTAAGCTTTCTCTTGAAACTCGGTGTACGCGGGACGCTCTGGTAATCAATCAGGACTGTTGATCTGTCCGGTGCAGCCTCCCCCAGCAACTATTCGGCAAATATGTTTAAGGCTTAAGGCTGAATTGTGATCTTCGTAATTTCAGAGTTAGTTTAGCACTTCGGAAAGCGTGAGTGGCCAGGGCAATTGGGGTTGAAATCGCTAGGCTGCAAGTTGGACGTCATATCAGTAAGCTGGGGCCGATCATGAATCGATTCGAATTCGCAAGGCTGTACTCACCGTGGGTATGGCGATTCGCGAATTAGACACGAGCGGAGTTGATAGGATAGTCGATTTGCCCGGAAAGACATTCTGGCTGCGCCGACTGATCTCTGAAGTGAATGTTCACCCATCTCTAAGCGAGGCCGATGTCATCTACTAGGTATAGCTCCGTGACTTTGGAAACAACCTGGCACTGATTTCTTCAATATAAAAGTCTCCAATGTTTTCACCTTGATTATTATTGATATCAAAAACCCGGAAAAAACCAAACTCTTGAAATCCTAAATTCAAACCAGAGTCTAATTATCTACTATACATATACTTTACTATATTCATCTTTCACAATGGTCGTTAGAAAGCGCTGTCTTGCTTGGGACTGGACCAACACGAGGGACTGCCCTCAGCAAATAAACAAAGTCGACTTTGATGGTCCAATGCACTGTGTTAGCAACTGGAATGCCTGGGTAAGTCTATAGCGTGCCTCGGATATCTAGAATTAGTTGAACCTTTTTGAAGCTGACCGCCTTGGCTATCCTAGGAGCCACCAGAACTCAAAGATAGAGCCCCCTTTCGGCCTATGATTCACCTGCAGCCAGAGCTTGAGGGCGATGAATGGCAGACTATTGTCGATTCGGATGCTAAAATCGTCCATTACTTCAACGAGCCCGAGCGCAATGGCATCGCATGTGACTTTGCGGTCCAAAAATGGCACGACCAAGTCGTTCCAACTTTGCGCAAGCAACATCACAAGAAACTAGTCTCCCCTTCATGCGCTTCCGATCCAGCTGGGACAAAATGGCTCAAGGACTTTATGAACAAAGTTAAAGATGCACCTCCCGACTATATTGGCGTGCATTACTATGGCACTCATGCGGCAGACGCCAAGGAGTTCCTGCATAAGATTCATAAGGAATATCCAAAGCAGCCAATTATTGTTTCCGAGATCGCATCCATTTCACGAAACAAGAAGAACGTGTACGCGTTTACCAGGAACATTGCAAACTGGATGGACCAGCAGGATTGGATCTTCGAGTATACCTTCTTCGGGTGCATGAGAAACATGCCGGATGACTTTGTTAGCCCGGAGGCGAGACTGATGACTCCAAAAGGAGATTTCACAAAGTTGATGAAGTTGTTGATGCATGAACAACCTATCAAGAAGGAGCATAGTCACAAAGCTCAGGACGCTGAAGCGAAGGAAGGTGGAGGAAACGGTGGAGAGAAGCGTCAACACGATGACGGTGCTCGCCCGGATGAAACGGATGAACCGGAGGATGATGACCCTGAGGATGAGAAGCCGAAGCGCAAGGATGGAAACCCTGGTAATAACAAGAATGAAGGAAGGGAGAGCTGCGATGGCGGCGAGGGACCTAGAGGCTAGACTCCGCAGAGTATTAAGGAGGCAGAGGTGTACATGTCTACGTAGATTTCTAGCCATCAAATATATTTTAACAAACAAGCAAACCTTCAATACCTACTGGCTGAATAGAATTCGATATAAAAGCCCACGATAGAGTACCATTACGTATTGGGAATAGCGATTAAAGGGACTAATAATTCATGAGCAGGAAGCTACAGTACTTTTATCGGCGAGGTTCCAGCTACACAACTGCACAGATCGGCTTCTGGCGCGAGAGAGCCTCGATTCTGATAAGAGTTTCTGTTTCCCGAGATTCGGCGCCAAAATTAATTCGCTACAAGGCTGCCGGTATGGACAGGACCCAAGATCTTAGTACGTAATTAGATCAAGCTGCTTTATTTCACGCTAATTCTATTAAAGCGGGGTTGAGGGGGGTCAGCGCTGGCGCGGCTTCTACCGATACGTGTGCACTGCCACTAGCAACTTCTGATCAGGACCAGGACTTTTACCTGAATACCTTTTCTTGGGATGGAGACCATTGGCACTCCACCTGAAATAGCCTTAGCCATTACCGCAATTCAGAACCCTATGAGTAACTTGCATAAACAAAGTAGAGAGTTTGAGTGCAGATAGTAGATTCAAACCCTCATCTACGAGGTTTCGGCCGTTCAAAAAAATGCTCAGTAGATTAGCCTTCAGCTAGGGAAACGTATATCTTTCTTAGGATCCTAGATAGTAGCACCTTCGGAATCTCATTAGACAAGCCTGAATTCAACTGCATAATGATTTCTTCGGTCCTGGGCCTAGAACGTATGGAATATGAATAGCTCGCTAAGATACAACTTTTGAGGTAATGGATTTATAGAGATTCTTCGCATGGAGAAAAGGCAGCATTTTAACACCATCAGCCTTGAGCTTGCCAGCATGCTAGACTTCAAACAAGTATAATTGGTAAGGAGTGGGGTCACCACTTTGCCTATCCCATCCTTGCTTCAGGAGCCAAGGCTAGGATTTTTCAATCCATCTTCGCAGCCATGCAACGCGCATTTCGTTACTCCGTTTTAATCGGGATCTGTATCCGGGTTGAGAAGATTTGAGACGGCTAGCCGCTCAGAGTCTCCCTTCGCCTCTTCCCGCAATTTAGAATTTAACTCCCTGGCCTTTTTGTTTCTCTTTTTATTACGAATGATGCAGTTAATAAACCAGCTTGCGTAAACTTTAGGACTCTGCTCCTTATCCCTTAGCAAGCGTAGAAGAAGGGGGTCTTCTGCTATTTTCTCGGCAATTACGGATTGCTCTAGGAATTCTGGATAATCTTCGTAGTCTCGTAGGAGTTCTTTCATATTTTCCTAAGCGGTCTGTTGGTAATGGGCGTTCCTGTGGATGTGGGGGATACAGTACCTGAATTCGCTTCCATGCTATCTGGTCCGGGTGAAACGTCAACTTTTCGGGGATGCCTAGCTCTGCTCGAATCCATTCAGTCTTTTCATATATGGAAATATGCCCTTTGACCTCTGCGGTATACGCAGCAATGCGCTGTATATCGTCCTGGGACATAATTTTGGAATTTGCTCAGTCTCGCCGTTGTTTAGTTGGTTGCGGGGGATCGGTATCGATACTTATCGATATCAAGTTGAAGTCGCGTGAAACTTGCACGCCTCGCCGACGCGACAGGGGTTTGAGCCTTGGCATTGTCAATTTTGCGAGGAATGTAGGCGAGCTGGGCGGGCTGAGCAATCTGAGAGGAAGGTAAAGGCGAGATCTAGGTTGCAAATGAGCCGGCAATGGACAAACATCCGGCAACTAAAGCTGAGCGATTGCTCAAGTAAATTGGAAATAATTTCCGTGGAGCTGTACACTACAGGAAAGACTATACTCACAGTAGAAAAGTCCTCTATCAGCACTGCAGAGTCTCATCAACATATCCAGGCTGTGGTGCTGGCAACACTTCGTTTGGCCTGTAACCCGCGCTCGAAGCATCTTAAAATCTAGCAATCCGAACCACTCGCAACACAGAGATAAACTAGATAATAGTATTCTCTTCGAGAGCCATGCCATCTTGTAAGTATAAAGCAGCATAGGTATACTCTATTTACCACTAGGGTTGGTAGGACGACATCGTATAACTATACGTGCAAAATTGCGAAAGTGTCTTCGACGAAGCTCGAAGAGTAGCGTCGGCGAAGTGTTGTCCCGTGTTATTTTCAGACTATCGGCTAAACTCGAAATAGGGATACATTTACGCAGGGATTCTGCCGACAAATATATACTTCGCATCGGACAATGTTGGCTACTCTAACAGAGGTAAAACTTTACGGTCGGTGCCGAATTTCCGGTCCATAATTGGGCAATATAACTAGAAAAAAGTCTCTACAATATGGATGGGACATGAAGTGAAACATTGGCCCTCCGCTTCCCCATCTGGCCTAGAATAGATACATGCTGAGTGACAACAGACTAGCGGCTAACGCGGTTGTGCTATTTATAACTAGCCAACCAGACAGGCCGCGGCCGAACGACACCCTATTTAGCAATCGCTTTGCACTACTCTACCTGGGTACCTAAGCTCACTGTTTTATCGGCGCATGTCGGGAGAAAGCTAGAGATAAAGCCGACACTTGAACTAGATGCCTGTTATTCTCGTATACACCCTGTCTTTCTAAGTGCGACTATCTTGCGAGGCTCTTGGCACGTGGGCGCTGAAATCGAAGGCAATTAACAATAATTTCTCAGGGATTTTCTCAGCGTACCACTTAGCATTATGCATCGCTGCGCCTTAGTGTACTATATTACTAATTTTACTCTGAAATCACACTCCTTTATCCAATCCGTCAACTAGATAACCAGTATACCTTTGTGTCTTCGAGATAGTTGTAATTGTGATCAGTGTCTTATGCTGAAAAGTACCCAGAAATTTAGGAAGCTTTCTGTGAATGTCTCCCATATATAGTCTCGCAGGAAAACATCACATAAATCAAGTCTGCTACTATGGAGGGAGGGCTGCCAGAGGGCCTGCCTTGATCTATCTTGATAACGTTTGCCACTATATATATGTCATTACACCGCTCTAATATTCCTCTGCCATTGAACTCTGTCCTCTTTCTTCTTCACCACTGCCCCCATCTATCCCAAAACGTATAGCACAGGTAGCTGTCTGTCTGGTACATGATGGCTTAGACGAGTCCATATCGCACATTACCTATACTAAAGGTTCTTCCTCAGCTTGGGTGATGTTTTAGTTTTCGACTAGAGAGTGGCTTTTATACCTTAGCCGTTAGACGAGAATTTCTTTCGCCGTTTCGTCCGAAAGGTCACGTTGACAGAATTCGAAACTTGAGAATGGTGAGTTTTCCTCTTTATTTTTTTTTTTTAAAGAGGTTTCTCACTTAGCGGCCTCCACGGCTACATTGCATGGATGATCATGGGCAACAGCGTTCTGTGTTAATGTATTGCATGATCAAGGCATAATATCAATGATGAATGTTAATGTCATCCTTCTAAGATCGTGTGCACGCGTACGCGATCGATGGTGAACACTTCCTTTGAGTCTGAGAACGCTAACAAGAGGTTTTAAATGTTTTTTAGGGTGGGGAAGTAGTTAGTCTTTGTGTGTTTCGAAACTTTTTTCATAAGCAAGTTTTTCTTGCTTGGGTTTGTTTGCTTACCTTTGTTGTTGACTATTACATGTTCAAATTATTTTGGGAAAGGACTGCCAATACTGCTGTCTATATACTATGCATAGAGGTGCAGGATTTAAATTTATTCAAATCTCGCTTGTGGGTTGAGATTTACGTTTTTTCGGTGGTACGACGAACGCTGGCGGATCGCTGGCTATATATGCGCTAGTTATATCAAAGTTTGTTAGTTAATCACTGCAAGGAGGAGAGGAGTCAGAGTCTCTTTTGGAGGCTACCCGAGTATGGAAATATATGTCTATATAGCTATATAGGTTTGGGCTTAAAACTTTGTTGTAACCTCTAAAGCACTGGAGACGCAATATTTAAAAAGAAAGCTCTCGATATGAGGTCTTCCAACGTTGATAAACTGGTTTCATACGACTTCTGGTCTCCCACATATTGGGCGCAACAGTAGGCAGAAGGGTGTGTTGCCTTGTGTTACTTTTTTAGTCCATCAGTTAAGCTATAAAGCAGTGTCATAACCGGACTCTAGTGCCCCACAAAGTTGGGCACGACACCTTAGTTGCTAACGAGACTGAGCTAGAAGTGGAAGAATAGTTACACAGACTGCACGGAGGGTTTCGTCCACCAGGCTGACGGACTGCGCAGCTGCGTGCCTGAGACTAACAGACTACTAATCCCAGGACAGACTACACAAACGTATTTCTGATTTATCTAGACCTAGGGTTGGAGGGAAAAAACCAAGGAGGTTAAGTGGTGTTGCAGCTAGGTGGGCATAAGCCCGGTTCATTGTATGGTGATATATTGACTAGTAAGCTAGATACTCCTAGTAGGTATTTAAAAAAATACTAGCAACCTAACGCTACAGAAAAGCGAAAGATGTCCATCCGAGGTCAACTAAACGTCCCAAACTAAAAGTATTTACTAGCTACTAAAGTACTTTAGTTACACAGTACTTACTTTGGTGCTCTTCTGGTTTAATTAGAAAATAAACAACACAGAGGTATCGTACGGTAGACTAACAGTAGACGATGGAGGTTTGCGTTCCGCAGACTACGGTAGACGCAGGCTGCAGGGAGTTATAATCGGCTTAGTGTACAATGAGATCCGAAAGTCCACACCAAAAAGAGGCTCTCGGGTAAATTCAGGCGATAACCCCACATCATCCATAGGTAACACATCGCGATGACGGCGAAATATACCGATCTCGAGCGAAAAGCATACTAAGTAGAATTCAAGACTATTATTAAACGATCGGCTCCACCATTCGAAGTTCGAGAACTGCTTGGGCTGCCAAAACTCCGCCCGACAAATTTCGCTTATGATCAAGCCCGGAACGAAATTCGAATTGAGCTCCTTCACGTCGCTGCGTTAGTCATCGCCATGACACTAATGCTCGATGGTTAGAAGGATATTCGAGACATCCTAGACGGTCGCAACTTGAATGATGTGGACCAGCAGATCGAGATTGCGAGTCTGATTGAGAAACTCGAGTCGCTTCGAGGTTCACCTGATGGTGCAATGGCGCGTGATTATATTATTCGTATAGCTTCTAACACATCGTTTAGGTATACAGATAAGCCGTGGATCTTTACCGAGTGGTTCCGATGTAGGTATCTTGAAAATACTACTCGCTATCGGAGAGCAAGTGGCCAGAGCACGAGACTAGAGGAAGACAAGAATTATGATAATACCGATGCACCTATGGGAACTGCAGCTGGCGAAGATGAGGTCGAAATTAAGTGGCGCGACCGGGAAAGATTTTTGGAGAGTGATCGTCTAGCGAGCGTGTTGCGCAGCTATAATGCGACCACACTCAACACACGCAGCTTAAGACAGAAGGCATAGCTATAGTGTGGTGGCCCTAGGATTCTCGGGTATATAGGGTCTCTCGGGATGTCGTACAGAAGTTAAGAAGGAAGGAATCTTCTGATACATTTTCCATGGTTACTACTTCATGCTTTCCGTCAATAAAATATAAAATTATATACAAAGGATGATGTTTCCCTCACAGATTTACCCGCAGGTTTACCCCCGGCTGTGTAGGTACGTTTGGCGCGTTTATTGATCTTCAACCCCTGGGAAGCGTTCGCGATCGGGTTCTGAGGTTATATTTGTGACCCGGTTCATTTTCTTGAGAGCGGTTTGCTCGATTCGACTAAGAGCTACAAGCGTCTAGGGACGATTTAGCTTTTCTTAAGCTTAGGCGAATTAAAAGGTTCGCTCATATTCCTGATACGAGTATTCTCCTACACGTTATACATGCCCCTTTCGAGGTTTCGATGAATCCTGGTGGTAATGACCTTCCTCAAAAGCATTTATTTTACTTTTGAAGCTGTTAGAAAAAAATAATAGAAAATTTTGGCGTCCCACTCCTCCATGTTGGAGATTTCTTCCATCCTGCCACCAGGGAACCTTTCTATTCTTCTCCCAGAACTCAGATACGCCACCATTCTATTATCGCAAAATAGTTTCTAAACGGTCTTAGTCTGTTGTATTTTATTTTGTGTTGTTTGAATGAGATTTTGGAACGGAACAGAGATTGGAGGGACATGTCGATGGTGTAAAATTCGCACCCACCAGGAAAGACTAAGAAGCCCAGACACCAGACATTTCTCTCGTCAGCCAAAACACCTTATATATAGAGAAATACGAATCTAGTGTCTATGAATGAGACAGATGAAGCCTGCATTTGTAGATCTACCATTGGAGGTAGACACCTAAGCGATGTGTTGTCATGTGTTATTTTTCGGCGTAGTGGCTAAACCGGAAGGAGGAAATATTCCTTCTGAGTTACACAAACGTATACGGGTAAAACGTATACGGACACGTAGGAATCGGTTGGCTAACGACCTCGGTCAAAAACATATTTTTAACATTAGGTTGCTAGCTACTCTTAGGGGCTAGATCATGGCGAAGAGAGTATATCGATATCACCGATGCAGCGATTGGACGCTGTACATGTTGAGAGTATTTTGCAGCCATTGCTGCCAATCTTCAAACGGTCATCTCACGGCCATTTCACAGTTATATCACAATCCTTCCGCAGTTACTTTGCAGTCATTGTACAATCATCTCGCAATAATTGCATATGAATAGCGAGAGGCTAAAACTTGCCAATGAGTCTATCCTAGGTCAAATGACGCGTCTCGAACGAAAAACCATTCACACTTCTAATACACGTATTCCCTGGATTCCTTAGCAGTTGGAATCAGAACTGAGGCCATTAGGGCTGCCTTGGCAGCGAAAATTTTGTTGCGCAACACACAACACAAAACATATTTCCAACAAAACATATTTCCAACCATCTTCTGAGGTTTTTTTTCGTCAACCCGTAGGAACAACGCCTATGAAGCCAACGAAAAAAAAGTCATGAAGGTTTGAAGATGAAGAATCTTCAATGGATGAAAGCAAAAATAATGCGAGCTGAATGCCCGAAGACATTTAGCGACCTCGAAACTGTCGCGCTGTGCAATGCGAAGTCGAAAGTCGAGCCACCCTGATTAATGAGCCAGGGGTGCCCTCACAAGGTAAGTATGATTTTTGTAAGAGGGTCGTAGGGGAATGGCTGCTTAAATAGTTTTCTTGTGGGTGAAGGCCAACGCGAGGGAAAATTTTAGGCGTGTTGTGTGTCACCCTCCACAAAAACGGAAAGGTGCTCGCCAAAATTATTAGGGCTGGCAAGGGACAAAGACAGTCACGTGAGCTGTATTGAACTGTATTAGCCGTTCGACGACAGCAACAACACAAAAGTTGGGTGGACCAAGCCGTGTTGGACCCGCTTGGCATCCAACTTGGGATTCCCAGCAAATTTTCTGTTACGTGTTGGAATTTGCCCGCCGTAACCTCTCACACGGAAACATCGGTATTCTTGTAATTTGCCAATTGCTATCATGCAGCATCGGATGGGAAATATCTAAATTCTACAAGGAATCAACAAAACTTACTTAGATAGCAAAGTGGGGGTATTGATTTGTTATCGCAACAAATATCTCTTAAGGATGGTGCACGGTGCGGGCTAAAGTAAAGGAAAAGGGCTAAGGAATGTTAATATATATATGCGGTCCTCCGGCCCTGCCGGCTGCTTGCTTCCTTTGTACCAAGATATATCAGCACATCTCATCCAAACCATCCTCTTATTCTAATCTTTTCATACTATATGCTATATCCTAGTATTCAGTTTATATCTACGTAGTATTCAGGGCTAAGCTTCAAGCGCAAGCCCACCGGTACCGCCAGTAAATTGTATAACTTGGCCTTGCATTGGTGCGAATCCATTACCTTAGCTATCCTAAGACAAGGCTGATATGATATCAAGTACCGATTAACTACATGTTTGGAATCCCAGATCTAAAGTTAAAGCGCAGATATATATATCAATCACGTGATTGTTTGACCATGGACGCTACAATGGCTGGAATAGATGCACGGGATCCGCGGGAGGGGAGAGGACCAAGTACGAGTTCCACGCCGCGGCAGCAGCGAATCATCATGGAGCCTGTAGAACGCAAACACGAAAGGGTAGATACTCTTCGCAAACTGTTAGCGGAGGAAATAAGTAAGTAATTTATTCCAGTCTCAGCAGGAACCCCTCCTTAGTGTTAGTCAGAGAAACAGCATGGCAGAGACGTGAACCCAGAACACATCACCAACACATACAAGGGCCGCACCTTTTCTTACATCTTCATATCGACTGAGGATCCCGACCAGCAGCCTAGGGTTTCAATCGCGTCTATCAACGAGTTGAACTACTACAAAATGAAAACCCTTCTTCGGGAAGGGAAGATCAAGGTATATACAAAGGCAGAATTCGAGTATAATCCTCAGAGTCCAATGTTGCCCGGCCGATCGCCAATTTGTTTTCAATCTTTGGGACCGGGGACCCCTCACCCACAGCTACCGTACTCCCTTGGTGCGGAGACTCCGCCCATCCCACTCACAAGTCCTCCACTACCCAGCAGTAGCGAACAAGAGCTCATCCAGCTTGAGATGCAGGACCCGGTGGGCGACGTTTTCGCCATGGCCCTCGACCCACCCCCCGACAATACTTCCGAAAATCTGTTCAAACGAGAAAGGGGACAGTTCATCCAAGAATATCTGATGAGAGCAGAAGCAAACTGCCGTGAATTAGAGAGCAAACTCAGTATCAGTTTTGAGAATGAACACCAAGGAAGTGAAGTTCAGTGCCTCAAAGCTCAACTCAGTGCTGCGAAACAAGCGATCCAGGAACGGGATGAGAAGATAATAATGTTAGAAAAGGAGAAAGGAATGTTGAAACGGGAGACGGATTTTTTTCGAAAAGAAATGTTTGGGTAGAATAGACACCGACGAGCGGAGGTGATGGCCGTTAGGAATCGGCATTTCTGAAGATGATTACTAGATCTCTCGACCAGAGAATCTGTATTTACATGGCGACTGCTCTTGAGTTATATATAAGCAAAGCAATAGGCAAGCACATATACAATGCAATTAGCATTAAGGTCAGCATAGCGGGATCCCGATCCAGCAGCTATTTACAACAGTTCCGCCCGCTTGAGCAAAGGATAAAATTTTAAACAATCAAGCAGCATTTCACTTGGTTAGAACCTTGCCAGAGCATGTTCCACAAACACACTAGTTTGGGGTGGGTGGGGGGACAACGAGGAGACAAACACCAAAGCCCCATAAGCTCATCCGTTTTCGACTAGGCCCCCTTCGCCTGCTCAACCAGACATAGCTCATCATTCCAAAAAATACGGAAGAGAGGCTTTTGACTGCTTGGCTAAAATCTGCAGCAATTTCGGGGTTATACCTTCAAGATCACAAGAAAGAGTTCGCCGGGGGTTTATAGCTCTCGTGGTTTGCTCACTGCCCTGACAATATATTAGCACCCAAAAAAGTTGAATCTTTAGGAGACATTGTTGAACTTTCGAAATCGCTATGCTTAGGGGAGAGTGCTCTAGTAAATACTAAACCGGCGCGCGTAAACCTTTGAGTTCGACTGAAAGAGTGAAAGATACAATTCAAAGCTTATGGAAAGCGGGTTATCTAGTCTCCGCTGGATTCGTTCCGCGGCCGTGTGGCGTTGTTCTAGGAAACATCTCAAGGGAAAGTCTGACTTTTACATACCTAACAGAAACGGCACCTATACAGACCATCCCGTTAACGCCGAGCCCCTCCTCCTACACGCAGAAATATTAAGCATGTCATCATATGTATAGGAGGTCCATTTAGCCAATATGATCGGCATCATTGGTTTTTCAGTAGAATAATTGACCACCAGTTCGTGCGAGTCCCGACATAATCTATCGAGAATCAGAGGTGTTTGACTTGATAGGTTGCGCGGCCTCGCGCATCGGCTTCCAGACAATAAATTTTAATACTCAGATGGTTGTGCTGCAATAGTTGAGGATGCACTTTGTATCGAGGCTGCAGACTTTGAACTGAGGCTAGTGGCTATAGTATTTTGTCGTCCTTTCAAATGGAAAAAATTATCTACAATCTGAGATGGCAGGAGCAGAATGGTGTCCATGGAAAGCCAGCTGCCCGAGGCGTATAGCGGGTAACCGGGGGCAGTTGTCCGTTGGCATCATAGAATCACTGGCAGTTTGTATTATAGTATACCAATACCAGTACCCCTATATATATATATATGTATAAGTAATTTTTGCGCCTGTAGCCACCTATATAGCTATCTCACGAGTGGGACTTTAGCATGGCACACTCGCAGGGTTGAGAAACATAGAAGGCTGGTGGGTGTGAGAAGCAGTAACGTTAATTTATAATACAAGTCTCGTCTCGCAAAGCCAGACTGCCCACTTTGCTGTCCGCGTTGCCTCAGAATGCGTTTTCTGCAGGCTCATCTGGTTGCGATAGAAAATTTATAGAAGGCAGCAAGTTTTGCGAGCAGCCTTTGCAATTGGTGAGGGTATTCTTGGAGGATTTTAACCGGACACCAATCTGAGTTCCATGCCCCCTGCATACCGCACCAGTACTAATGTTCGACCTCGGTTGTCCTTCATTTCTATATCTGCCCCCCTCTTTATTAAAAAGTCGACAATATCTGTGCGCTCCTCCCTCGCGGCAATAAATAGCGGCGTTTCTCCGTCAGCATCCTTCGCTTCTACATCTGCCCCTGACTTTATTAACAGTTTGACAAGATTAATATCCGTACCTAAACTGACAGCATATAGTAGCGGCGTAAAACCGTAGGCGTCCTTTGCTTCTATATTTGCCCCTTTCTTTATTAAGAATTTGGCGGGACGCACGTGATTTCTCCTTATGGCAATCAATAGCGGGGTTGAACCGCTAGCATCCTTCGCTTCCATGTCTGCCCCCCTCTCTATTAACAGCTTTATAACATCAATACTCACACCCCAAAATATAGCGAACATTAGCGGCGTAGAACCGCTAGAATCCTTCGCTTGTATATCTGCCCCCCTTTCTATTAAAAACTTAACCATGTTAATATTCGGGTTCCAACCCGCCGCCTCGAATAGTGGTGTTCGACCTCGGCGATCCCTCGCCTCTATGTCCGCTCCCCTCTCTATCAATAACTTGGCAATGTTAATATCCCCACTCCGACTCACGGCCCGAAACAGCGCTGTCTGACCATAGTTGTTTTTTGCTTCTATGTTTGCCCCCCTCTCTATGAATAATCGAACAGCCTCCACGCGCCCTTTTTCCACAGCATGAAATAACACCACCCGACCCCCGTGACCCCCCGCCCCTATATCTGTTCTGTTGTCTACCAGGAACTCTGCAACCTCCATATGCCCAGAACTAACTGCCCAAAAAAGTGGCTTTTGACTATATTCATCATCCTTCACCTCTGTATCTGTTCGCCCTTCTGCAAGTAATCTGACAATTGGTAACGGTAGCCCCAAAAAAGCTGCGATGTGAAGACTAGACATCCCCTTCCGAGATTTAAATGTTTCTAAATCGGTGAGCCGATCAATGTATCCTTCGGATATAGCTCGAATGTAAAAAGATTGGAGGTCATTGTCACGAAGGAAATTCAGAACTAAGGGCGTTATGTCAATGAAATCATCGGCGCCGATTGCAGATTTCCGAACATGGTCTACCCAATTCTGGGAGGCATATTTATAGAGGGGATTCGAGTATAGTAACGCCAAGAATCGCCCTTCGGTCAGGCGTGAACCCGTTTTAAAAGCGTCGTATGACATGTAAGCAATACAAGTAATCGCAATGTCTCGATTGGCGTGGGGAAACCAGCGTTCCCATGTTCGCTCGAAATATTCTTGGGCTGTAAAATGTACCAATCTGGCTATGTTGCTTTCTTCGTCAACTGCGATTAATCCGGAACATAAAGACACCATATCTTCAATTTCCGGAAAGTTTTCTTTGTCAATCTCTTTTTTGTCGTAATCTTTCTGGTCGGGTTCGACGGCAAGCGCATGCTGAAGTTCCACTATAGTAAGCGGTCTCGATGCACAGGTGATCCATGAGAGGATCTGATAAGCTAGTTTCCTAGAATCCTCATCATTGCTTTCCTCGATTCTCTTCATAGCATCTTCGTATGCGCAATCGTATGCCATCTTCCCTGAAGAAAGAGTTTTTAACGTGCGGTTTATTATCTTGAATGTCGGCCTGTTCTTAATTGATTCGAAGTGAAGTTGTGCAAGGAGGAACCTATCGGATACCCTTCTAGTCAATCTCTCTTCAAGAAGAACAACTTAAGCGTTGTCGTACAGCGTGCTTGGCGAGGACGTACATTCCGTTAACGACTCTTAAAATCTCCGTTTGAATAGGGTCTTTGTGTGATTTTAGGACAGCTTTGCCTGATCTTTTTATTCTGCTATCCAAGTACTTCCGCACATCTTCATCGGATGCTTTTATTTCAAGACTCGCGCTGTTGATGCTCTGGAATCGGCCGACAATTTCAGGAATGAATCTTGAGGTCGCAAAGATGTTGGTATTACACTCGTGATGCAGCCTAAAGAGCTCTTCGAGAAATATCGAACGGCAGTCGTTTTCCAATTGGCATTCGTCAAGGGCATCGATTATTATGAAAGTCCTAGAGTAGAAAGCAGCGAGCCAGTGGAGGGTCTCAACGATTTTGCTCCGAGATGGTCGGCTCTTCCCTTTATGTCGATTAAATAGCTCCTTCACACAGCCCGGCACCGAATTCTGTCTCTGCGCCAATTGCTTCAACAGACTGAGCAGTATAGTGTCGACATTTTGAATCCCAGCTCGTTTGAAATTGAAATATATATACGCAATACCGATTTTATCATCGTAAAGGTACTGAGTCGAAAGGTGATCGATAACTACAGCTGTCAGGATCGTTTTGCCTGCCCCAGGAATTCCTGGACAAAATAGGACTTTCCCTTTTGTACGCAACCAGTCTTGGTATATAGTAGAGCTTAGAAGCCATTCTCCAGTTTTTGGCTGCCGAGTATTGAAGAAATCGTTCTGCTGGGAGGTATAGTCGATGTCTGTGAGCCAGTTAAATATCTCATCTTCTTGCTCTCGGTCCATGGCGTGCCTCAGTATGGTGAGCTCACTAAAAGCTATTCTGTGTCAGAACTTGCATGAGTTTGATGTCAAAGGTCAGTGCAGAGAATCGCAGTCACGTGATTAATCATCCTTGCGAGACCGAGCTGCCTTTGTGATACCAGGGAACGACAGTAGAAGGAGAATCTGCCTACAACCCAAAACCGTAGGCTGATGGGTAGAAAAAAAATAGATTTAACTAACCTTTGTTTAAAATTTCTTTTCCTCTTCTTTCCTTATCCAATTCAGTCGGCTGAACATATCCCAAAAGCTGTTTTGCACATGCCGCAGCTACAACCGCGCAATATTCTTGCCAATCATCATTCTTCTCCGAATTAGCATAGTCGCAGATGCCCCGAATGATAGCAGCTGGAAAGCCTATAAGACCAGCTGCCTCCATTTCGATGCATAATACCCTACCCCCAAGATCCTTGTTGATTCTGTCTCGAAGACTGGCATCTTTGATCACCTGATTTCCGGACGCTATTAAACCATAACGAACTGGTACGTTGGTAGTCGTTCCGTACTGTGATGTAAAGTATGGATACTCTACTGTTACTTGTTGGAGATACTCTGGTATTCTTGTTCGGGCTCTTTGGTGCTCGGACTCGAACTTTGATATCGCCGATAGTAGGGCGTCTGGCGGATAGTAGCGCTTGTCAATATGTTCGAATCTGCCATCCTTAGTTTTGCCGAAATCCCACTGAGTCCACTCGGTGCTAATGACGACGTCACCGAGCTTGACATTAGGCGGGATACCGCCCCCAATCCCAACCATAAGACCAACTTTAATGGATGGGAAAGTATTAGTCATCTGGGCTGCAGCTTTTGCCGCCTGGCTGGTGCCGACCCAATCCTTCGGGAGGCAGGTTATAACGACATTATGTAGGCCGATGGGTCCAAGAGTATAGCAGTTAGAGTCGTTTGCTGACTTGGGGAGGTCTGGGTGTATTTCATCTAGCATTGATATCGCGACAGCCTGCTCCTTTGGTAGCGCGCAGATCCACCCCACGCTGTATTCCTCATGAGATCTGGGGTTGTCTGCTATTTTTGCGGCCATCTCAAGTCTCTAGAATAAAACCTAGTCTATTTGGTTATATAGAGCGAGGATTCAAACGCTGCAAATGTCCTGGCGTGTGGGCTTGTCTTCAAGCTGAACGTTTAGGAACACTCGAGGCTGATGGATTGCTCGAGGTTCCTGGTTTTATAAGGTGTGCTACAGCCGAACAAAGTGTAAATGAAGGCCTGACTGTGAGGCAAAATGTACGTTGAAATTAGGTATGCCCCTACAGGCTGGAGCGTAGCCTTAAGGCGATCAGAATAGAAATCTTTTTCCTGATGTGGTAATCTCTGATCGAATCTAAGATTGGTCCGAAAAATAGTTATGCGGATTTGCGCGAAGCGGGGTATCAAATTATCAAAGCCTCGAACGCCTCAATGCATACGCAGCTCGGCTGCGTACCAATAGCGTGCACATATGGATATGACCCGGCCCGTTGTGTTGTCAGCTCGTCGCATGAATGCGCGCATATACGCATGCGTAGGAATTCATCTCTAGACCTAGGACGAGGCTAGTCATATAGATCATACGGACATGTAGATAGTGGCCCATAAATTCGGATTCCGGTTTTGACGGTAACAGAAACAATAAGCTATTGCATGTTAATTAAAGGAAAGGGCTCTATTATTCGTAAATCTGCAACTATGTGTGATTTAATGATGTAAGTGCCGAACAGGATTTCAACTCAGCAAGCAAAGTGGGCAGCCGAGGGCCATAAGACAACTTTGATCCTGTTTCCTCTCAAAACAGGCTTCGGTACAGTGATCAAACTTGCGGTTTCTAGTGATACTAACTAGGAGCTAGTGAATATTTGGAAGTAGAAATTGATTGGTTACATGCTAGGCTTTTATGGCAATTATTTTTGATAGAAATGCCCCATACCCTACAGGCTCATCTTCAACTTCTAGTATTGTTTCCTTTACTAGGAGTGTGCATGCACTGCACTGTTGCTGATAATCTATCTAGATGCAGCGACGAAATAGCTCATGCTTACCCCGGTCATCACTGGTATTGCTACTCAAGACTGCCATCATTGGCCATATTGGTTGCTCTTCTTCTTATTATTAAATATTAGTCCCGTAAAGCTATTGGGAACATCACCTAGGCGTTTTAAATGCTGGTGTGTAAAGTTCATAGTACTATAATAAGATTAGATGAGATTCACAGTGCTTTAAAGCTAAAGTCTCGAATCCAGATGCTCGTGTGGGCTGTCAGAAATGACTACCCGCTTGCAGTGCAACAATCAAAAATGCAACATTTAACATAAACAAAAACAAAAAAAAAAAAAAAACCTCTTCGTATGATAGCATTCACTACCAATCCGGGTTTACAACAAAGCACCCAAGTCTAGTCCTGAATTAATGCAGCAACTCTTTAACGCCAGGTAACCCCAAATATTTCCTTGTGCACTGATTTTTTCTAAAGCATTTACTGGAGCCTCATAGCTTATAATCGCGCGTCATTCTAAAACTTATTCTATCCGAGCACGATCCATGATTGAGAAGCTAGAGGTGCTAGCACTTTATAATTTAAACAGCCGCATTGTAGTAATTAACAGAGGCCAAATTCCCATGAAGCTCGAAAGCGGTTTGTGTGTAATCACTTCATATCCTAGCCTAGCTGGAATCTTGAAATAATACAGGATAACATCCTGTAGATGAAGAGAATCTGCCGGGACTGTCCGGACATGCTGAATTATCCACTAAGCTTTATGGCAAGAATAAATACGAGTTTACTTGACAAATGCATTATGTTTTTTCCTGTAAACTTAGCTTGTGATGAAAAACGTTGTAGAGAGCTCTTTAAAGCCGATTATTTCTTACCTTTGATCGTATCTGTAGTTTATAAGGTATCTTATAACCTAGACTACCGCCTCTCCTTATGATACTAGCGCATGCCTCTGACACGACTTATATGGCTCATAAAGCTGGCAGTCTAGATCATAAGACAAATTTTAAGTAATCGCAATAATATATACATTTATACATTCCCCTTTATATACAGCCTAAAAAGGTATATATAGCACTTGAAAGGCACTTCTAAGGGTTTATATAGGTATAGGTAATTCCTCAAAATTTCATTTTAATCTCTTAGTGTCTGCGGATATGCATATATGGTAACGTATTTAAGTGCAATATCTCTCTAATAGCTGCAAAAAACGAGACAGTATAAATCAATAAGTTAAGGAAGGTATTCTAGATCTTCTATTGCTTTCCTTTTCCGCTTCCTCTTTACTGGCTTTCTTCTAGGTTCATTAGATGACGATTCCCCAGTCCGCTTTCTTCTACGTTCAGTAGATGATGATTCCCCAGTCTCTGTATACATAGGGGAGCTAAGGGACTCAACAGGCCCCGAATTGCGGCCCAAATGTTGGGTCATCTCAGGGTCCGGAAGTAATAGGTCATTTTCCGATCCACTAGATTCCTCGCTGTGGTAGTCTTCGTAATATCCGTAGGGAAAATCTGTGTATTCCAGGTCAGAAGCATAGTCAGAGGTCTGGTCATCGGAGTCATCGTTCTGGTGGCGCAGCGCCCTCGGGGAATTTAAAAATGATGGCGGGGACGTAGTAGTGTTGTCTTCCTCACGGCCTGATTCCGGCAGACGACTTGCCGGGGATCTAACTGCAGCAGCCTTGAGGGCTTTATGCACGGCCCTTCTGAGCCATGGATTTCGCTGATCTGAGATTTTCATAAAGCAGATTGCGCAGATTCGAAGATTAGCTCCCTGCTGTAGGCAAACGCTGCTGGACTTAGCCATGTCTTGAAAATCAACCCGCTCGACGCAGATGTTACAATACTCAATATCTCCAAGCCCCTTTCTCTGCGCAGTATTTGCCCAGAACTTGACTTCCTGTTCTATAAGAAATTTGATGTATTTCTTCTTCCTTGAAGCGCGAAGCCCGTCGCGAATGTGCTTGCGACGGGGGTCATGCCAAGGATCATAGTCCCGTGTTATTACTATTCGACCAGTAGCGTAATCACCTCTAGGACAGCCCTGTCTCGTAGGACGCGGCTCATTCAAGAGCCTCAGCCATCTAACAAAACTCTCGCCCCAGTAGTGGAAGAAAAAACCGTACGTTCTGCTTAAATTCCAAACGGAACGACCTTCTGGCGCTGCTCGAATGTTTAATTTCCCGCGGTCCCTAGTTGTATGATAAACATCGAAATCCTCGAAGGTTCCTTTTATTATTGCACCCAGCTTCTTCTTATCTGGTGGCTCTTCGGGACCTTCCACGATATAAACACAAAGTTCAGTTATTTCATCCCCATTGGCCCCATAGATAAGAATCGCCCCTTGGTCGGAGATTTCCAGGGTACCAAATAAATTTGGGATAGGACGTTGGGGACGGGAAATATTTGAGCTTTGATCACCGGGAGCTGTTATTTCGTCGTCGTAAGGATAGCCTATTTGGGTCTCTTTTGATCTGGAAATGCGTATAAACGGCAATCCAGCCTCTATATCCCCTTTCTTTTGAGCTTTATATAAACTGTTCACTGATTCCCACACAAAGGAATCGCAAGGCCGAAGCCAGGCCTTGTTCGCACTAACTCCATGGCCAATTTGGCAAGCAACTCTGTTAATTGAGGCAAGCAGATTTTGCTCTGCAGACACACAGCGAACCAGGGACAAGCTTGCTTTGAGGTCCTCATAACAACGTTCGGTGGACGCGCCGCAGAGTTTATCTTTATGGGGTCTTACTGCCTTGCCACGCCCAGGTTTTAGTCCTGCCTCTTTTATGAGAATATCAAAAGCTTCTTCAGCGACCGCAATGATGCAGAGATCGCGAACTTGCTTCCAAGAAGGGGAAAAATAATAAGCTATAGTGTGAATGGTGTAAAATTTAGTATTAAAGGCGTTAAAAGCAGCTCTAGTTCGCGAATGACCTGTCCATATCTCTTCCAAAGCATTTATTTGACTTGCGCTGAGAGAATGGCGATCCCAACTCTCATCGTGCAGTTTACGCACTAGCTTTCCTGCGAGCTCGCTACAATCCTTTGCATTTACTGACCGAAGGCAAGTTCGAGCATTGTCTGCTGTAATAATGAGAGATAAGAACCTTGACTGGATTGGCGCGATGTGACGAACATAGCCTAGATTACTATCTTGACTCTTGAATGCTGATAGAATCTCATCGTAGCTAGAATGAAATACACCGACCGGCCCCTTGATGTTAGGATTCAGAGGAATGCCCAAAGTTGATAATATTTCTGTATCTGCTGGGGCGACTGATGAGACTTCGTCATTTGGGAAAGCTAGAATTCTCAGCTCGCCGAGAATACTTGCTCGGTATATATCTCGCGCCCAATCGGACATGTAATCAACTATCAAGAATAGCTGAAGGGCGTCGTCCCGGTTTGTTACATGCCCATCCCAGACTTGAACAATGCGCTGCTAGGAAGTTAGAAAAAGCTTGTCTCTAAGGTGGTGATAGAGATGCTTACTGTGACGCAATCTAGGTCGCTATATCTAGATAATCGCGGAACGATAGCTGGCTCCTGATATGCTAGACAAAGTCGCCAGTCATCCCCTCGGCTCATGAAAAACCACACCAATGGGCCAGAATGCCACCGAGACTTTTGAGATGTAGCTGCCTTAAGTGTTTGTTGGGTCTTCAGATAAGTATAGATTGGAAATGCGGTTTGCAATTGGATCGAGGGCCAATCGTCCGGGGCGTTTCCCGCTTTCGCTTCAACAACTAAGAATGGAAACAGCATAGGCTCGCCCGAATCACAATAGTGGGGCTGAGGGAGGGTATCGTTAAGAAAGGTGCCATTTCCAAGCGGTTGGTAAAGCAAATCTTCGAGGTTCCTGGTCTGCCGAAGTCCATATATACGATCTGGTCTTTGCTCTTGAGGCAGCTTCTCTCTCAAATCCGCCGGATGAATAACTTTGTCGTCAGCCCTGCCTATAAAAAGCCTTTTTAGACCAACGCGCTCGCCCCTATAAACGCAGATTAGCGTCGTTCTTTCAACTATCTGTGAGGCGTATTAACCTACTCGTCGTCCGGTCGGGCATCAAGAGGACAACGACAAGCCTCACGATTTTCTTGGCGCCTCCTAAGATCAACCGCGGCGCTACCACCTCCGCTCAACTTTGCCTCGACTTCTGATCGCCATAGCCGCTTGCGACACTTTCTGCTATAAGATGCCATCAGTGACAGTTGTGAATATAGATTCGAAGATACATCTTTACCATGCCACTTCGGAGTTAAGCCGACTAAATACAAGAGGTTCGCAGGCAAGTCTCCATGTCGCCTCGTTCCTAGATATGCAATCCTTAGCCTCAGTAACGAGCTTGGTTGCTAGCGTTTTAGTTTTGCGTTTCCAGAGGTCTGTGTCAACACTGTCGCCTGGCTGGTTGACGGCATAAGTGTTGTACTTGGTTCCTTTCAATTTTTCGAGTGATTCGAATACGTTACGGTGGTTCGTAGGCCATTCTTCTTCAGGAAGCTCACCTACGAACTCTATTCCGTGTGATTTGCCGAGTTGACTGAATTTTTGGTGGGTTTGTCCAGTTAGGGGCATTCCGTGGCTTTAGCGCGCGTGCAGATGCAACTACTAGAGTCTCCAAATTTAAATTGCGTTTCTTGAAAATCGACGTATAGTATATCGATATATCTGGCCGCAGATAGCTAGCTAATCGATTAGGTTAAAAAAAAAAAAAAAAAACCCTTAAAGTTGGTTATGGATTCTTGAAAACTAGTTGAAGGGAGAGACAAAGGCAGCTTTTTTTATAGTGGAAGCTATTGAACGAAGGTGTATTGGCATGAAAATACACAGCCTCACTACCCCTTGCCATTCCTGATCCTTATTACTGTGCCACCCAGAAAGCAAGCCAGATTCGGTCCGAATTCAGTCAGGCCCCCACTGAAGCTTTGACCGAGGTAGGGGCCATTCGTTTCAATTCTAAAATAAAAACCTCTAGCCGCCGGGGTGGTTCACACCCTTGCGAATATACTTATTTATTTCCTTCTACGGGATAAACATTCGCTCCCTGAACATGTATGTATATACCTAGCACTAGCCTGGGGGTTTTGGTTCCCGTAGCTGGATTGCACTGCACGTGCATGTATTTGTGAGTGCATCTGCAAGATCAAAATTAGGCTAGCAACGCACATTCAATTACACCCAGGCCTGGGTCTTCTTGGATCTAGATCTAGTACTGTAATTATAATCGATATAATACATGTGAAGGATTTCCGGTAGGGAACTTTATAAAAAAAGATCCCATTACTGTCCTTTGAAGGAGAGGCTCGAAGGACCTCGACTGAGAAGTGAGGGGGTGTCTATAATAATGAACAATTGATCGTTGATAGTTGACAATTAACAGAAAGTAGAGGTACTTTTCTCTATTATTCAAAGCAGTCTTGTAAGCAGATGACTTGTTTATGTCGAGGATTCGCTCAAAAAAAAAAATAAAAAAGGACCAGAAGAACGTCACAGTTAGTTCTTTCGAGTTGGAAGTTCAGCTTTCAGTCGGGTTAAAGTCTGCAGAGCAGCCTTCGAGGAGACAGCTTGAAATTTGTGTTGTTTCAATTGGGATCCCCCTAAGACTCGTTATTCGAATTCATTAAAACTTTAAAATGCTAACGATAATTAACAGCTATAATTTATAAGCCCTTCCGTCTAGGTTGAGCGTCGCAAAGTAGCCTCCTAGCACTAGCTAGCCCCTTAAATCTAATGGCATCCAAGCCTAGTCACTAGAATTGCAATTGGGATATATAGTTTACGCCACAGCCTATAGCTAGAGCCCCACAACAGTTTCGAACGTTTCGGCAGTTATAATTTATTGAGCAAACATGTTGATGCTAGACATTCAGAAGTAAGAAATAATGAATACCCTTTGTGCCTTTTTGCCTAGGTATTTTGGACGCATAAACATTGGTCTAATCACAGAGTTGCATATTTAAGCAGCCGGCTATAGCTATATAGCTATAAAATAGAGTTCAGCCTTGCCTTGGTCGCTCTGCAGCTCTGCGGGGCACGCTTTTTGTAGGTGGCAGGCGGTTCGCCGGTTTGGCGCAATTGGGGCACCTGTAGTAGCTTGATATATTTGCACAAGCAGCCAATAAGCCGCACGGAATATTCACATGCAGGGGGTTTTTTTTTTCCTGCTGCTTCTAGGACTTGAATGCAGCTAACGCCCGGCCTCCGGCAAAGTTATTCTATATTACACTTTATATGATATGTCGGCAGAAGCCCAAATATCACCCAAAATTGCGAGCCCAATTGAAGTCCTCCCGGCTCCACAAGAGCAGAAGTTGTCAGATCACCTACAGTGATGTTGAAGCTTCCTTTAGCGTTGAACATTACAACCAAATGACGGGGAATTGGAGAGATATTACAATAAAGTCAGTGATGAGGATAATAAAGGTCACAAAGCTGTTTCTGCGCGAGATGTCTATGCGTGTTCTGCAATAATAATTTGCCCTTAGGAGTTCTGTTAAGATGCAACCCTTCAGCTCCAGCTACGGCTAGAGATTGGCCCTAAGCGCCTTGAAGACCAATCAGACGACTTGATAAGAGACATAAATGAATGTACATCCGTTGTGGCCCTAGAATTAGACACGCCGCACTGATAGTAACCAGTGGTGAATCCCTATGTAGACGGAAGCGAGTGGTGACGGTAGCAAATTTCAATGGTTATTAATATTGACTATTAAAAATCCACTATATTGATAGCATTCTAAGAGCAGATCGTTTTACGGAGTTAAACCATATGGTATATATAGTTTTGTAATATATACATAGTTTTCTGGGGCCACTTGCCGCCTGCGTAAACCAAGTCTTTGTCGACACTAACCCTAATTCGCAGTACGAGCACAGTCTACGACCAAGGATTTAGAGCTTCAGACTGAGTCTAGAGAGGAAAGGGAGAGGGAGAGCTATAACTTATAGCAACTATCATTGCATTATACGCATTACCAATACATCTAATATTGTGGAGAACTGAAAAATAGTCAAACACTAATTCTCCATGACCACTTAACGGAGAATAGAGACTAGCTAGCTATACAATATAGCCCTGACATCTACCGTCTTATCCACTCTCAATGGCGGAAGGATTATTGGTTCGACGAAAGAAATGTCTGTACATGCATCTATTTTCGCCTTTCTAGCAATCTCATGGTTATCCTAGAGCCGAGGCGCCATGTGCCAACCCGGAAAATAGTTGATTGAAGCGATAGATCCTACATGAATGCGTAGTACGGCCCGTAGGTTGATCAGGGAAGTAGCCTTGCTGTAATGAATCACAAATTGGGTGTATAGCGTACTAGCAAACTCAAGTTAGGTTTTATATATTGACTAAGTCTAGTAAGGATTACGCTACCTTCAACCCGGCCAATGTCCTTGCCTCCGGTAATCCTTTTGACTTACCATAGAAGATTTTCTTAACAAGTGTCGCTGATAGCCCGCCTATGCTGTCTCTAGCGGCATATTTGCTACGTTCATTCGCAAATTCCTGCTTGGCTTCGTTGGAGAGTATTATATTATAGGAGTGATCGTAATGATTGCTATCCATAGTTCTAGCCTATAGTCGTGATTTCGAAACCGCGCCCTGTAGTTGTAGCCTAACGGGAAGGGATGTACCTCTTTCCTGTGTGACTCACGCCCTGTGTAAGTCGATCTGGATCTAGATATCGTTTGAGTAGGCGGCGGATAACTATCAAGTAGTAGTAAACTATTACTCGGAGCCGTTAAAGAGTTTTTGCGCCTTACGCTAGATTATGATATTGTCAATAGATAGCTTCTGTATCTCCACCTTTAATACCCTAAATAGAGCCTCTAATGCCAAAGCTAGATGGCTCCTCCAACAATACAGCTTTAGCTTAAGCGCACTATCTATCCGCAGATGTATTCGTGACAAAGGCGTACATTAAAAAGTGTTATTATGCATACACCGCACTTAGCACAGGTGCATAAGCTCTCCTTCCAGGCGATAAATCTTGTTCGGGCGACGAATTTTGCAGACGGTACGAATTCAAGTCTTGCCAGAGCTATTCTACAGATTTGAGCTGTACCACGCACCAGTATCAATGTAAGTATCTGCTCGTATTGATGCCAATGGCTTTACACTGTTGGTTAGATTTGGTAGTTTCAATTGGGGGGTTATATCGAATTCACAGATGGCCTCGCATTGAGGTAAACTCGCCTTTCGAAGTCAATCAGTAAATATTCTAAGCCATGGGTCGGCCGGCTAGCACTAGCTTTCGTTCAACGCGTAGCACCTTAACAGCTAGGCTAACGATCCGACGAAATACCACTCAGCAACACGTCTTGCACGAGCCGACCACTATGCAGGCAGTGCTAACCGAGAACAGTCCAACCAACCAATAAGCGACCGTTGCTCTTGCTTCTGCATGGCAGAGGAACTGCAGGGATAGAAGCTCCATAGACACGTATGTTCGACAGGACCCGACCCTCAGCTGAGCTGAGCTGAGCTGAATCTTCGGTACGCGGTGGGGTAAATTTGAGACGAGCGATACCAACCCCTCTTTTTTGGATGGACTAGATATTTCGAAATGGCATTGGGTGTTTTATTTCGGATTGAACTTTTCTTTGTGCGCCAACAAACTCCAATGCAATAATTTAGTTTAGTCAGGAAAGCTAACATCACAATGCGATAACGCAGAGCAAATTTCAATTGATACCAACAAAGTTGAAGCACTTAGGTAGTGGGCGTTCCGAGAGGTAGCCAGTCATGGGCGACCCGCTCAGCACGGCGGCGAGTGTCATTGCCGTAATCCAGGTATCCGGATTCCTTCTTTCAACCTTAGGGAAATATGTCAAAGATGTGAAAGACGCCAAGAAGGACGTAAAATTATTGCAGCAGGAAGTAGAAAGTCTTGAGAGAGTGGCTAGCGACACCCGTAAATTTGTGGAGAAATATACGGAGAAGACGCTACCAAATCGGGAGACTCTCCGGAACGCCTTGGATGAATGCGAAGACAGAATGAGAAGGATCAATAAAGAGTTGGAAGGGGGAACCAAGCGAAGCTTCCTTAGGAAACTAAAGATATCGCGGTCGCTCGAATGGCCGTTTGATAAGGAAGAGGTTGAGGACATGATAAGAGATCTCGAGCGGTATAAAGGGACAATCTCTCTTTCTATCCAGACGAACCACATGTAAGTCTGACGGGGATAAAGCCCCGATTAGAAATATGGAATCTAAACTTCAGCCTCCAGACAAGTCTCTATTCGAACTCATGAAGACGTAAAGAAAGTCAATGATACTGTCAGCCAAACCCAAAATATTGTCCAGGGAACCCAAGAAGAGGTGATAAACACACACCAGGATGTCCTGAGGACCGGAGAAGACATTAAGAAGACGGGAGAAGATGTCAACCTTCTAGCGGAGAACGTCGACCAGAATCAATTAGAATATCGCACTAACACAGAGGTACGCTGCACATAGCAGAGAATATATTTTCAAGGGACCTAACCTTTCTTTTTGCCTACTTTAGAACGAGAAAGTGGAGAGGAATATCAAATCCTTGCCATTTGTTGATGGTGCTTCATATGGTTCCGGAGCTCTACGAGATGCGCCTAAATGTCTTCCAGATACGCGAACAGAACTTCTTGATACAGTAAAATCGTGGGCGAGTAGCGAAGGTAGCGAAGGTATATTCTGGCTGTGCGGTCTTGCAGGGACTGGGAAATCAACGATCGCTCAAAGTGTGGCGGAGTGGCTGAAAGGAAAACAACAGTTAGGAGGAAGTTTCTTTTTCTCGCGAGGAGATAATGACCGTGGCCGTGCAACTAAAGTATTCACGACTCTCGCTTTTCAACTTGCGGCAGTAATACCAGGATATAGGTCTCGGTTAAGTAATGCGATTAGCGAGATCTCGAATACCAAGAAAATCACGGATTTAACAATTGACGATCAATGGCAGGAGCTGGTTCTAGAACCATTATCAGGAATACCTTTGCATACCGGCCCGAAACTAGTGTTTATCATTGTCATTGACGCACTCGACGAATGCGAAAATCAGAGAGATATGGAAAGACTCATTAAGAATTTGCAATCAGCAAACTTTAATTCTGTCACCCTCCGTACCTTTCTAACAAGCCGACCAGAAACGCCAATTGAGATAGCTATTAAGGGGATATCCCCAGCTTCCCACAAGGATGTGGTTCTGCATGATCTCGACCGTAGTGTCGTTCAAGCAGATATTGTACGCTTCTTGAATCACGAATTCGGTTTAATACGGGCATCCAAGAGACTACCTGACGACTGGCCAGGTGACGATCAAATTCAAGATCTCGCTAAGAAAGCTGGTGGACTCTTCATTTACGCTGCTACTTTATGCCGATATATCAAGATTACACAGCCGCGTAAACGATTGGAAATGGCGCTTGCAGGTACCACGCCGGGACGCTCCACGACACCGGAATTAGACAAAATGTACCTCCAAATCCTGCGCCTCTCCATCTTTGGGACTTGCGAGGAACAGGACAAAGAAGGGCTAGCTACAGAGTTTCAAAAAATTGTCGGCTCAATTATCGCATCTTTTGAATTGCTCAGTTTGGAAGTGCTAGCAGAGCTTCATGAAGAAGATTCTAATGGTATATTTGAAATGCTCGATCCTCTTCGGGCAGTATTAGATATACCCGGGCCGGAGGAACTGTCACACAAAATCCGGATTTTACACCCCTCCTTTAGAGACTTTTTATTTGATGCACAGCGCTGCACCGATAGCCATTTACGTGTTAACCCCAGAAAAGTTCATGGGTACATCACACAGCAGTGCATTACAATCATGTCAAAACACCTCCGCAAAGATATTTGTGGTGTCCTACATCCTAGCAGGTCCGTGGATTCAGTGAGTTGGGAAACTGTTGGCGAAAATATCTCGGCAGGACTCGAATACGCTACGAGGAACTGGGTTCGCCATTTAGTTTATAGTGACTGGGAAATCGCAAAAGATAGTAGAGTCAAGGATTTTTTAAGTAGGCATATGCTTCATTGGCTCGAGGTTTTGAGCTTGTTAGAAAACCTCGACATCGGAATAAAGTCTCTCATCTTTCTGGAGAATCAGTATGCCGTGAGTCTACGAGCTTCGGCTTTTCATACTCATCCTATAAAATATATGGGCACAAGCGAAAGAGACTAACTAATTAAATGTTACAATCATACAGCGGTTGCAACCTAGTGCGAAGGATCATAGCTTGTGCGATTTGGTCGATGAAGGACTCCAAATTGCGAGAGGCCAGAGATTCACCATCGAGACAACGCCATTCCAGTTGTACACTTTCGTTCAGGCGTTCATGCCGCCCAACAGCCTTATCCGAAAGTTTAGCGAACCCGATTTTCTTGATTGTCTTGCCATCGGAAAGTTCGCCGATGGTGGCTCGAGTAGCTTTGTCATGGCTCTTCCGGGGCGCGGAAGGGTAGACTATCCTGATTGCTCAGTAGGAAGCGCAACTTTCTCACCTGACGGCTCAAAGGTGGCGGTGTTATCGGGTCGATGGGCAAAAATTTGGGATACGAAAACGGGCGAGCTAGTAAGTGAACTAAAACGGCGCAGAGAAAGTGGAAGAAGGATCGCGTTTTCATCTAACGGAGATTATATCATCGTGTTCAACGGCTATTCCATTCTCAACTGGGACTTTAAGTCTGGCTCAGTAAAAAAAATACCACGAATACCGGTAGAAAAGAGACCGGAGTGGCTACGGTCAGCGGACCCTTCGCTCATTTCCTACTCGATTTCTTCTTCTGGGGAGGGGTCGGAAAAAGAAGAAAACGAAAAAAAGGGAGAAACGGAAGAAACGGAAGGAAAAGAAGGAGGGACAGAAAGAGAAGAACAAGAAATAGAAGAACGAGGAGGAGAATATGAGGAATATGAAGAAGAATCTGAAGATGAAGAAGGAAGTGATGATGATGGTAATGATGGTGATGGTGATGGTGACGATGATATAGAAGACTACAGAGAAGACATGATCAGCGCCTTATTTGGCTGGTTTGAAAATCTAACGTCGGATGCTCTGGAGGTTGACTGGAAGCGAAACGCGATGATTTACCATTTTTCCGCGAATACATTCAAACTCGGTGGCTTTGGAGATCGTAACTCAGTTTTTGCTTTCTCCAATGGTGGAAGCCGACAACTGATGGCAACTTCGACAATACTCGGAGAAACGATTACCATATGGGACGTCTCAACCGAGCCCTCCACAGAACGATACAAAGTCCCCTTGGCAGGAGGAGAGGACAAGGTTATTTGCAAACTCAAATTCTCAGCGGAAGATCGTGAACTGTTGTGTGTCTCGACAACAGACAAAGGCAGCTACAATGCCCGCAGCCCAATGAGAGTATCCGTAATTGACGTTGAGACTGGGGAGCTGATGAAGGTTACCGTGTTGAACCCTGTTCCATATGAGACGCGCGCGATGAATTACATTGAGGGGAGCAATCCGAATATTGTAATAGACATAACTGCCCGGCCGGGAGGCAATCTCGTACTAGCGGCAATGTCACCACCAGCAGCGGCAGAGCCTCACATAGCAATTTGGGACGTTTCAACGAGGATGCAACTGGGAACAATTCTACTCCACAACTCGGACGAGTGCGGCGAAATCCAGCTCTCTAACGATGGAAGCCTCTTGCTCGTCTCCGGCGAGAAACTTTCACTCTGGAAGGTCCCTACACCAACAGCAGGCGAGAGCAAAGCCCCCGCCCTCAATAACTTTAATGAACTATCCCCAGCGGCGGCGGGGCGAGGTTTTTTCAAATTAAAGTCTTCCAAACTGAACAACTCATCCATCGAGATTTATACAGATGGCGATGATGATGACTTTCCAGCTGCAGGCGCTTCCAGAAGGATCACGGCTCGATTTATTGAAAAAAAGACCAAGAACATGCTATCTGAAATAATCGTTGAACCCTTTCCAACTGCAGACGAGGAATATACGTCTACGTGCCCTGACTGGTACGCCTCGCCCATGGGCGATATCGTAGCCTTTGTCTGGCAACACAGCGACCAGTGTGCCACTACATTCCACCTGTGGCGGCGGACCACCACTGGCACCATATGGGAAAAACTCCATCCACCCATCGAGTTCCCGATGCCATCCGGTCGATCCTTTGGACTTCAAACAACAAGTATGGATATATCACAAGATAGTAAATATTTCGCCTGTGCGATCAATACCGGTTCCGTGCATATGTATTCCATAGAATCTTCTATCCTCGAGCGAGAGTTAAAGTTCCCTTATGTTAGATCCGGTACACCTACGGACTATTACCACAATCTTCTTTTTTCTCCAAATAGAAGATATCTCGCATTCGCCTCCGACTACTACGTAGTCTTCTGGGATGTGGAAGAATCAATCGTTATTCGCTGGTGCGGGTTCGGGAAAAGGATCAGCGAGTATAGATTCTTCTTTTCTTTGGATAGTGAGTATTTCATTTACCATGGCAAAGAGCCAAAGGGCCTGATACTTTACATTTGGCATCTAAAGACGGATGGACAATGGGGGAGGACTATTGCTGGACTGGACAGGCTATATTCCTTCTATAGACTGGACCCAAACTTCCCAGGTTGGATATTGACAGAATTTGGAGCTATTAATTATGCTGCAGTTGTGGAGAAAAGCTCGTCCCCCGATAAGAAATTACGAATATTCCCTAGTCTTTTCTCTACTGATGGGTGGATTACGTGGAAAGGCATGCAGATCCTCAAGGTTCCGGAGAGTTATGTACCTATAGGCGAGGGAGGAAGTAAAGTCGATGCAGATACTAATTCAGTATCGATCGTGCATCGAGGCAGCGGGAATACACTGGAGTTGAAGTTTGACCCTGAGAAGCTTGATTCTCTTCTGAAGATCAAGTAGATGGAAGAATATGCTTGAGTCGGTTGATTTCGAATTTCTTGCAACAATATACTATTTCTTATTTAGACGCAGTTTGCTTATTTCCTTTGCTGACTATCTATTCTTTTTGCGAATTCGATCTGGAGTGTAATCATACTGACAATTGTAATGTCTTTTCCCAACCATTATATGTCCGTTGATTCTCTGCACCTTAATCTCAATTTGACTCACCAACGCCGCTACAACATGTTGAACAAAGTCACAATTTGCATCTGAGGGTATTAGCTTGGTTTCCATTATCGCTAGCTGTATATATATCTATATGCTCACATAAACCCAAAATCCGAGAGAGTGTAACTCCAATGCGAGAACCCGCTATTAAACCACCCACATCTACAAACATAGAAAAGGCAATAATGTAGGCTAATATACAAATTAAAATTACTAGTAGGTAAGCTTCGCCATCGAACAACTACTAATGTACTAGTCGCAGCTATCCAAAAATCTAATAAACTCATCCGAAAAGTCATACCACCGATTCACCCCTCCTTCCCTAGCCATCGCTGCTCCCCGTTCCCCGGCAGCCCATCCTTCCTTATTCATCTGCTTCCACAACTGTTTACTCGTCCAGACACCTTCCGCCAAATCTCCATCGTCACGTGACCGAGGCCTGTGGTACGGTCGATAGGTAGGCAACAGCCAGTCCCATAACCTTGGACCCAGAACTTGTTTGAAATTTCTCTTAAACCCTATACGCCAAGGATGCAAGCCGGAGGGCGTCAGGTATAATCTATAGAACCTCCGAGGAACAGGGGGTGCAGAGTTCTTGCGAGGCTGGTCAGTAGAAGCGGTGGATGTGGATTGAGGTGTCGGGAGTTGCTCAGGAGACGGGATTGGTAGTAGAACACGACGCTGGAAACCGGCGTCGACGTCTCTAGTTTCATCTGCGTGCTGCCAGAATGGTTGAGACTGAGCGCCACGACCTGTAGTCCTGGGGTTTAAAGTTGTTGTCCTTCGAGGCTTAGGTACAGGGTCTTGATCTGGATCCAGACGGGCGACAAAGTATCGCTTTGTCCTGCGGTCAAAGTTTTCGAGGGTGGTACATCCCCACCATAGCATTTGCACGTTCGTTATGAACATGCCTATGACGAATAATCCAAAGAAACCAGCTCTGTTCAGAAAAGTTAGCCATTTCTCGAGAATTGAAAGCCTCAGTTAGCGGATCGCAAAGCAATCCTCTAAGGAAGGAGCTTACACTGCAATGACAGCAACCCAATGGCCGTCTTCTGATCTAAATCCATCCTGGCTAACTTTCTGCTGAAAAAAGACAGCCATGCATATAACCGTGTAGATGCAATAAAAACTAGCATAGGAAATAAACTGCACGAAAAATTTGTAGGACGTCAAGCCCACGACACCGCCTACCCAAGGACAGAAATGGTCAAAGTTTTCGACGCATCTACCCACTTCAGAACAATGGTGGGTCCTGTCGGGTTTGTAATTACCGCAGCGGCCGCACCAGCGAGGTTCCCCATTCATATCACACAGATATATATCACGCAAGAACACTTGAGTAAGCGGCTGGCGGGGAGGCAGGGTAGGTTGGAGCTCTCCACGAGAAGCTATCGATCTAAAATCCTCTCCCAAGCTCGATGAGCCATCCCCGTTTTCTGTCCTGCGGGCTCCATTAGAATTGGAACCAGAAGTTTTAATGTCTCGGTTCGGATCTCTCGAAACAACGTCCTTTTCGTTCCTCGCCCCAACCGCTGCGGGAGGGACCCACGATTCCTTGCCTTCCCCGCTCCTTCCATAGGCGTTTGGGCCGAGCGGTGTGAATCCAGGATTTTGAAGGACTGTGTACACCAATCGGAAAAACGATGCACCCATCAAGATTAAGAATATCAAATACCCTACGATAAGCCCAATGGCGGTGGCAGTACGAGGAGTAGGACCAGGTTTTGCCGAAACGATGGTAGGGATGTTTGTTTCCGGTTGTTCGATAACATCTGGGGCGGCGGGATGAAGAAGGAAGTTGACTAAGAAGTTTGGAAAAAGGAAGGTTTTAGCCTTAGTAACACGGACTCCCGCAGCCTTTTGACCCTCCAACATCAAGGCGGATTCTTACCACATAGCCTGACAATAAAGACGTAGGTCGCGTATCCAGCCATGCCAGTGAGAACCACAGGCATGACCCTTGCGACGAAGATATTCGCTTTGTGCTTGTCGCAGTTCATCCTGGCGATAGGTCAAGCCGGCCTGTTCGCAGCAGAGGGAGATGTGTTGTCAAACAAACTAATCTACGAGTTTCGAGATTCGAGAAACAAGGAGAATTCGTGTGAAAGAATATGCGTCAAACGTGATGGAAAGTTGGAACAAGCGAAGGTTTCCGTCGAAGCATGATGCGAAATAGCGATTCCGTTCGTTCCGAGGCAAGCCTAGCCTGGCAGGTTTGTGCGATTGCGTGTACGAGTATTCGCACGTCGCAAGCCGGGGATCGATTGCAGGCGAGGCAGTGTACCTTCTACCAGGGGTTTCTAGAGCATTTTCGATCCTTCAGTGGGGAGTTAGTAACAAAGAAAAACAAAGGCCTGGCTATGGAATATACATGCGGCAGATGGGCGCTGGGCAAGTCTATGGAACCAGGAAGATTGCAGGCGGGAACAGGAAGCGGATGTTGTTTCTTGGTTACTGATGTCATGTAACCAGGCCATCGAAGGGATTCAATTTTGGGGCAGGTAGGCAAGCAGGGGGGGGCTTACAAAGAAGCAAGCGCGCCAGTTTGTTTCTGGCTTGGCTGCCAAGATTGATTGTTTGCTTGCTGGGGAATGAGCCTCACAAAAAGAGGGTAACCTTCCTGTTCCTTCCTTTCTTTCTGTGCGGCGGCGGTCAAACCTTCCTCCCAACAAACGCTGGGAAAGCCTTGAATCGCATCTGCTAAAATCTATATGCATACTTCGCCAGTAGGATATCTCCACTACCATTTAACACAGCAAGTACGGGAAATAATTAAAAATGTTATTATCAAAAGTCAAAAGAAACCCCACCATTCTGAGCCCCTTCGCAAGCCCAAGTCTTGTTCACATCTATCTTTCTTTTTCTAGTCTTCTTTAGTCAGGGTTTGTAAATGTTCGTTGCATGTTGATTCGGCTAGCCTTACATCTCGCGGGAATCTATCCAACAAGTCCCACGTCATGTCTACAAATTATCGGCAACCAAGAGCAAGAAAAAAGGAATATGGAAGGAAGATGCTCGGCTCCTCCGTGAATAATTGACCCTGGGCTCCAAATATCAAGGATCTGATTCCTCATAGACGCTGGACATTTTTTATTCTTTTTTCGCACTGTAAGTTGGGTCAAATGACACCGTTGCTGGTATCAGCATGGTTCGACCAGATGCAACAAACTAGAAACGAGGCTACTGCGAAAAAACAAAAAAAAAAAAAAACGCGTATCATAGCTTCCCTAACGCCTTGACACATGCTAGAATGCTTTATATGCACGTGAGTCAAAGAAATAAGATTCGAGAATGAATAGTTTAAACATTTTTTCCCCTCTCGCACGCACCATATTCAACAGGATAGGGTTAACGCCTAAGTTTTCGAACCGTGCGGGCCTCAGAGTTGGCGAAACCAGCTGTCATCTCTAGAACAGGCTTCTTCCGTGTAGTCAGAGAAATTATTTTCCTATTCTTGCTATTCTGATATTCTCCGATCAAATAAAATCTCCGCGATGAGTTTGAGTTATGGGATTGTGGATAGCAAAGGAGCAGGTGTATATCTGCTGACTGACGGTGGCGACTTTCGAATGACTTCGAAATAGAACTAACGCCCTAATAAAGAAAAATTATATGCATTCTTAGAGTCAAAGCCACGCAGAATCGCATTTCTTTTTCTGCATGGTGGGGCTTTTTAGTTATGACTTCCAACGGCCGTGCAGGTACAGCCTATCGACAGTGATAATATTATGTCTGTTAGATTGATCCTGCAATCGTCGACACGAACTTATATCGTGATAATAGGGTAGTTCCAGAAGATATCATATTATATACATTCAATAAAAAGAAAGAAATTCGGAGGACGATAAAGCAATTCTCCGGTGGCTTGGTCCATATTAGGTAAAGTTATCGCGACGCAATATGTTGGGTCCGGAGAACCTTGAGACTTAAGCGCGTGGGCGAGCCTCGTCCCATAAACTTAAGGATTAGAGCTTCGCCTAGTGTTTCAACGCAAGCGTATGAGAATATTCCAATTTGCGGACGGCCTTTATGAGATTTGTTCTAACTTCTCTATTCCTTTGATGGAGTCGGCCTGATACGCCTAATCTGTATCTACAGATTGAGAAAGAAGCAAATTTCATTCTTATAAATAATCAATCAATTCCCGTTTCAACGTCGATTGACCTAGCTCATCACCACCAAGTAACACTCAGATAGACAGAAACATATATATATCAACCTTTCCCTCCAAGATACCTAGCTTCATAGCCGAGTAATACCCTCTTAATCAAAAAACACACCTTGAGGCTACGAATATTTTCTTCGTTGTTAAACCCAATCCTTTTTTCCATTCACAAAGTCGCAATCACGGAACAGTCCAGAGGAAATTTAGAGAGGCAATCGCCCGACCATCCTTACTTCATGTATCCCAACGATAACCAGAACCAATACCTTAACGTCCCCCAGGGCTTTGCTCCCGAAGGCGGCATTGCTCGGGGCAATGACCCTTACATCTCCAGAGTTCGTACGCCATCACCAGAGACGATGGCATATATTCGAGAATACATGGCTCAGCGAGACGCCCAAGGCGAGGCAAATTATCGTAATTATTATCCGAGTGCCTTGGAGTCGAGGGTACAACAAGTCGGTCAAACCAGTGGGCAGGGTACCTCTACCAGACCTTCCAGGCAGAATGGGCGAGACAGGCACCCACCAACTTACCAAACATCTCCGAATGATCGTCACTACTCTGATGATCGCACATTGAGGCGCTACGATGACGGTCAGGTCCAGCACACGAGACAGATATTGCGTTGGTGGGAATGCCACCACTGCAGTACCGAATACATGTTGGATGTTACACCATGCTGTGTGAATGTAGATTGCCCATATAGGGGTCATGCCCCCTGTCCAAGATGCGCCCAATGGGTGGAACGGATAGAGTAAACATATGGCTTCCTAAGTTCGATCGACTAGGCTACCCAGAATTCCCTTTTTCAGCATTTTTAGCAGCGGAGTACTCGATGGAGCAGCATTTACACGAACGGCGTTTTTCAAGCAATCTCTCTCTCTCTTTTTTTTTTTTTCTACTTTGTCTCATCTAAATCCTTCTTGGCCTTCCGGATAAACTTTTGATCATTTCGACGGATTTTCTTAAATTAGCAGCGGTTAGAGGTTTCGCGGCTTCAGGCGTTCTAAAAGCATCATAGCACCAAAAAAAAAAGAAGCGTTAATGTATTTTGGGGCACAGTATTCAGGGCGAGTAGAACGAAATCCCGGGCATCGTTCTCCTTTACTTCAATACCAACCCTCGGAAGTGGAGCATTTACTTCGGCGTCCGGCGTTCTAAGTTTCATTCGCTCTTTCTATTTTGTTTTTTGAAGACGGAGTTTTTATAACGACAGGAGTTGTTGGGCAGCGGGGCTAGAGCGTTTTCGGGTTGGTTTCGCGTTGTGCTTGTTGCATTTCGGAGTCTGGTTGGATGTTTTCTCTCTTCTCTGCGTTTTCTTTTGGTTTCCTTCCCTGTTATCGTTTCTTAGTTTCCTTCGTGACATCTTTGCTAGCTTGCTATAGCTCTATTGCTTTTCCAGAAAACTTCGACAAAAGACCAAAAAAATTAGAAAATAAAAAAAGCCAACTGCTGTCATTCCTTACATTTGCCTTCATCCATTCCTTCATGTAATATTTCTAGAGATTTATTCGTAAACTCTGCTTTTCTGCCTTGAAAATAATAATTTGTATTCGCCAGTAGCGCTATCACCAGCATCAATCCTCAATCCAAAGTTGGTCGTGATTTTCCCCACTGGGGGCTAAAAAACGGTGCGAAAGTGGGCCGCTTGGGACACTTTCAACGTCCATCCTAGCAACCGGTCAAGCGGAAACCCGGTCGGTGACTTGAATGAACTAGATTACCTGGAGTTTGCGACTCTTTTTTTTCTCTTGATTAACTTTTCAGGCCTGATCCTTCATGTCATTTATAAGAAATTTCGTCCAGTTAGAACAGCGACCGTTAAATGGCATTCGCTTTTTCCGGCGGTCTGCTTCAGGAGAAACGGGTCACGTTCCCACCCGCAAGCATTCGCAAGGACCAAGATAACCACTAAACTCCCAGGCCCGTTGACAAAAAGATCGTGCATATGCACATCGTGGCATCGTCTTTCGATTTACAGACGTTTCCACCTAGTGCACCCTGAGCTCGCCGACAACCGCTTTTCTTAGTGCTTCTAAATTAGTTCCTGCAATTCCTATTGAATCCTCGTACACGTACACTCACTAGTCCACTTGAATCCGAGCTTTCCCGATGAGATGCAATAATGCAGAGCTATTTTTGTTTTTGAGTTGGTAAGTTAGCATATACAAAACGCGAGGCTATCAAAGTTAAATATCCAATCACTGCTAGATAAGCATTCCTAGCAAGAATCGCGGATTACCTTCCTGTTATTATTATTTTTAAATTACATCCCGGAAAGAGCGCCCGTCTTACCGGAAAGACGAAAAAAAAAAAAAGGCAGCATGGAACATTCAGGTTCTCAAGCTCGCGATGCTTTTCTGGCGTGCTTTTACAGCTGCCTTATTTTCCGTTCCTGGCCCTGCACGCACCATCGCCTAGCTGCATCGACAAATCAGCATCCGTCGAGTCACCTCGGCAATCTGTCTCTCCTTAATGGTTACGTCGGACAAGCTCTTTTGGCTTTTCGTGAATCAAATATGCCACATGAAAGGGCTTGCATCTTGCAGAAAGCCATTTCTTGCTGCGGTCAGTGCCCTGTGCACTTTTGACCCGAGCTAGGTAGCTGCTTTCCTCATGCAAGATGGAATATCGGAAATGTGTTGCATGCCGCATATATATATTTAGTGGTTGGTTCATGTCACTTTTTTCGCAGCCTTCCCCATGACCCCAAAAATGGTTCACCAACATGCGATGGAACCGGTCAAATATTAGCTTCTACAAATCTAGCCGGAGCTCACCGAATACGCCTGGCTCTAATCAGCCTATCTTTACCCCTGCTACTTTTATTACTCTGATGATGGGTATCAAGCTGATTCGTGGATATCGGTTTTCGTCGTCGCACTCAGGACCCTCTTTAAATCCTCCCTTAGCCTAGGCTCGTCATGTCCTGGCAAGAAGTGGCGTCTAGAGTATCCACCGACGTGACTGCTAGATGCATGATGCCTCTATCCCAACAGTCTCACATTCCCACCAATGCGGCAGCAATGATTCAATCGAGTATCATCAAAGGAGCTTCTCACTAACCTTTTCTAGACCCCGCTTATTTATTCATACTTCGATTTCTGCCCATAATCCATTGCATATAATCTCTCCGCCTGTCGGAATCACCAAACGCCACCCTCCCAATGCACACGTGCTCTGACAAATACCCACGCAAGGCATGCAAACTAAATCTTAAACTTTACCGAAGTCCCCAGCAGGCTTGAAAATGAAACCGGCTGCATAAAACGTTCACAAACCTCTAACCGACCGCAGCCAAATACAATCCCGCCGCTAAAGTTTGATGACTTGGGCTCATCGAGTAGGCCTATGATAGTCTGTGCCCCTTCTGCTTGCACTTAGGCCAGTCTATACGCTGAAACTTTTATCGCAGAACTATCGCACTAGCTAAACGGTTCTTTTGACCCCAAACTATTACTACGCCTCCCTAAAAACCTTCAAAACAAAATTTGCCCCCCGGAATGCCGTTTTGATATCTCCAGGTTTTCGGGTCGCAAGCCACGATTGAAAAAGCTTCGCAAGATCCGATTGTCACACCAATACCTGAGACCTTGACTAGGCCTGAGTCATGCCGAAAAACTTCCGGAGGAAACGAAAGAAGAAAAATTTAAAGACATGAACAAAGAAGAAATCCCCTGACCTTGTCCATCAGCCTGTGCGCCCTAGACAATCTCGACGAAAGGATTCAAGCCGCGGAAAATTCTTTCGACTTCGGAGCCCTAAACAGTCGCACTCGGAACATTAATCTTTTTTCGCCTAGTAGGAAAATTTTTTAAAATGACAGTAAAGAAAAAAACTGTAAATCATAGACTAAGGAATTACTCAGCTCTCGCCCCCCTCTTTTTGCTTTTAACAAATTGGCAAGGTGGCTTACATCCCAGGCGGCCATCGAAATCTCCTGACAGGAATAACATACATTTACTGTATTTGGTATATGTGCCCAAAATATTTGAGCGAGGCTATCGAATTTCATCAGCCTTTCTCACTCCACCTACTGACCACCCTAAAAAAAATACTTCGAGCTCCTTCTTCGCAACTCGAGGTGACGTTGGCAAACCGTACATGACGTTTGTCAAGATCCACATACCTTTAAAAATTTTGCCCCTCTTTCGACATATGTATGCAAGGACCGTCGGATTTTCTTCGATTTTGATGTTTTATTTCGTATAAGGCGGATTGAGGCTGTTGTGCATGGTACCGACAAATTGGTAGGTGGGTTTTGCGGTTTTGTTGCATCCCCAGCAGAGGGGGACGAGGAACGCCGCGGCTAATGCAATAGGCGCGTGCGTTGTTGGACGTTCGATTTACAACAATAACAACGCATTACCATCTTAACTCACGAGCAATGTTACATGTTCGTCCTCCACCTCATCTTGCCTGCACCTTCAACTCAATAGGTCGGGAGAGCTATTCTAGGAAGTAATTGTGACGTCTACGGTGTTTGAAAAACTGTCAAAAGATTTTAAGTGTTGCATGTTCAAAACGATGTTCCACGAGGCATCCACACCCTAGCTCTGCATAAACGAACCAATTCGCACTTGCAACATCTCTATTTTGAGAATCGAGAGAGGTTGGTTTTGGAGACAATACAAGTCATGAAATTTAGAATGATAAAAGGAAATGAAGAAAGCCCTAGTTCAGGAAATATGCAAATTTGTATCCATGATTCTCAAAATTTGTATCCGTAGACGCAATCGATAGCTAGACCATACAGATACTAGTTCCACAACGACCTATAAGATTACACATAACCTTAGCAAACTTTAACCCCACGTGCACGTCCAGCGAACCGACAGGACGCCTACAGTGAGGCTACAGGACACCCCCCAGCAAACCCCCGGCGTATCAACCGAAGAAAGGGTTGGAATACCAGGGTTTTCGAGATACCAAAAAAACTTTTCTGGCGACATTACCTTCATCCACAACAAAGGAAGGCCTTCGAGACTAACCCTAGTCTAGCGCCTAGGCTGCACGAAAACTAAAAACTCTGACGCTTGAAACATAAAACCCTTTTAATTAGATATGTACTTAGTCTCGTATTAATATTAAAAAGCTATACAACGTCATTGTGTGAAGGCGTTTGAAACGAGACTACCTTTTAACCACTTTAGAACATCATAAATGCCATTTCATACTTCCATAATAGCCTACCATTATCATTCATCAGTTAACCAATCACATTAACACCCAGCCATCGATTCAAGACTTTTTCATCAGATCCCGACAAAAAAGGTCCTTTTACAACTGGAAGAAAAAGAAGAAATAAAAGAGAAAAAAAAGACAAAGCAGGAAGGTAGGGTGTAAAGGGGGAAACCAGCAAAAGAGAGAATGTGAAAAAGAGTCTATAACCATCTTCGTAAAAATCAGTAATAGAAGAAGGCTATGAAAGAAAAATCGCAAGCTGAACAACCACCACAAACAAAGAACATATAGGCTGGCATGATACTACCTACAGGGGGAAATAAAACCAAAACAACAAAAAACAGACAGGTACACCGTACTTATGTATATTGGGAAACACATTGGGGAATGGGGGAACGAGAAATTTAAAATCAGTCAACAAACATCATACAAACAGCGGAGACAGGTGAATAGGTTGATGTCGTATACTAAAGGAGTAGTTTGGAGGTATGTAGAATATACAGGTAGTAATAAAAGGAAAATAGACGCCAGACGCTACAAGATCCGGATATCGATCCTAAAGGCTTATCAAGCCCCTCGGTGTATTACCCCATATTTAATCGGGACAATAATATTAAGGGGCCGAGCAATGGGTATTTAACGCAGAAGGCGAGCCAAAAGCTGCAACGGAAAGAATCAGCAGAAACGTGAACGAAAACAACTGCTTAAAGAAATGAAGTACAGGAGAATGAAAAGAATTACAAATTAAGAAAAAAGAGTTCGTTATTAATAATCCTTTAACTATTTATTTTGTCTTCACTAATCGTATAACCACCGCCAACGCTCGACGTTTCTTCATCCGACTTCGTATATTTTGACTGTACATTTCCAGAAGGTTTCATCAAAATTCAAGGAGAGAGTAGGAAATTTTGCTTGTGAACTCGAATAATAACTTATTTTACTGGCAACAGAGGCCTAGAGGCGCTGTGCTTGTTTCCAGAAGTCTAGAGAAGCAATAACGTCCTCTCCTCCATCTTCTTCATATGCATAGAGAATCTAAAAATATGTTAGTCGACTTGGTGCTCGAAGTTAGTCGAGAATTTAAGGGTATCTTACTTCTCTTGAGCTCTCGTGAAGCATCCTGATATTCTTGCCAGTGATGATGGTGACCATACCACCAGATTCCATATTTCTAATCTCGATAAAATTCGGCTCGAAAGCTAGGATATAAGGCGGTTGGAAAGCGAAAGCAGTTGGCGATCCCTCCCATTGAATCGACCAGTCAGGGCGAGCTCTCCAGCCGTTCCTGTTGACGAAGAACGAATAATCGCTGTAGTTCAGCAAGAACTCACCGCCGTTCAATCGGTAGATTGCAATCGGCTTGACGTTTTCTCTCCTTTGAACGAAATCCAGAGAGGTATCTGCTGGATCAAGCAATGATTGCGTATCAAGTGTTTCAAGTGAGACTACCTCAAATCCCTTGGCACAGCCTACACAAAGCTTTGATTTTAAGAAGTGAATGGAGGATGCTTCCGAAGGAATATAGAATTCCTAGTACATAGTGAGTAACCTTGAATGGCAAGAAGCAAAAGAAGGAAACACTGACCTTGAAGAGTTTGAGAGCATCCTGCCCGCCAGCAAGCAATTTTCTAAATGCAGGCTTATTTCTGCCTTTGGTGAGGTTGTCTAATGGCTCATAGACCTTGACGGTAGAGCTCATACTCGAGTTTCTGACACAACAAACGAGGACGCGTCCAAGGCAAACACCGGTCTTGAAAAAGTTAACGTGGCCCTGAATACGCTTCTGTCGTTTACTGGCCATTGCGGGTTCGATAGGCTCCGTGATTGTCTCAATCGGGAACGAGTACGCAGTTTTATCAGAGAGAACCAGGAGTATTTGGTATTCCTCAAGGACATCGACTTGTGAAACATTGACCATGTCGATAACCTTCTTCGGTACCCCTTGAGCAGTCGAATTGGGTCTCCTATCCGAGACGTAAATACCAGTATCGGTTCCATAAACAAGTTTCCGCCCACCATCTAGTGAGACATTCATTAGTCGGGTTTAGGAGTAAAAAGGGTCACTAGGCTTACCCATTGGTACAAGGCAGTTGACCTTGTTCGTATTGAAATTGAAGAAATCTTCACTCAATTCTGTCTTTGTAAAGATATTGCTTCTTTCTCTTAGTGCAGTTTGTTGTGCTTCAATGTGTTCCATCCATTTCCTTCGGCCGACTACTGTAGCGGCAAACAGCGAGCAGACGTATCCTCTTTTACCTAGGTGCTGAAAGGTGATAGGATATCCGCCTTTAGTGTTGAGTTCCGCTTTCTGCTGATTACCAGCCTTTGGCAGGAGCGACGATGGTGGACGCTTGATGCCCTTCGCATTGGGCAACACTTCTGCCATCTCTGTTATAATAAGCAGCTCCAACGGTATAGGCTGCGATAAGTCAGCTACAAGCTATATAATAAAAGGAGTTGCCGTTCACCTACTCTTTTGTAGACCTTGTATTGCTCCCTCTTGTTGACCACCTTGATCTTGACCAATAGCATCGCATGGTCAAACAAGAAGGCTTGGATGTCTCCCTGACCAGCGTCAGTAGGACTTCGCTTCAGACTTCCTTTGAAGATAAGCTGTCGTCCTTCCTCCGTCAGTTTCAGATCCACCTTGTCCTGCGGGGCAAACTGTAGTTGCTGATCCAGCTGCATGAGGTTAAAATGGTTCTCGGCACGACCCGACTCGATGTTGACCTTGCTCAGGCATTCGCGTATCATTTCGATCGCCTTTGGTAAATCCTGCTTGTCCGGATTATCGTCGGCGGTGTATTTCAAAATAGCTTCCAACAACAAGGGATATCGGGCAAGACGAGTTGTAGGCTTTGTAAGGTAGCCGTTCAATTCCAGCTTTCTCGACTCCTTCATACGTTCCGTTTCCTCGACAAATCGTGCAAATGCAGGGTTCCCGGCCTTCTCCCTCTCGAAATCGTATTTCCCGTAGAGCTGGTTGGCACCGTACTTTATGAATGGTTCGAAGTGGGGCACATATTCTAAAAAGATATCGCCGATATTGCTAATGACAGCGTCCTTCTGTTGTCGCCTGGTCAAAGCGTCCGCTAGCTTTGAGTTGACACTGTGAACTTCCAAAACATTTGAAAAGACGGTCCTAATGAACTTCTCACGTCGATAGTCGGGAATAGGTGATTGAGAGGATCGCAACGGTTTCATCCAAAAATCGCGAAGATACTCCAAATCTTTGACAAAATCCCTCTCCGTGTAGATAGCTTCACAAATGACTTCCTGTCTCTTCTTTTCCGTATCCGAAACGCTCTCGGCAACCTCCTTCGACACACTATGGATCCACAACTTCTGTTCCTGTTCGTCACCATCATGTAAACTAGACCTAGATGACTCTCTCTTGAGACCGGGAAGTGGTTGCATGTTGAGACGAGCTTGCTGTTCGAGCCTCCGTGGACAAGCGATTGAGTAACAGAGGCGATCTCTGGTGCAGGTAGGAGAGTAGCACTCCGTTAAGAGCGTGAAAACCCCGTTGACTTCCGCCTTATCCTCGTCTACCAAACGTTCCCGGAATTGGTACACTTCATTGGTAGAGTCTCGTAGCCTGTGATCGTAAGTTACATCGTGAAAGAATTTCTGAGCATCCAGTGCACGTCCGAGCAGCAGTGCCAAGTTTCTATCGCTTGTCTTAATTATGTACGCTATCATGTCAACAGCTTCAGCGCCAGTAAATGCGGATTTGTAGGTAAGTTCGTTCTTCATTCGGTCACCAATGGATATCCTCTCCCGAAATACGTCAGCAACCCGAGAAAGTAGTGCGGGGTAAACCAGTGGGGCTCGGCGGGAGGCGGTTAGGACAGTGGACGGCTGAGAAGTCATCGTTTGGGATCTGCCAGACTGAGAAACTTGTCGGGGTACGGTAGAGGTTGGTGTCGTAATAACATCTGGCTGCTGGATAGCCGCAGTCATACTAGAAGCTGTGCTAGCGTAGCTCGGAGTTCTTGGTTTAGCACTAGACACCGAATTCATTGAGGCTTGAGATAGCTGAGAAACCTGCGACATCTGTGAGTCTCGATTTTCGGTCCTCATCGGATAGCTACTGCTGAAGCTTCGCTGTGTCAACGCTGGGGATGAGCGATGCGGCTCGATCGGAGATTGCTGATACCTGTCATCGAAGTTGGGGGGGCCACGCGGGTCCGAAATTGGCGACTGTGTAGCGTAGTCGTCGTTATGCTCGCGTTGTCGGAAGGGAATGACACGCCCACTCATAGTTTGCGCTCTCGGGAGGTCTCTCGGTTCGGAAGAATAGGAAGTCATAGACATCGAGCGTTCATCAGGGCGTTCTGGGATATGTCGACCTTGAGCTGTCTGGCGGGCCATTGGATTCTGTATCTGGTTTGGCCCAGGTCTGTACTGGCCAGGGCCAGGGCCTGGTCCTGGGCCTGGTCCTTGATGGAAGGAATTTGGTGGCGGACCATAGCCAGCTAGGGATCGTGATCTATTTGGATCATTATTCAAAGCTGGCCCTGAGTAACCGCCTGGACCTTGCCCACCCGGACCCTGCGGCGGATAGAACCTATTGGGCGGTGGCCTGCTGTAACTTGTAGGGGGCATTCGTTGCGTTTGGGCGTAAGGGCGTCGATCAGGTGGAGGTTGTTGTTGGTGATACTGCTGCGGAGGTGGTCCCTGATGAGGTGGTCCTTGCATCGGCTGGCCCATTGGTCGACTATAATGACCATTCGGCATGCCTTGGGGAGGATAACCATTTTGCGGACGCGGAGGATGTTGTCCCTGCGGGGGATAGCCGTTCGGTTTTGGATGTTCGTAATCTCCCAGGCTTTCATTCCTTGCCCCATAGCCGCTGTGACCCTGGAGGTTCCCCATCGTCTGGGACCGAGCTGGCGGTGACATTGACGACTGCGAATTCATTGTTTGAGATCTCCCGGGAGGCGGCGCTGCTCCGAAGATATTTGAGAATGCGGCATCTCGGGTTGATGAGGACGAAGGCCCTGGATTATAAGGACGGCCATGCTGCGGTTCCGTCATCTTCTTCCTGCTAGCGGTACCTTTATATGTTTGTCAGCTTGACAGGACGTCTAGTCTCTTTTGCAGTAACTATGTCATAACAAGGATAATTGCATGAGCCCCTAAAACGGGAAAGGAACCTACAGCGGTGGGGAAATGGAAGTTCGCGCCGGAGATTGTCGTTTCCGATTCCCGATTTAGAATGCTCCCATCAATTGTTTCTAGGATGGCGGATGGCCAGTAACAGTGTCGACAAATCGTAATTTCTGGGGTCTGTTGAGCTGTCGGAAGCAGAATAATTCCCAAGGTCCGAGATCTAGAAAATAGAAGCTACTCTAGGAATGACCTAGTTTCGAATTCGTTCAACGGTGGCTCCTATAGCCAGTTGGATCTGTAGGCGGCGAATAGAAAGAAGGAGTGGTGCCTTTGCTAATGCTGACAATGAAGGAAGTAGTAGGGGAAGAGGTGACACAGGGTCTTTTTCGTGAGGATGGTGCGAAGGGGATCCAGGGGCGGGTGTTTCCGTTTATTTTGTCGTGATGGATGGTGGACCTGCGGCAGTGCAGGTATGTATATATATAGAAGTAGCGGTAATAATGGGGGGTATACCGGATACGTGTAACCGAGGGCGATGCTGCGGTTAAGCTCCTAGCTTGATTGTTTTGCGAGTGTAGTTGTGCCTGTGTAAGAGGGAGCCTGTCGGACGATGGGGATCGGCAGGATGTTATCGTCAAGGACGCGATATGAAGAGCTTCCGAGGCAGAGTTGAAAATAGGGGCGGGTAGGGGATTTATATATATTCGGACGTCACCGGCGAATAGGGTGAAGGTATACACGATGGATGACGATTGAGATTGGGAGGTAGGAAGACGACGATGTTCTAAAATTTAGGGAAAGATGTTGGTGATGTGATTTTGGCTACTCCTGGTCTTTTTCTGGTTTGTTCTTTTTTGCTTGGGGGGGTTTAGTTTCTTCTGCTCGTTCTGGTTTGGGCTGGCTGGGGCAGCAAATCCATTCATTCCATTGGATCGGCTTGCATTTTGGGGGGTAAAATGCTGCAAGAGAACGGCGGGCAGGCAGGTAGGCAGGCAGGCGAGCAAAGTAGGGACATTACTTTTGTACTTACCCACCATGACTAGCAACCAATTGACCGCACAAACCGCATTCTGACTTTTTATTTATTTAAGTAAGTATTTATTCCTCCCCATGCACGCTAGAAGGCAGGCATGATCAAAAAGAAAGTATCTTTGGAGTGTGTTTATCGGCTTTTCCAGGAAACAAACTTGGTTGGGTCCCACATAATCATGGAACGAGAGATATAGATAGAGATAGGCGGATTTAGCTATTGGCTTGGTGCTGCTGCTTCAACTAATTCGCACAGCCCGTTGTATAAGTACCCAGCTAGCTCTGGCCTGCCTGCTTGCTTGGAGAATAAACGGGGGGTGTGGGCATGATACGCAATCGCGTGTTTCAAGTTGATTATTACGGGCGCCTTGCTTCCTCTTCCTTTTTCCTTTTCCTTTTCCTTTTCCTTCCCATCCTCTCTCCTCCACCACCACCCACAACAGGAACAACCACCACGGATTGAACCATGAAATGATAAGCACCTCCACACCGCTGCCATGCTCTTTAGCCACCACTCGTCTATCCTCTCGAATCGGAAAAATTGGAGAATGCCGTCACTGGGCGGTTGAAATTAGGGGAGTCCTCTAATGTTAACTTGATAAGACTAGACGCCACCCCTATAGCCCTAACAATGAACTTATCTCTCATACATGGAGGTTTCGCCCAGGTCCTCGGTGGAATTTGCCAGTTTTGTTGTATATCTCCAGCAACACATTCCTAACTATTTCAAAGCCCAGGTATCAGCATCAAACTCTTCTGATGGTCACACCGACTTGGTTACAAGCTGAAAACTCTAGTAGGCTGGGAGAGGCAAATCCCCGCATGATAGTGCTCATGTGCGACTTTAGCTTAAGTTCTTCTAATAAATGTTTCGCCTTGTGTAAACACCCTCCCATCCTCCAAACTCCCTCAGCAGCAAGCGTATCCCGCTAGTAGCACCAATCCCATCATTATTCGTAAGCGTAATCCCTCCAAAAACGGCCCATCTCTATTGATAATGGCTATACCTTTATAGACATATGGTTACAATATGAAATCGCCGCATCATTCCCTGTAACTAAGTCTTCAGTTGCTAATTTACTCTACAAATGTCCTCCGGATCCAACATCACACTAAATCATTCACATGTTCAATTCTCCTCTGGCCAGTAGGTCGGGCTACCATTTTAAAAAATAATGATATATGTAGTCATTGTACAAAGCCAAAGGTTTCGACTGTCTTGATGTATTAATTAGTGGGAGGCTGGAAAAGACCAGTTTGAAACCTTTAACAAGTTGCGAGTATCCATCGAGATCGTTCTAGGTCACTTAGTTGGTTGATTTATGTCATGGTGCGAATAACAGAACGTTTGCGCATGGTAGAAACACTCTACTCTCTTGAGAGTTTTTGTCTTTAATTCCTCTCCATTGATATTGAAGAACTCAGGCCAAGAATGCCCATGGATGGGCAAAAGGGTAATAGTATCGGCACTGCGGTCATCATTCAATCAATTACCTGAGAGGGGATCCATATTAAGGATACGATGCCCATAATATTTGCGGCCAGCCCAGGGACTGCTTTATGTAATAACATGTACATGCATCTTTTGGATGCGGACAGGATTCTTTAAGCGCTGTACTTCCAATGAGTTTGCAAAAAATTGAGATTACTATTCACTCCTTTATGAGCTCAAGCTACTGAATTATATCTATGGTCTATCTTGGTAAAGCAATTGTGGATGCTCTCTTCTCGTTCTAACGGTTTGCATTCTTATGCTTCGTATTTCGTATGAAGAAGGCCTGCGGTGTTGACCATTTAGTATGTCTTGGCACCCGCCAAGGAGCATCATCAACGCGGGCTGGTCCACCCATTTCATCATCACCAACCACCAAATCTGTGAATCGACAGAATAGCCCTTGTCGCGCCTTCTCACATCGCCCAATACCCCTTCGACTAACGTTGCAACCGGGACCGCGAGATCGAATTACGCTCCATCTCTGACATCTAAGTGCTCTCCACCGACTGCTCCAAACTTCTTCCGGAGGACACTTAACGTCGACATCCAGGGGCACGTTAGCCTTCACCAAAGTTAAATACGTCACGGAGGAAAGCCATGTCGGATCACAACGTTTTCACACCGGCTTTCGCCCCGTTCTTCGGAATGGTATGATTGGTGTCCAATCTCTTCATATCTCATTCGTTTTATTGCTTGGAGTATGCTAACGATTGAATACGGGACAGGCTGGCGTTGCTTTCGCTGTATGTACCCACCGTCGACGCCGACTAATCACACAATCTATACGCTCAGAAACTAACCTACTTTCTCCACAATCGCATAGATGATATTTGGCTGTACGAAATAACTCAATCCCTCACCTACCGCTTATCACCATCTCGATCGATATACTAACCGTCCATTCTCTATAGGCGCAGGAGCAGCCTTCGGCACCGCCAAATCCGGCATCGGTATCTCCGGTATCGGTATCTTCCGACCGGAACTCATCATGAAATCTCTAATCCCGGTCGTCATGTCCGGTATCCTAGGGGTGTATTCCCTCGTCGTGGCGGTCCTGATTGCCGGAGACCTAGGGCCGACTCAAAGCTACAGTCTTTATCAGGGGTTTTTGCATCTGGGAGCGGGCTTGAGCGTTGGGTTCTCAGGGTTAGCGGCAGGATATGCGATTGGGGAGGTCGGAGATGCGGTGCGTAAATCTTTGTGAAGATTTCAAGGCTAGTTGGGATATCAGTACTGACGATTTTCGTCGACACAGGGTGTTAGGGCGTATATGTCTCAAAGCAGGGTCTACGTCGGAATGGTACGAATTCAATGATGTGAAAAGTTCGGCTTCACGGGATATTAACGTCAACTCCTAGGTCCTCGTTCTCATTTTCGCTGAAGTCTTGGGACTTTACGGGTACGCCATCCAGTGACTACGAAATTTTATTCGATCAAGGTCTAACATATTCTACTAGTCTTATTATTGCATTGATCCTGAACACCAGGGGAGGCAGCTAAATGCTGAGGATTGTAGATATTCACAGGAACTATTGCTCCTTTGTCATTCAACCTTACACATCAACGGATAGGTCTTCGGAAGGATTGCAGAGAAGAGGCTGCGGGGTTTTGTATCAACATTTTGACTATAGAAGCGTATGTTTTTGGTAGCATGGTAATCAAGAGTAATTTGATACTATCCAGCCTTGTCTCGTAAACCCGCCTGGGAAAGATAAGACTACTGCGAAATCTAGCCCTATATCGATCTGGGCATCTAGTTAGAATGTCGTTCATAAGACGATTTATCGATGCTTCTTCCACAAACGCGAGAAAGCGTTGGCTTGCAATGCGGCCCTGTGCTATAGCTTTGATCTGCCGTTCTCCTGTCCCGTGCGAAAAGCAGGCGACGGGCTAGAAAAGGGTCAGCAGCTTTTAATTCTTTTTGGGTGTGGTACAACAAGACCCTATCCCGACCCGCAGTCATGTTTAACATTAGCCTAGCTGCAGACGCCGGAGCGGGACAGGTACCACATACAGCTACCATCTATGATGCATGTACTTGATTAATCCATCCCGTTCTTTCGGCAAGAACTGCGCCCAAAAGAAACAAAAGGAAGAAAAGATTTCAGGTTTCGACATCTTTGCGCTAACGCAAAAAACGCTGTTGGATCCGCCCTGCCCTCAGCAGGACTCGGCCCTCTTGTACCTTTCCCCTCACATGGCACGGAATGCCGTCCCATGCCCACCCAGAATCAGATCCCACGCTGCTTTTCTTGTTACCAAGTGTTGGAGAAAATGTTGATATCATCATCCTTGGACCGTTCTACAATTCGGCGGTTACGTTACGCAATAGAAAAAACCATGGTTTTAAGTGACATTACCTGGTCAGTTATGTCACAGAATGACAAAATACAATGGGTGACTGGGATGGGAAACCGCAGGCCCTGATTCAATGACCTGTTGCTTCGTCTCATCTGCCCTGTCCGCTAACAAAAGATTTAACGCTGGTGGCTAGGTATCTAACTAAGCACGGGACGGAAAATAAAGAAACCACAGCAGGTTACAAGGGGAATCGCGAGTCAAAAAGGACGGATTTCTGGTAGTACGGACAAAGGAAAGGCGTCCTCCGATCATACAATGCAACCAAGCCAGGACTGGACCTGTACCGTACCCACAAGGGATATACTTTCTTTACCCACAATCAAGGCAACCCAGCGATGCGCGGTCCCTCCATCCCATAAAACAGGTTGATATATCCCTCCGCCCGCCAGCGCCCATGCGACTTTTGTACCTTGCAACAAGGGGAGAGGACAGAAAATACTAGACACAAGTACCAGCCCTGCTAGCTTTGCCCGTCGAATTGTCTTTTTTTTTTTAATTTTTTAAACTACCACTAAGAACATCCCTTCAGCTCCTTTGCCATCGGAATTCCTTTTCTTTAAGCTTTGACCCACCTCGCTCTTAGATTTTATTTTCTCAGTTCCTCTCCTTTGAACTTTTCCTTCTCTGTCTTCAATCTCCTCGCCTGTTGTCGTCAGATCCTTCCCCGACAGCTCAAACTTTCGAATTCGAGTTTGACAGTCTCTAAGGATTAACCTTTCCTAGTTAATGCTCCCGAGATACTTTAAACTCTCCATATAAAATAAACAACGCTCAGTTTTCGTAACCCGGAAAGTCAAAATAACGAATCAGAAACAATCTTACTGGCCAGCCGTTTAAAGCTCATCGCGGTTCAGATTTTAGCCAACCAAAAGGGACCTTGCACCACCTTTGTCGCCCAAGCTCAGAGTTTGTCTTTTTGGTTTCGGCTGAATTTGAACAAACTATATTTCCCCTTACATGCTCTCATATACCCTCACTTCGATATAGGGCGGCCTGAACACATACACGACAGACCCGGCGATTGGAGCATGTCTCAGTCATCAAGGTGTCTCTAAGCTTAAAACGAACCCATTGCGACGGCGACGAGCCTTATGGCCGTACCTCCACGCCTTCCTGCAAATTTCACAAGCCGTCCTGCTCTTCTTCCCCTCCTGTCCTCCTCAGTTTGTGTGCCTGCGAACCTAGCCCGACTTCACAACCCGCTGCTCCTTATCTCCCCGCCGTCCTCATGACTTCCACCACAACGACCTCCCCGCCCCTCCCGCTAACTGGCAACTTTCTCCCCGTCGCCTCTACCCACATCCTACAATCCCAAAACCAGTCGAATAGTACCAGTGGTTCATCGCATATCAATTCAAACTCTGGTTTCCTGAGCAATAACCCAGAAATCCCTAAAAGCGTGGGAAGCAACAACACCAATATACTATCGCAGGCAGTAGCCAGCAACACCAGCCACCCAACCAATTTCTTCATGTCAAACCCGCTCGTCCTCTCGCCAGCAGTCACGAGCGCCGCTCTCCGTGATCTCCACCTCACGGACCCGAACTCTGGAAATAATTCGCCGGCTGCTAGCTCCGATACTTATTTCGACGAGGATGAGATGGAGATTGAGATGACCTTGGAGGATTCATTCGGAAGAAACAAGTACGTATAAATTCGAGCTTCTTTAGCTGTTGTGGATTTTGTATGTTGTTTGGTTTAGGAGTTTGCGTAGTGTGTGTTTGTAGGTTTTATGCAGGACTGTTTTCTTTTTCTCTTCGTTTCGTCCGCAGTTGACCTATTTTATGCATTCTCAACCTATATAATGCAATGCGAGGTAATGCATGCATTGCGGTCTCTCATGTCTTCCCGAGCATAACTCTGCATGTCAGCAGGGGTGACAAGGGGAATATATACTTAACCTTGCTAGCTTATCATCCCGTCTTCGAAAAAAATTTTCATCTCTTTGTAAATGTAACCAACTAACTCTTCTATTCGTCATTCATTAGAATGGACCCAACACCCCCCACCACGCATACTGCAAATTACACCAGCGAATCTCACAAGATCAGGTCAATAATAAACGCACGAAATAGCGCGGAGACGAAGAATGCATGTCCAACGCTTGACGCTTATCAATTCGAATTGTTGAGGACGTTAGGGACGGGAACTTTTGCTAGGGTTTGGCTAGTTAGGCCGAAGAAGGAGTACAGGACCTCTGGAACCGAATTTTATGCATTGAAAGTCTTGAAAAAGAAAGATGGTGGGTGCTTGAATCTTAAGAGATTTCTGGTCAAGAGAAAGAGGGGAAGGAGAAAGGTTTTGAGCAGAAATGGCTAATTTGGTTGTGGTGTGATAGTCGTCAAGTTGAAGCAGGTGGAGCACGTGCTCAATGAACGAATGTTGTTGAGTGTTTCGAGACCGCAACCGTTTATTGTGGATTTGTTCGCCTCCTGGTCGGATCGGGAAAACTTGTACATGCTGGTAAGAGATCCTTAGAATTAATCCGGTTAATAGTGAGGGTTGGCGAAAAGCTAATATGTGGAATTTATAAAACATAGCTAGAGTATTCGCCCGGCGGCGAGGTCTTTACGTATCTTCGAAAGATGAGACGGTTCAATCAAGTCCAGACGCAGTTCTATATTGCATCGGTGACGCTGATATTGGAATTCTTGCATGATCGTGGGATCGTTTACCGTGACTTGAAGCCGGAGAACATTCTACTAGATGCAAGAGGTCACGTCAAGTACGAATCTATGCTGTAGTTAGACTTTTTAAATGTAAAGGGACATTCTAACATTATGGTTATAGGCTGGTTGATTTCGGGTTCGCCAAGCAGATCGGATCACAAGAGACCTACACGCTATGGTAAGAGCTTGTGCATATTAACCCGCAAGGGTCACCACAATGCTAATAGTTGCGATTTTGTAGTGGAACACCCGAATATCTCTCTCCAGAAGTTATCCAATCTCGGGGCCACACCACTGCTGTTGATTGGTGGGCACTTGGAATCCTTACCTACGAGTTCCTCTGCGGCTTTCCACCGTTCTACGATAATAGCCCCTTTGCTATCTACGAGAAGATCGTACAGGGACGAATAAGCTTCCCCGCCGCATTAGATGAGACGACAAGGGATTTTATCAGTAGACTCTGTGAAGCCGATTTATCGAGTAGACTCGGAAATTTGAAGAATGGGGCTAGGGATGTAAAGGATCACTCGTTCTTCTTCGGAATTGATTGGAAGGCATTGGGAGAACAGAGGATGAACGGGCCATTGGTCCCTGGTGAGTTTACTTTAAAATACTATTTTGCAAGAGTGGAAGGGAGCTAACAGGTTGTGAAATCCAGAGTTGTCGTTCCCAGGTGATACTAGATACTTCGACGAATACCCGCATCCATCTCCGGATCTAGAACCGTACCGACCACAGGACCACCCACAAGAAGAGAATTTCTTTAAAGATTTCTAGGTCCCCGGTTTTCTTCTAGGCGGGTCTCGTTAGGAGAGCCGCCTGCTAATGCGATTACGCGACCACGAGAACACGAATGAAATCTCTAATATTGTGATCGACCTTCATTTTCAAAAACACTACGGTCGGAGCATATAAAATCCACTATTTTCAATTTTTCATTTGTCAATGTCTCTGGAAATAATATTCCCCATTTAGTACACTTTTCCCCCACAAATTGGGATGAAACCATTCAGTATGTTGTTTTGGCGCATCAGGGATGTAGCAGTTTGAATTTCTGTTTTCTGTTTTTCCCGAGCTTTTAGCGGGGATTTGGAGAGATTAATTTTTTAGGTGCTATATATACCCAGGTATATTTTTTCAGGGTAATTTGGGACATGATGTGAGGGTCTTTTTTGAATTTTGTTTATATATATCATGCGAAAGTACTTCGCTGGCGATGTTGCCCTTTGTATGTCTCTTCTCTCGCACACCTTTAGGGCCGCGCTTTCCTTAATATTGGTTCGGATAGAATGACCCGGTGCGGCGCTAAAATGATATTTGACATTTATATGCATCCTCCGATTTCTTCATTCACTCTAATCTTCGGGTCTCCCTTGGAAGGGATACAATTAAATGATCAAAATTTGTTGCGAAATCGAACCTGTCAGGAATTTGAATTCTATGACCAAGGAATGCAAAGGGGAAAAAAAAGGGCTAAGATCCGATGCCTCGGCTGGAATCTTTTCCGAACCGCATTTCCGTGAGGGCCTGCAGGGGAGACCCGGCCGAACCTTATTTGATGGGGACTTTGTGCGATTCGACCACAGCTTGCAACAACATGTCCTGTGTTGGTTTGTGTTGTGATGACAAGATTGACCCTCGACCCTGTCCTCATGTGAGTATTTTTAGTACCTAAGTATGTTGGAGTGGCTTTGAATTCCGAGACTTTCAAGGTATAAATTTGGTTATATGTGTATATGTAAACGAGTGGGTAAATAACAGTACAATCATTAACTAGTAAGTTTAATAACTCAGGGCCTTATTAAGCAATAAAGAAATACCATGACATTGGCCAATTTTTAGCCTACATTTGAGCTTGAGATGGGGAGGACAACGTAAGGGAAAGTGCTGTTATGGGTTACCAAACTCTCGGCTATTCTCTAGTGTATGTAATAATTATCACCTTAAACTCTCTAGCCTAATTCTTGAATTCTATACTTTCTACAATCCCTGTCCCAACGACATGTGAAGGACGGTATTATGAATTGCCTTCTATGCCCCAAAAATGGCCTCATTATAGGCAACCCAATACCTCGTGGAAAAGGTACTGCTCGACCAAGAGGTGGTCGGTCCACACGTTTTCCAGTGCCTTGGTTTTATCTTTCCCTTCTCAACCTTTTCCATATGATCTTCTAGTACCCCAAGCCGAAGCCGTTTCGCCCAACCAGGAAGCCTTGTGTAGTTGCTGCAACGTATCATCTCGTCCGGATCGAGAATGTTTATCTGCGGGTGCAACCAGAAGCAAACCCTATCGGATTTGTACAGCTTCTGGAGATCAGGAGCAAGTTGCTTTCTTAGTTTCTTCGAGAGGGCAAAGAAATTTGTGTTAAAAATGTTCAAATCCCAGTAGACCTCCTCGATGGTAATCTTTCGGCCGGACCTCTTTCTAATCTTCTTTTTAATTTGTGTATTTCTGAGCGTCCTAAAGTAGATTTGGAACAACTTGCGCACATCGCCTATTGCGCCCTCTACAGGAGGGTTAAGTTTGATTTTCAAATCCAAGCCAAGGTCGTTATTCGCTCCGCCTTTAAGCCAGTCATCACGATTTCCCTTGGGGAATTTTCCAAATTCAGTATGCTGCCCTAGTAGCACCGGGTCCGACCGAGGGATCGCAATCGAATTTTTGTAATCGATTCCAAGGCCAACGGCGTCAAAGCCCATGCTCACGCGCCCTGCCCGCGCGAACGAATGTTTGAAGAAATGGCCATTTTGACTCGACATATCCGGGAATCGCTTTTTGTCAAGGTTTTGAAGGACGGTGTAATTGTCGGGGTTACCCGCGAACGAGATTGTTTCCGGGATTGCCCTTGCCCGGAGGTCATCACCGCTGGAGGTATAGAGAGGTGTGGGATAAGAGGAACGCGTTGTGGTTGGCTTGCGGCTATAGTATAACAAAGTGCTTAGAGAGGCTTTCTTGGTCGAGGTGGACTTGTAGGTGTAGGTGTAAGTGAATGTTGCGTAGTGGTCCGGATTCGTGTCGGGATACAATCTCGACTTGTCGATATCCTTAAGACCAACGATCCGAGCAGACCTAGAAGAGTTTGATCAACTATGCGTTAGCTTGCCGTATTGCAGAACGAAGCCGAGCAGAAGGTAGATGTACAGATATGCATAGCAGAGAGATTACTTACACCACATTGACTCCCAATGCCAGAATAAACCAAGGAAGTAGCAAAATTGTAAACATGACTAAAGTTGGAGATTATCTAATTTGGTAGGCTATAGTAAAGTCCGAAATCGGTTCCTTGGGGAGTTACAAATTCCAATTACTTGCAATTGTACAGTATGGGCACGCTATGATTTGATGACTATAGAAATGTAACTTCGAATTTTGTTGAAGCTATAGACCAGATTTATAGAAAGCGTGTTTCCATGACCTAGATCTAGATCGACTGCTAGCTTCATAATTTCACCCAAATCAGAGGTGTCAACTTGCATAGAGCATCGGCGATCTAAAAAAATGTATAATCAACCAAACACAGCCACTCTAGGGTGTCAGAGATGCTGGAGAAATTGAAAACTAGGCAAAACTATACTATGAAAGCTAGTGGGGATTAGACGTGTGGGCATGCAGATTAGGACGCTGAAAATTGAGGGCCATGATAACGCGAGAACGGCGAGATGAGGAAATCAGCCTACCACGCGGAACGCGAGGTCCCAAGAGATTGTAAAATGTAAATGCTCGGGCCCTAGAACTGTAAGTAGGCTATACCCCGCCACCACCTGTGGGCCTGGTTTATGGGGCCATAGTCCTGTATGTTTTCGAGCTTATTTGTAAGCACTCTTTACGTAAATTGTGGTTCATCTGAACTGACACAGGAACAGAAGTTTCATAACTCTGAAAAAAAGTATGACTAAATTTAAAAGCTCGAAAATTTTGTGGTGTTGCAATGGTGGAGCTGTCGAGTTTTTGGTTTGCTCACCTATCATCGAGAGGATAGTTTGTACGCATGCTCATGCATGCACGCGCATGCCGAGAACCTTGCGCATTCCCAGCCCCAACAAACTGCATATGTCTTCAAGCCTTCTCATCTCTTCTAACGGATTCCGATTCGTCTAGGGGTGTTTGTCGGCAGGCTGGGACTTTCTGATATTGTGAGCCTGCGGTGGCAAACTTTAGCCCAACGCCATAATATAATTTATAGGTATATATTGGCTTGGGTGTCTAAGTACATGCTATGTAGTGCGTATTGGCGTATTGATGCCGTGTTATGCACGGATCAGCCTCCTTCCCGCCAACACAACAAAAGAGGCGTATTTAGATCGAAGCGCCAGCTGGCTGCCTGATTTAATTGGAGAGAGTGCGGGGATCTTGAATAGTGGTCATGTTTGGACAATGGGCTGATCCTGCGTTCCAGCATATATAGCTCTGCGTATATATATATATATGAGTATACAGTGGTTGCCGAAACCCGGTAAAATATGAGCAATAGCTTAGCCCAGCCGCTCGATAAGATTCGATAACCTCCATTACAATACCACGCGGATGCATGCCTAGGAATGATATATATTTCGCACTGTCGGAGTTAAGAAATAAAATCGATGCAATGCAATGCAGAGCCCTCCGCGAATCGATATCGCTGTTGTGATCCTGCAGTCTCGGATATAGGTGGATTCGAATGGAGGCGAAGCGTGAAGCCAATTTGTCATTGGAATTTATCTCGATCCCATATATTCGAATCGGCGCAATCTCTAGGCAGCCTGTCACAGCTTCTATTAAAGCATCTGCCGCATTTTGGGGCAGAAGGGCAGTGCAGTACATGTAACCGATTTCTAAGCAGGATAACCGTATCATGTGTAGGATACTATGCTTACGAGGCGCTGGTCGATAGAAGGGAGGTGATTGGACTCGAAACGAAAGAAGAAACTCTACGTAATTGCCTAAGCTAATCCTATAAGAGCTAATGCTTTCGGCGAACAGAGTGGAGACCGCCAGCCCCGATCTGTGTAACAAAGCGATATACGTGTCCATAAGACGTCGTTGATCCTTGATATACTGCATCAAGGTCCCTTACAGTGTAACCAGATTTATTTAAGAAGATATGCGTCCTGAGTCTCAGAAGCGAAGGACTCTAAAAGCACGGCTAAGCGGATCTTGAATCCGGACTTCAACTATCAAGCGATTAGAGTTACCCTACCTATAGGATCATTTCGTGCTCCTTTATTCATCCTTGATCGCACCAACTCCATCTGCATCTGGCAGCCTCATTGGGTAATGTCAAAGAGTCTACGGTGGAGCAATATGTTTCGAAAAAAATCCTCCCCACAAGTACCTCAATATCATCTAGACGGGATTGAAGATGCTACTGACTCGATCCAAGATGCAGCCGGAGAAGTCGTCTTGCATGAGAGTCGCTCGAGCGCCGTTGCGCCGGAATATCTTCAAGTTGCACCGGAATATCTTCAGGGGCAGCGTTTGACAGACGAAGAGCTGGTCAAAGGACTTGGCGAGCCTCTTGTCGAACCAGACCCGGATGCTGACTTTGAGTACTTGACCCCTCCTTAATTAGATATAGCAATGTCAGTAATATATCGGTATTTGTTAACTTTATTCTAAATTTGCAGCTTTGTCTTCATCCATGGGATGTACAGTAACCGGGTTGATGCGTTTACGACTGATGACGGAGTTTTTTGGCCGAGAGACCTACTCCCTAAGGTTCTAAGGGAGAATAATATAAAATCTCGCATCTGGAGTTTTGGGTACAATGCTCAAACTCATGAATCTCATGTCAGGGGCATAAAGGTGGATACCAATACAATATTCACTCATGGAGAAAACTTGATTTCAGCTCTGGCCGCAGAGCGTGCCATGGATCGTGTAAGTATCAATTCTTGGTTGATCTGGCTAGGCCGACTGTAATTTGCTGATTTCAGACGGCGATTAATCCTGAAACAGACATTAGACAGACCGATCGTGTTCATAGCACATTGCTTAGGAGGACTCGTTTTAAAGAGTGTAAGTGGTAATTGCACAGTTTTATGCCTTCCTTTATGTGTACAGCACTGTAATGATATACTGTAAGAGTTTCGATGCTAACTCGCGACTATGAGCCGGTGTTTTAGGCCTTGAATAGATCCGCATCTATTCGCCCGGGTGGTAACGAAAACTGGGAATCAGTTTTCAACAGCACCTTCGCTATATTCTATTGCGGAACACCCCATACTGGTTCAGACAAGCTTCAATATCTAGATGTTCTTAAAAAATTGCAAAGCCTGAATGGTGATACGAACAACTCGCTTCTCAGTTCTTTGCAACCAGAAAGCGATACTATTCGCAACAGTATCGGCCACTACAGTGAGATACAGACAAAATTTAAGACCGTCTACGTCGTAGAGACAGAAAGGATGATTTTTGACGGCCTTGAGAGGCCGGAAATTGTAAGATTCAAGAAGTGAGGGTTAGAAACTCCTGTGTAATTATTTACTGACTATATCTTGTTTAAGGTTGTGCCGGAGGCATGTGCATATCCCGCACATCAGGGCCAGCCCGCTCTTCGGCTCGACAGAAATCATATAAATCTAGTCAAATTTTCTAGGAATAGGGTAGACGCTAGTGCCTTCAAATCTTTCACAAACACTTTAATAATGAATTTGAGGGACGAAAATGGGAGAGGAGCTGTGATGATGAGGGAGAGGGGAGGAAGATGGAGAAATCAGTTGAGTAAGTTCGATTCCCGAGTGTTGCTGTTTAATCTTCCTATAGCAAGTCAGCCAAGCACGCTATATAGCTATGGTGTTTCTCGGAGTTCGCTGCCATATCTAGTCGGGAATCCAAAGAACTCGGTAGCCTTCCGTATCACTTTTTGTTTTATGAAAGTGTTAAATCGGCAGCTAATTTGATGTCTGCGGCCTCTTTCTAGACCTAGCTAGTACTTGGTAGTCGCCTATATAGCTATAGCGCAGATTTTCTATTTAATATCGCAGCCGGCAGCCCAGTCGGGTGCGATTAGGAGGGCAAATCCCCTATAACCAATTGTTTTTGCATTATAATACCACAATTAAAATGATATATTTTGCTGAAATACTCGCGATATAGGTTGGCGGGACTGTGTAAAAATTGTTATTCCAAGTGAGTGCATGCCTGCTGGAAAATGGTCACCGAAATATCTGCAGCGAACTATAAAGCGAAAAGACCTAAGAGATGCCCTATATCTCAATAATAGTTCCCCAGTCCTTGTCTATGGCCCACGGGGATGTGGGAAATCATGCCTGGTTCGCGAATTCCTTAGCGAAGTGCCTTGGGAAAACGAAGCATTCGAGAGGGTTTTCTGGCTAAACGCTCGTGACAACGAAGCTCTGTCCGAAAGCATGAATAAAATTTTTAGGGACCCTGAATGTAAAGGTGAAAAGATCTCGACTCTTGGACCTAAGGTCGATCAGTATCTGCAATTCCTCCCGGATAAGACGACTAGCCCTTGGAAAAGACTACTCGTTATATTTGACGGAGTTGACGATCTTAGTCTTTTCGCTCCGCTTCTCAAAAGTGAGGGGAATGGGGCACTCTGGGAGAAGTTCCGGAAACCAAGTTACAAAATTTGTGTTACAACAAGCGATCCTATCGCGAAGAACTACCTGCACAGCGACCGGATCAACGTTAGCCGTTTTACAGAGCAAGAGAGCATGCAATTTCTAAGCAACGCCCATCCTCGTCGCCTCCAGGATGAAGTGGAGATCGAGAGAGCCAGAACCCTGGTTAATCATTTTGGGAACGTGCCTCTTGCTATACGGGCAGTATCCTCCCTATTGACGGTCTCCCGATTTAATTTTGGGGCACTCCTCGGGGACCTGAACATGATCGCAAACCATGAATTTACCGATCCCAATGAGTCGACTAGCAACTGTAGGTCTTCCTAAGAACTTCGCTCTACTAAATTTCGAATAGCGAAATATAGTATGCCCTTCCTTTTGCAAATGTAAAGCTAATAATATACAAAAATAAAAGGTTTAGGCAAACTATTCGAGAATGAATTTAAAGTTCTGATCCAGGAACCCAAACTACTTGCGGAACCTCAACAACCTTCAATAGACTCGGACACCCCTGGCGGTATAAGATTTGGTCATTTTGATCTCTTTGTTCTCCACATGTGTTCTATGTTAAACACAGAACATATATGCCAGCACCTCCTCAAGCCAAATGACTTGACTAGACATATGAATAACGGTAATATCTACAGAAACCTCTGTATTCCAGATGCAACTACAGATAGGAAGCCTGTCGAGCTCGAAATCTACCAGCATATTTCCAGGTTGAAGCCAGATTTCATGAATGGGGTCTTAGATCGATTAACAACTATGGGCCTCCTGGAGAAAATCGAATCTAACGAGCATCCATATTACAAAATTCCCAGGTCTCTTCTGGAATGGATACGATCAAGGGCACCCGCGGAACGCAGGAACCAATTTCAAGCTGCAGCACTTACCCTAGTTTACGAAGCTATTCCTCTACCATATAACAAAGAGGGTATCGATGAGGATCACCTTGACCAGAAAGTAGCAGCTTGTTTGCTCCCCCACTTCGAAAAGTGTATATCTTTGAATCCCCAGACATCTCCTAGGGAATTGAGAATGGAGCATGATATTAGCGAACTAGATACAGACAGATTTAACGAAGGTCCGGGGACTTCAGTCCATGTGGAGCCAATGTATTCGCTCCCCGATGGTCGACTCAATCTCCGGGATCAAATAAGAATATTCTCACTATTCGGGACTCTTTTGGTTGAGAATGGTAAAATGAAGGAAGCAGATGTGGTAAACCAGATTTTGAAGGACAGACTAGCGATGTTAGGTCCGCTTGGTGGCATCATAGGCCTTAGATCGACTGGAAGCGAGCCTGGTGACCAGGATGCTATCGGCGAGCCAATAGGTTGGGGGGAGGGAGTGATCCTAACTGTTAAGGCGAAACTATCAATTGTCAACACAATGCTAGTTCGTGATGAATGGGAAACAGCAAAAGGAGAATGCGAAGAGCTATTAGAAGAACTCGGGAAATGCTCCGAGCGCTTCGATGAATTGGACTCTAAGTTTTCGTCCAAGTTACTTCCATATCACATTGCATTGAAAGACGATTATATCGCCTCAAAAGTATTAAGCTTCCAGAACCAAGAAGTCGTACCGTCGGGGCTTATCGATGAGGTCCTTGAAGAATGCGAGGTACTCGCGCGAGAATGTCGGGAGTATGAGAAGAGTAGAAGGTTTCTCGAGGGCAGATACCACCCACGCTGGCTTTCAATTATCGGCCACAAGGTGGAGATTCTTCGCTTAAAGGGAAAATATGTTGAAGCACTCGCAATGGATGCCGAATACGAGTCTGTTCTTACAGATATTAGAGATCTGAGTGGCAAAGGCTCTATCACCGAGCTGGACCGGATAGTTCACAATCGGAAAATTGCTAGTATCTATCTCTATCAAGGACTGGGGGCCTATATTGATTCTAATGGCGAAGTGGTTACAAGCAGGATCCTCGGGGCTAGGGCGTATCGAAGTGCGCAACAAGATATACAACGGAATAAGCTAATCCGCCATCAGCAACCCTCGCTCTGGAGTACTATCTATAGGTTTGGTCAAGCTACTTCGTTGGTTACGAATTATTTGATCGCGAGGATGCCAATAAGCTGGCTATCTTACCCAGCGCCAAGCGAACCTCAAGATATGCCGGAAGAGCTACTCGATCCTAATAGATATAACGTGAATGAGAATCTTATCCGAGCGGCAATAAAGTACCTTGAAGTCTACAGTTCTTCGAGAGAAGAGCTTGGGGCATACCACCCCTGGACTTTGGATGTTTTAAAAGACCTTATCATATCAGAGTACCACATTCGTCGATTTGATGAGGCAGAAACGCACTCCCTCAGACTCCTTCAAATGGTGGAAAGTCTGGCACCCATTAGCGACCCCGAGAAGCACAAGCTACCAATGCGAAACCACCTCCAGCCGAGCGTTTGGTCTAAGTATTGGCTGTTTGAAGTACGGACCAACCTAGCGTGGATGTACGGCCACCAAATACACCAGCAGCGGCGACGAATTCTATGGACGAATTCGAATCTTGATAGATCGAGACTTCCCCGCGATGATGGCTACGCAAAAACTGGAGAAGAAATAATTTTGGAGGAGGTGAGGAAGTTTAAGCAGTTGATCCGAAAGCTGGGGGATCAGTTGAATATACTGAGGAAGGAGTTTGAGGGTGTTCAGAGCAGCGAGGATGACAACCCTTCGGATTGGCATCGGCTGCAATACAACAAACTGTGGGAAGAGTGGCGTGAATGGCGAGCGCATCCATGGAATACTGGATTCGATCAAGTCAAGTGCGAGTAAATAATTTTTTTTCTAGGGCGTTATCGGGGTCGCTAAACAAGCATATAGTATTAATTTACGCTTGAGGCTTCTAGCTTCTTATTAATTATTCAATCAGGCTTACGCGCCTGCTGGCTGCTAGCCCCAGCATATTCGCATTGCATTGTTATGTGTTGCACACAGCCATACGTACTGGCTAGAGTTAACAAGTTAAGTTTAAAGGTTCAAAGGTTTATAACGATTGTAGCACTTATATAGCTTATAAACCTGTATTATCCAGTAATTACAATGTTCCCAATTAATATGTGCAAATCAATCCAATCTTCCTTCATCCCGGAATATTCGAATGTACGCTCTAACAGAATATCAACGCATTGGCTAGCAGAGTAAGAAACTCGGCGCATTACACTATTCTTCCCGGAGCTAAGAACGCCAGAGCTGGACCTTCTATTTTTGAAGGGAAACACAATCAATGGTATGCATACTCCCAGCATCTAGGTAGCATGTTTCGGCTCACATGTGTGAAGATGTCCCCTGTCCAGCCTCTTCCATTTGGAGCAGGAAGGCACAAACAGCAAAAGTTGGGGTAACACCGACCAAGCTAGCCGGTTAGGTCGCGCCAGCCTAATGCAATGTTGCGAAAGAAAAACATAAATACAGTCTCCGCCGCTGGCTGTTTTGAAACATCTTACTGTAATATCTAAATTGCAAACTCCATGATTTGTCCTTTCCTTCTTCAGCCGACTTGTCGATGGTTTCTTGCCTTTTTTCCCGCTGTTTTTGTTCTTCATTCTTGGACACGGAGGCCTCTTTACCCCACACTTTGCCCTACATCGCTTACCCCAGATTCGGCCAATCTATTTACTCTGCACGGTGACATAATTTGGGATCCGAACTGCAAAACAATGTTAACATCTCTCAGCAAAAAGTCGCGACACCTGCGCCTACCACGCCATAGTCCGAGCCTAACATGTTCGCGTCCAACGGCACCTATTCGAACTCTTCTTACACAGTCGAAATACGCTGGGCCGCTTGAGGTGCGCATCTCCCATCGTTCAATAAGCCGCGGCTACTTTTCAACAGACATAAAATGTAACACTAACAACGCAACTTTATAAACTCTAATTATGAAGCCGCCACTATTGAATGATACTTGTCATGGATATTTATCAAAGATTGTGGACAAATTTGGAGATAGGACGGCGTACGTATTTCTTTTATACGGCTCTTGTCATCTTTATCTCGTACGTTAAGCTCACTGGCTACAAACAGTGTTGTCTCTTCCCACCAGTCCATACGCTTAACATACTCTGATCTGGACGCCCACTCCACACGTCTCGCCCGCGGCCTCCGCAATCTCGGCGTAAAAAAGGGAGACCGTGTAACCGCCTCCCTCGGAAATACGACCGAATTTGCAATTTTACACTATGCAGTATTTAAACTAGGGGCTATACTGGTTCCGCTAAATCCGGCGTTTACTCCAACACAGGTGAAGAGCGCCTTGAATCATTTAGATGCGGAGCATCTGGTAATTTCGGCAGAGACGAGGCTGCCGTTTAGAGAGCCGAGGAGCAATGTCGGCTTATTGGGAGAGCTGGTGCCTGAATTTGCGGGGAGGGCAGGAGGTGGAGTTGAGAGTGAGATCGTTCCAGTGAGTGTCGTTGGTTCCTCCGGTGAGAATATGGGATACTAATACTGGAATGCTCAAGTAGACCCTTCGGAATGTCGTTATGATTGACAATAGCTCCGGCCGAGTTGATACGGCACAGTTCAAGTCTTTCATCGCCTATAACGATGTTTTTGAGGACGGTGGATCCACGGGGCCTGCCCTCGATAAAAACATAAGTCCCGACGATATTTGTAATATTCAATTTACAAGTGGGACCACAGCGATGCCAAAAGCAGCTTCATTAACCCACATTAACATCTTGAATAATGGAAAATTTATTGGAGATAGAATGCGGTTAACTGAAGAAGATGTAGTGGTTTGCCCACCGCCACTATTTCACTGGTATACCAACGTTTCTCTCAAAACCTAACTCAATGTCGCGGGCTAACTTATTTCTATAGCTTTGGCTGTGTCCTTGGTTACTCGGCTTGTATGACACACGGCTCCACGATAGTATTCCCAAGCGAAGCCTTCGACCCAATGAGGGCATTACAGTCAGTACAACAGGAACGAGCGACGGCTTTATATGGTGTCCCGACCATGTATATCTCTTGTTTGGAACTTATAAAGCACGAAAAGATCACGAATGAGGGTTTTGATAGATTAAGAACTGGAATCGCAGCTGGAACTACTATCCCGATAGAACTTATGAAAAAGTTGCACAAGGTGTTAAATTTAACGGACTTAAGTATATTAAGATGATAAAACCACTAGTACTGGCGGGCTGGCAGCTAACTAGTATTAGCAATCTGCTACGGCATGACGGAAACTTCGCCTGTCTCATTAATGACTTTTCCCGATGATCGTAAGTCAAGTCACAACCTTTCTGCGATACTTCACGATATTGGCTAATTATATCTATCCTGACTAGCAATCGACAAGCGTACAAGTACCGTGGGTCGCCTGATGCCGCATACAAAAGCGAAGATCGTGGATATGCATGACCGCACTAAGATCCTACCAATAGGTGAGAGGGGAGAATTGGCGACGGCCGGGTATCTGGTATGATCCCTAGAGCAGTGGACTTTTGGAAGTAAATTGGGCTAACTTAAGGATCGCTCCACCGTGGCATAGCTACAAAAATATTATTGGAACGACCCCGAGAAGACCGAAGAAGTTATGATTCACGACGAAGAGGGCGTAAGGTGGATGTTTACTGGAGATGAGGCGGAGATGGACGCTGAGGGATTTGTTAAGATAACTGGTCGAATCAAGGACTTGATTATCCGAGGAGGAGAGAACATTCGTAAGTAGAGATCTGAAGAAGAAGGTTTCAGCGAAAGGCTAAAGCGAATTCAGACCCTCTGGATATCGAAAATGCGCTTTTCGAACACCCTTCCGTCTCTGAAGTCTCTGTCGTTGGAGTTCCCGACGAAAGATACGGTGAATGCGTTGCCGCCTTTATTTTGCCGACGGAAGGGACGACTATAACGAAGAAGGAGGTTAGAGATTGGGTTGCTGAGAGGCTTCCGAGACACCTAATTCCAAAATACGTATTTTGGATTACCGATCTAGATGGTGGGGTATTGCCAAAGGTCAGTAACAATTCAAAGATTCGAATTATCAGAGGGAAGTCCGTTCACTAACGCGGGCCACGAGGACATAGACCGCTAGTGGTAAAATCCAAAAGTTCAAACTTACAGAAGAAGGGAAGAAGTTTTTGAAGAAGGGGAAGGAGCTAGATTAATCATTACTAGAAGAGCGGGGTATTATTTCTTATCATTTCCAGTAGCATCCTTACATCGTCTTCCGCATAGCTTTAGCGGGTGCTTTATACCCTTTTTGCACCTAGTAGTGTGATATATAGTATCTAAACCATTAGCAACCGAAGCTTACACGATTTAATGAAAACCGGCCCAGCTTCCAACTGTAGTATGAAGAATTGCAACATTATTTCGCAATGTTTAACCGGGCAATTCAGCAGATAGATACCTCTAGGTTGTAAGGGGTATTTCGCAAAGTTTCCACCTGGCAGGCGAGTCGTGGGAACTTCCTTGTTTTCCGAATGGCAACTTCAGGCATCTTTTGTGGGTGGGTACCCACTGGAAATGAATTTACATTTTAGTTGTTAGTCGCCACTATCATCATCACATTCTTACATCGCCTAAACCGCTCTTAGCGCTGCCCGTTTACAAACTAGTAGATGATGCTGCACTTATATTTAGCATCCTATACTCTCGAGATGAATTCTCCTCTTACAACCATAAGCGGTTACACCATGAAATAGGCCCAATACATTATTATTAGGTACCTCTTAAGTTGCGGTGTGTGTGATCCTGCAGATATATACTTACTACATTTACGGGCTGCAGCCTGGCCTGGCGTCTCCCCAGTTCCACACGATGTCTTGCCAGCGCACACCGCCATAGTAATTAATAGTTCTGGTTAGCATCTTGCCATTCGACAATGCTCAACGTTGTTTCATCGCTTCTCTATTTCAATCACCGACATTCTTCTCATTTTCGGTTTGTTACCCTCCTTTAATACAAATTATTCTTCTTTCTCCGGCTTCTTCCATTGTACCCCTCCATCCCCCTCAATTTTTCCGCTGCCGCCAACAACAACAACATCATATCATCCCATCATCTCAGCATCAAACAGTAGAGCGGGTTGCTTTTTCTCAGCAACCCAGCCAACATTCGCTTTGCCGACTGCCACCAAGCTCCACTTCCTTGCCCTCTTTCACAACATTCGTCCTTGCATAACCCTGCCCCTCCCATGCCCCGGACCGCTGGGCCATCCAATTGGCTTAGCTTACCCAAGTAGTTTCTCCCAGATTCTCCCGAAAAAAAGCTAGTTGACCGTAAGGCTATCAAAGTAAGCTACCCAACATCCCCCACTTATACATTAACCTTCTTTGTATTGTTTGTTCATGCTCCTCGTGGAGTGCCTGACATGAAAGCTTCAAGCACCTTCTTGCAACATTTCCAACACCTTTTTTTTAGTTTGCTCAGGCTAATTATTTGATCTCGCCTCTTTCATTGACAACACAGATTCGCCCACACAATACGTTTCTAATCCTCGAGTCAAAGGCACTTAGAATCCAGCCCACGCTGGGAGCAGCCATTCAGATATCTTATAACCTGACCCAGACTCTTTTGCACACTATTCGCCAGATCGTCTATAAACCGCTAAATGGTTGAATCTACCCCATTTGTTGCCTCAAGTTCGCACAACTGTATCGCTCCGAACACAGAGGGGCTATTTTTTATATCACCCAACCACTGAGAACTCGCAATCATGTCCGGGTACGACAATCGCGGTCGAAGCAACCAAGGTCGAAATGGAAATCGCGGGGGAGGTCGCAAGAATAAAGGTACACAGCCTCCTGTTCCACCACAGAACTATGGGTACGACCCGGATGAATATCGCGAAATGCAGCTCGAAAAGAAGAAAGAGATGGAACAGGAAGCCTCCCAGGGTTATGGAGCTGTCCGCACTGGAGGCCGAGCTGTCAGAAAGCCCGCCCATAATCGGCCTCCCATCCAGATTGGCGGAAATCCAGAAAAAGAACGACCAGACGACGCCAGAAGATTCCCTAACTCGCAAACGCAGGCAAATTATGGTATGCCGGTCCAGATCCATATGGGGGATGAAGAGATGAATGCCCATTTGTCAGAGCGACTCATCTCGTCCAAGCGCCCTCAAGACAATAGGCCTAGCTATTCCAAATTCAATAGCGTTCCAAGAAACATACTCGTTGAACAGTTCGAAAAGCTTGACACCAAAGACGTGCCAGGATGGAGGGGTTTACCAGAGGTCCCCAAACCCCAAGAACTTATCGGCGAAGAGGTCGAGTTGCCTATCAATGAGGTCTCCCAGCCTTGGGAAAGTGTTGACGAGTATCTTGGTGCTCACTACGAGCTGCTCAGGGAAGATAGTTTCTCTCCTCTAAGGGATGCCGTCGGATTATACAGAGCAAATATTCACATGGATGACACACATGATGTTTGCGTCTACGAGAATAGTCGAATCATAGGTCTAACGTTCTCATATACCATGGGGGTTTGCATTAAAGTGAACTTCTCGACCAATCGTGCTCGGAAGAAGATTAGATGGGATCACTCAAAGCGCCTCTGTCCGGGAACCCTAGTAGCTTTGAGCAGTGACCATTTCAAGTCTGTTGCAAGAGTCGCAACAGTCGCCGCAAGGCCACTATCGGCCCTTGATCTACCAACTGGCTCTGAGGTGGATCTTGTTCTTTCTGACGGCGACTTGGAACTTGATCCGACAAAGACTTGGGTGATGATCGAATCTCGAAGTAGTTACTTTGAAGCTTACAAGCATACGCTCAGGGCACTCCAGCGGATGCACCAAGGAAATTTCCCTCTTCACAAGATTTTAACTCTCCAGGACAAGAAGATCGGTGCTCCTGAGTACCTCCGGGAATCCCCTGATACCGATATGACACCTTGTTTCTCAGACGAAACAAATCCGAGCGTTAAACAAATCAACATCCTCAGGCATTTCCCAAAAAAACATCAGATCCAAACCAGCATGGACCAATCCCAACTAAATGCGGTCGAACGGATCATGACCAAAGAACTGGCTATTGTCCAGGGTCCACCGGGTTGCGGAAAGACATTCGTAAGCGTCAAAGCACTGGCTGCCATGCTCAAAAATCAGGGGACTAGAGACCCCCCGATTCTAGTTGCATGCCAAACCAACCATGCCCTTGATCAGCTATTGCGACATGTCATCGAGTTCGAACCAAGAGTCATTCGGCTTGGAGGACGAACTCAAGATCAAGACAAAGTTAAAGAGCGAACCTTATACAAGACACGGAAGAACGCGCAATCTTTTGAGGTTCAAGGTTCTTCTTTCGGCAGATGCAGGAAGACTTTCAAGCAGTTAGAACATGATGCCTTCAACCTACTGAAGATTTTTCAGGAGGGTGAGATAACTCCGGAAGTTCTATGCGAGTATGGACTCATCACGGCAGAACAACGAAATTCGTTCGATGCTTCTGAAGAGCAATGGGTCAAGGCGGGTGGTGGGGTGGGTAAGGAAGAAAAGCTGCTCTCCCCCATGGTCGTTTGGCTTGGTGAATATCTCACACCGATCGTTCGAAAGGAAGACTTGATGTTCGAATACGAGGAAGAAGACATTAGCGTGGAGGAGCTGAAGGACTTAGAGGCGGAGTATAAAGACGATGATGATTTCGTTGATAGCCTCATGGGATCATACGCTAGTTTCCGCCGCGATATGGAAGTCATCGGTCCTGTTAAGGTTAGCCACGAGGAGGTTAAGAAAGAGATGGCGAAGAAGAATGTTTGGGAAATGGAAACCCACCTACGCCCCCAGATCTATCGTTACCTTGAAAAGGCACTCATGGCCACCTTGGAGAAGAAGATACGACTTCTCAACAAGAAATGGGCCGAAACTGTCTCAGATTTCAAGGTCGCCCGTTGGGAGAAAGACTCATACTTGCTAAGTAAGGCGAAGCTGATTGGTATGACTACCACGGGTGTGAGCAAGTATAGGAGTCTGGTTGCCTCACTTCAGCCGAGAGTTTGCCTCATTGAAGAGGCGGCTGAAACTCTCGAGGGACCTTTAATTGCAGCGTGCTATCCCAGCATTCAGCAGCTGATCCTTGTAGGAGATCACAAGCAGCTAAGAGGTCATTGCAACGTCAGAGAGCTAGAACAAGACCCATATAACTTGGATATGTCTATGTTTGAACGCTTAGTTCGAAACGGTGTTGATTTCACGATGCTCACGAAACAAAGACGTATGCGCCCAGAAATCCGCAAGATTTTGATGCCCATCTACCCAGAACTTGAGGACGATGTCCAAGTCATGAACAAACCCTCAGTACCGGGTATGGGTGATTGCAATTTATTCTTCCACGCTCATTCAATGCCTGAGGAGAACGATGAGATGTCAAAGAAGAATAGATATGAAGCGCAGATGGTCGTCAACTTTTGTGCTTATTTGGTTGACAATAGTATGGAGCAGAAAGATATTACTATTCTCACTTTTTACACGGGCCAATTGAGAGAGTTGTATCGAGAGATTCGACGACACCCGAGGTTGAATACCGGAATGGGGAGAATTCGGGTCACGACCGTTGATAGCTTCCAAGGAGAGGAGAATGAGGTCATTATCCTCTCACTTTGTCGCAGTAACTCTGACAATTCAATCGGTTTCTTGAAGGTATGTTTGGGCCAACACGTTAAAATAGGTGAAGAAGTCTTGCTGATGAAATCGCTGCAACGGTAGATTGATAACCGTGTTTGTGTATCATTATCTGTAGGTTACTCCATAGAGACTGCAACGAGAGTTTACTTATACAGTTTCCTTAGCGTGCCAAGCGAGGGTTTTATATATTCGGAAATGCTCGCCTCATGTCTAACAATAGTGGATTGTGGTGGGATGTACTACATATATTGAATGATAGGTAGGTAGCATTCGGAATTTCTCTTTAACCCTTTGACTAACCTTTGCCAAGGGAGCGAACACTAGTCAGCACTGCACTCCCTCTTACTTGCAGGAGACACAAACAAGTAACCTACATCGAGCGTAAGCCACGGAAGTTGGTAGTTCCTAACCCCGGTGCAGATTTACTAATGATGCTTAACAGACCTCGAGGATTGGATTAATTTGGATAGTGGTTGTAAGCGCCAATGCGGTGAGGCTCTACTGTGCGGCCATAAATGTACCCTCAACTGTCATCCGTAGGTCTACCATCTAATCTCCCTTCCTGTTCAAACTGTATAACGCTGAAATCGGAAACAGTTACGATCATACCATCATTAAATGCATTGCCAAGTGCCGTAAAATTCTTAAGTGCAACCACAAATGCGGAGAACTATGCTGGCAGACATGCAAATGCGACGTCTGCGATAGGCTAGCCGCTATGACTACTACCGATATGGTCCCTGCGTCTATGAATCCGAGTGGGGGAGTTTCTAGGAGGGAGTCTAGTACCACCACCGCAGATGCGGCCGGAGAGGCTGTGGTTAGAGTGCAGGGACCAGCAAACCATCAAACTATCAATCCCAGCTCACAGCCAGTCGCGGGCCAAAACTCTAGTGCACGAGTCCTCGCTCAGAGGATCGTTCCACAGGTAAAAGTTTCCAAAAAGCAACCGGGGGCTTCAAAGAAAGACCCTGACTATACACAGCGTGTTCCAAGGTTTGATGGTACTGAGGCAAGCGTGTCCGTCTCGCCACCATCTTCGTCCCGGAGCCAGCCACCAGCGCCAGTGATTGAGGAAAACTTGATCGATTTTGACGACGAACCGGTTACGAAGACAGCCACGATTCAAGGGAACGGGGTTGTTACTTTTGACAAAAATAAATTCCGTGGCGTAGAAGCCAACAGTGAAGAAGGCAAGGTTGTGGATTTACTAGGTGATATCGAACCCTGACCTATTCTTTGTATTCTTCCCCGAAGCGGTGTTATCATTGCTAGGAAGAAAAAAAAAAAAACACCATTCAAACTTTATCAACAAATGTATTTAGTTGCTCTCTCCAACCCTTATTATTCCTGTTTACCAAAAACACACCTATAGCATTTTAACCGCATATGGACACAAGGGGGGACGATATACGTCCCTTAAAGTCTTATTCTTTCTCTTACTGTCTTATACATGCTATGAGAAAATCAGTTCTACCCTCAATTAGTTTACATCAAGTGCAAAGTCTACATAGAAAAACTACGGGGGCTGAGAAAAATGGTATTCCTAAATCAACTAGCTGGTGACTATGATATAGTAGGGAAAGCAGCCAGGAGTTCCCAGTATCGAAGGGAGATAAAACTTCTCTCAGGTTGACGTCGAGAATATATATTTCATCATAGCTTAGACCTACTATCAACCATAACGAGCTACTCACTTCTAGATCTGCCATTTTACCCCAGCTTAGTCTCCCTGTAGCCTCTATAAAATTACTGGATTGTGCTCGGCCTGTCCATATATATAAGTTTCCCGTCATCCCTAACAAATTATTATCGTCATTGTCGTGACTCGTAGTGAATAGAATAGCCTCTTATTTGCTAGTCCATATCGTAAATTTGTTCAAGAATCCTATAGGTACACACATAGATATAGCTAACTAGTGATAAATGTGAAACTTTAGTAAAGTAAGTCCTTCAAGATATGAATATCGCATCGAGTCGTAAAGTCAGCAGCTCACGACAGATGTTGTGTTGGCAGACGAGCAAGGATTCCTTATTGTGTAACTTGAAGTGGATAAGCTCATCGTTTGCTGCGCGCTGGAACTTTCCCGCCTCACCTTTGCTTCCCGATAGGATATTTGTATGCTGCATACGAACGACTCACCCGATATCGACGTACTCTCATACCTGTCGCAAAATGGACTCCTTTGGTGGAAACCAGTCCGACGATGGGAAAGGTATTCCCTCCCCAATTGCCCTATGCCAAAGCTCTCAGTCGCGTATTCGTTAGCTTCCCCAAAACTCACGCGATGAGCTACCCCAGGTTCCGCAGCCTCCTCCCCCGAGAACGAAGTCGAAGATACAATGATGGAAGACGACGTCGAAGCCGAAGACGGTAGCGATAACGAGGATAAAGAGTCCGGCGACGATAATGACGACGACGATGATAACGACGAAGATAACGATAACGCGGACGACGCAGACCCCGAAAACGCGGATGAAGCGACGAGACAGCTGCAGCGTGAACGCGAAACTTCGTCGGATGCGGATTTACGGTGGAAGCCGCGGATACGGCCCGGGGCGGATACGGCGACTACGTACGATATTGTTCCATATGTGGCGGCGCCGATGAGTACCAGCATACATGCGTTCTGCGCGACGCCGTGCATGCGGTGGGTGTTCACTGGCGGGCAGGACGGGTATATACGGAAGTTTGACTGGTATGCGAGTATCAACGGCAAGGTGCCATTGACAGTAGCCCAGAAACATCCGTTTGTGGACTCCGTGACTAGGGTACGAGTTTTTAAGGGAACTCCGAGAGTAAATCGCAATGTATGCTGAAATTAGAGACGGGACAGGCTGGTGTATTGCTATCATACTGGGAGAACGAGGAGGTTCCGGGTATGTCTAGGTTATACCATACCCAAACTCCGCTGCGAAAGGGAATATTGACACTGACAGGTGCATATAAGATAAAAACAGCCTCTTTGTTGAAAGCGACGACATGAAAATCTCGCCGGTATACTCGTTAGCGACACAAAGTCAAGCACTGTGGCTTCTTTCGGGTCTAGAGGTGCAGTTTAGCTTTTCACCAGAGATAAAACGGCCTTTCTGGCTAACAATATACCAATCACAGAGCGGGAATATAAATCTACAGTCGGTACGGCACGATGAAGGCAAGATCATAACGGTCCTTCGGAAGCATAAGTCCGCAGTATCAGTCCTTGCGCTTGGGGCAGACGAGAAGTCATTAATCTCCGGCAGTTGGGACAAAGATCTATACGTACGATATCTACCATCTGTTTTGCTTCTACGGCGGCAGTACTAACAACTTTTTAGGACTGGGACCTGAACAAAGGCGAGATTGTTAGAACGTACAAACCCCAAGCCGGCCAACTCTCTGCCATACAATGGCGTCCACAATCCATAATCCCCATTCCCGTCGAACGCCAGCCTATAATGAACGGCATAACCTCATCCTCCCTATCTAAACTCGCAAATGGCCTTACCAATGGCTCCAAATCCCCCAAAGCAGAAGCCGATGCTGATGCTGACGCACCAGGCTCTCCGGCATCCTCTGGTGGCTTCGACTCCCTCTTCGGCGGAGACGACGATGCAGATGACCTTTTCGGCCAGGAATTATCCAACGGACGAACAGCCCAGAATTCCACCTTGACGTTAGCTGATGGCGACGACGATGTCCTGATGGGGGAGGCCCAACCCGCAGAACAACAGTTGATAAACGAGAATGCTAGCATGAATAATGCGACAGATGCCACCGAAGTCGCGACACAAGACACGGTCGGCGATATAAACATCGATATCCCAGATACCATGGACTCCCACCCCGAGAATCCTCGCTCACCCGGTAGCCACACCGCCACAGACCCCACAAGCAGCTCTAATGACGTCTCTTCAAATATCTTCCTCGCCGCCTCTATTGACGGAATCGTCCGTATATTCGACCGGCGGCAGGAAGCTCCGATAACGAAATTACTGCCCGGGAAAGGTATCCCGCCGTGGAGCACCTCGGCCTGTTGGGGTGTTGATGGGAATTATGTATATGTCGGTAGAAGAAACGGAACGGTAGAGGAGTATAGTATTCACAAAGACTTTCAGCATTCGGTGAGGACGTTAAAGTTCCCCGGTGGCAGTGGGGCGGTTAGTTATGTAACGCCGATGGTTAACGGAAGACATTTGGTTTGGTATGCTCTTATTCTTGACCCAAATCTAAGAGAGTTATCCGAAGCTAATATTATCTAATAGCGCTTCATTCGATAATCTGCGGTTATACGACTTGAAGGACGAGGAAGCAGCAAAGCACTCCAGGGTACCGTTCTTAATTGTTCCTGGCCACCACGGTGGAGTTTTGAGCTCAGTTTGTAGGTTCACCCCTAAACATACCGATGTCCACATTAACTATAGTCTGTTGCTAACCTTCCAATAGATGTTGACCCAACAAGCACTTACCTTCTCACCATGGCTGGGAATAGAGGCTGGGAGGGAACAACAACCGAGGTAATGCTAGGATACGAGATTGTACCAATTCAGGGAATATAGCAAGGACAATCCTTCTACTTTACCATTTCCAGTCTCGTCGTCAGCCTTCTATATTGTTGGTCCGGAGGCTTTGATCTACTTGCATTCTGTCTTTTACCTGCTTTCATTGTACTGGGTGTATAAATATCATGGCGTTACATTTACAGTTCCTGTCAGCTATAGCTAGTTAGCCTAATACCTTTGAGATTTAAAATCACGCCTACACCACGGCCTTGCATAGAGTTCAAGATTCCCAAGATAGATTTAATCAAACAATGGTGTGACAACCTTGAAGAAATTTGACAATCTAAATATCCATCCCAACTCGTTCCCAACAATATCACTCAAAAATTGACATACATATCAAGGGTACATCGCAGATATATAGTGTAATCTGTATCACATCTTTCACAGCCTAGCTGTGATATTATATTTTTTTGGTTTGTCTGATTTTCCAAGAATGAAAGAAAGAAAAAGATGGCGAAAGAGTTAGAGCTAGAAAACAAGTATGAATCACCCTTCATAAAAAAAACCTTCACTCTATTCCTAAACCGGGTCCTCCTAATACCCGTCATAATCTCAATACTCCCTAGGGAAATAAGTTAACTTCAACAAAACGAAAGAAATGACATGACTAGAGAACAGGAAAACAGAAAAAGGACTCGGCAAAAGGTACGAGCGGTAAAAGGGTAACTTTAGGTGTTATTCTCATGCTTTAATATGTAAAACGATGGGGCATGGCACAAATTATCAAAAAGAAAGTTTGTACAACGAAACCAGATATAAAAAGTGAAAGAATTCAAGGTTTCCCGTTCTACCCAATGAACTCCATAGAACAAGAAAAAAACAAAAGCACAGAACACAAGGAAATAAGAAAGAAAGGCAGTGGATGCTGTGGGTAATAATACTGTTAGTGTTAGTTTACAAAGGAAATAGTTGATGATAAAGCAAGGGTTTATTCAATTTGGTGAAGATTGGATACAATTGTTATCCAAATCTAAGACGGGTGATGATGGAATTGGGGGATTAAAAAGGCGTGTAGATGAGGATAGTTCGAGGAAAAAAAAGAATCAAGACAAGAATGTACAAGAAGATCGCTGATAAAAGCGCTTCAAAAATCGTATCGCTCGTTATCAAATTAAACCCTTAGATTTCAGTGAGAAAGCTACGAGGCAGCGGTAGCTCTTGGGATTTCCGGAGAGGATGGCTGCGTGGTGTTCTGAACAGGATGGGTGTGATGGTGGTGATGGTGCTGTTGTCCATTCCTCTGGCTTTGGCTGCTACGGCGGCCTTGAACGCTTCTTCTTGCGAGCGAACCAACATCGTGGGCGCCTATATTATATTATTAGTCTCACTCTGTTATTTAATCAGTTTCAAGGAAGACATACCATCACAGCAGGCTCTAACATTCTCCATCCTTTCACGCTCGCGATCTTGCCTTTCATATTCATGCTTCAGATCTTCGGCACTATCGTTGACCTCGCTGGCGTCATAAATTGAATGAATAGTAGCCCGGCTGGCACTTCGGCTGCCTCTAAGACTTCCAAATGGCACACCAGAACGGAAATAGCTACTCAATCGTGAGATCGAACCCTGTGGCTGAATGGTCGGTTGGGTAGCATGTGAAACATTTCTCTTCTGAACGATCGGTCGGGTTGGGGTGACAGAAGCTTGAGTCGTACGGCTGTTGTAAGAGGAAAGAGATGGAGCATTACGGACAGCAGCGGTGGAATACATTGGATCGAATTCGCGAGCGTCCTCATTCACCATGGATGTGCTAGCCTCATCTTGATACTCATTATCAATAGCCTGCATGCTCTTTTCCATCAAATATGACAAGGCGTTCAACCAGGTCTCGTGGCGTTGGCCAGTTGGTGCGGTAAACTTGACAACCTTGCCACTGGGGGCAAAAATTACCAAGCTCTTCCTGTGAAGACCAGGTGGAAGAGGATTATCATCAGTAACGACCTTCAAGCCTTCAATGCTAACACTCTTGGCATTGGCTTGAGCGTTAGAGGTTGATGGATCATGGTCGCTCCAGTACAATGTCTTGGTGTAAGGATGGACCCAGAAGAATCGTCTGTGGCGATTTGTAGAAAGGCTAGTTCTTCCGACGTTGCGAGTGTACTTCCACATGTATTCGCCGATCATAGTCTGAGTGATAGCCTGGATGAGACGTGGGTCATTTGTTTGGTCACCACCTCGGCCAATTCCAGGGAGCGGATTGCGCTGCATCTGGAAACGCTCATCGATATCGGACGCAAAAGAAGAGACGCTAGATCTTCGAGTAGGAATTGGAGATGAAACATTGCTACGGTTAATGTCGACAGAACGACCAGAGATATTCCTTGGCTTGGGAGTGACGTCGTTAGTGCGAGTTGAGACCGGGCTAAGGGTTGGTGTCGTTTGTCTGTATGCTTGGTTGCGAGTAGCTGAAGCTGGAAGAAGAGGTGGTCCCATAGAGCCAGGTGCATTGGGGGCACGATGAGCCGCGATCTTCTCGTCTGCATTAGGAGGAAGAGGTGGAGCATTTTGCAGGGTTCTCACGCTGGCAGAGCTACCTGGTCGGCGTATAGTTTTGCCTGTTTCATTGGGGTTGAGCATTGTAGCCTCGATGCGGCGGCCACTACCAACGCTACCGCTGCTTTGAGGTCGGACAGCTTCGAAGCTAGTCGCGACGCGCTTGCCTTTGGATTGTGGTTCCCTCTCAACAAGTTCCCAGGTTGAGTCTGTCTGAATACCTGAGTTGTTGGAGATTTCACGGAGAGGCACCTTTCCGTTGGACTGAGAAGTAGGCCCGGCGGTAGCTGTCTCATCTGTAGCAATCTCTGGTGCCTTGCTGCGAGCAGTAGACGCCAAAGAACCAAGACCAAGACCAGCAAGAGCACCAGCAACCAATCCGCCAGTTTGGGTTTGTTCTTTTTCAACCGGCTTCTCGACGACGCGCTCAACAATCTTCTCGACCTCAACAATGCGCTCAACTTCGACGATACGGTCAACGGGAACTTCAACAATCTTCTCGACGATAATTTCCTTGGGCACCTCGATTCTGGTCTCGACAATCCTCTCAACAGGAACCTCGACGACGCGTTCCACAATCCTCTCAACCGGAACCTCTCGTTCGACGATCCTCTCAACTGGGACTTCGACAGTCCGCTCCACAACCACCTCGACGATCTTTTCAACTGGTACTTCCTTCTCGATAATCCTCTCGACAGGAATCTCCTTCTCAACAATCTTCTCGACAACAACTTCGACCGGCACCTCGATGCGTCTTTCAACGATCTTCTCGACAGGAACCTCCCGATCAATGATTCTATCAACGGGGACCTCCTTTTCGACGATCTTTTCGACGACGACCTCGACGGGCACTTCGATTCTCTTCTCGACAATTACTTCGACAGGCACCTCAACGAGTTTCTCCTTCTCGATAACCTTCTCGACCTCCACAATCTTCTCGACAGGTATCTCGACGGGAACCTCAACGATCTTTTCAACTGGTACCTCTTTCTCGATGACCTTCTCGACCTCCACGATCTTTTCAACTGGGACTTCCCTTTCAACAATCTTCTCGACAAAGACCTCGACAGGAACTTCCTTAGTGACCTCAACGATCTTCTCAACAGGAATTTCGATTGTCTTTTCCACAATCTTCTCAACAGGCACCTCCACTATCTTTTCGATTTCTACAGGCTTGTCAACGAAGACAGTGACAATCTTCTCAACTTCCCTAACCTTCTCCTCAAGTGGCTCGGTCATGATGCCTATTTCAGCGTAGGTGACACGATCCCTCTTGACCGGTTCCAAGGTAGCGGACTGTGGCTCAACGAGCTCGTCATCACTATTGCCAGGGCTCAAATCGCCAAGTTCCGCAAACAAGCTTCGGCTAGCTTGTTGGACAGCTGGTGGAGGAGTGTTCTCCACGCTAGAGGTGCCACCAAGCTCGGCGAAAAGCGACTTGCTGCCATGGATAGCAGAAGGAGGCGTGCTTTCGACGCTGTCAATACCGCGGTTCATGAAGAGAGCACCGTCGCTGACGCCGCGGCGTTGTCTGGCAGAACCACGGTTGATGCGGAGCTTAAGACGCTGGTTGCTCTGGGAAGCGTTCCTAATTGTTCCAAAGGCTTCTTCATCGGAAGCCTCGCTGTCATTAGCAGCATCCTCCAGACGGCTACGTAGGCTTCCTCGGTTGCTTCCGCGCTGGCTACCCTTCTGGCTACTCTTCTGGCTGCCGCGTTGACTACCGCGTTGACTACCTGACGGAGACCCCGAGAAATTTGGCTTGGAGAGTGGCTTCAAGAACGGATCATCCAAGTCACCATTGATGCCCGGTGTACGGAAGGGCGTATCGGTCTCAGTGTCTTCGCCAGTTGATTCAGCGAAACTCTCTGCACCTGTCTTATAGGCATCGGTAGCTTCGGCCTCGTTGGCGGTCTCGAACGAAGATTCAGCAGCGGTATCGAATCGGTCACTCTCATCAGCAGATCTGACCTGCTCAACACCATCATGGTCTTCCCAGTCAGCGTTATCAATGACAGTGACATCCGTGCGAGTCCTGCGGTTGTCTCCCATCTTAATAGCTGGCCTGAGAGGCTTCTTAAACTTGCCATCGTCTGCTTTCTTTCGTTTAGCACTTCCAGTTGGTTGGCTAGCCATACTACGAGCCTGTTCAAGATCATCACGAGCATCTTGTAGCATGCGGCGAAGTTCAGCCTTTTCAGTCTTCTCACGATGAATAGTCGATTTGAGATTTGTGATCATGCGGTGAGCGTGATGCAGGGAGCTCTTGAGGGTCTCCGATTCGAGCATGGTGTGACGAGGAGTCGCCTTGGATGGAGATGGAGGAGGAGAATTTTCTGGAGTCTGATCATCTTCCCGGACATCTTCTGGGCCTAATTCCGAAGCGTTCTCGCCCTGATATTCTTCGTGTCGTAGTCTCGCACGGTCTTTCTGACTCTCCTCAAGCTCGGAGGTGAGCTCGTCGACCTTGCGTTTCAAGGCAGCCCTCTCAGTGTCATTGATGGTTGCATTTCTCTTCATGCTCGCCAACTCCATTTCCGTTGCCTTGTGGCTCGTGTTGGCTACTTCCAGCTCCTTAGCATGGCTTTGTTTAATCTCGTACATCTCCTTGGCGAGTGTGTTCTTCTCGGTGGTGATAACGTTGATTTGATTTGCCAACTTTGTCTCCGCATCTTTCGAGGCACTAGCGGCAGCGCGTAGATCCTGGAGACTAAGCTCCAAGTTCCAATTTTCTTCTTTGTAACGTTGTTCAGACTCGTCCAGCATTTTCAGTCTCCCCTCCTGCTGCTCCGTCTGGAACTCGAGCTTGGATTTCTCCATCTCGATGAGCTTAATTTTTTCATCCCGCTCATTCAGAAGGTTTTGCAGTTGACGAACGGTAACTATTAGATTATGACCAATATCTGTAGCAAACTGGATATCCTGAAGCCTATTCGGTTGATTCCGTTGCTTTCGAGATGATGGTGTTTTGCCGCTCGGTGTCGTAGATGAGCCAAATCCAGATGGCGAGTCCGGGATCTACAGAACACGTTAGCACATGATTTCTCCACGCCTGGTATACGAAAAGATTCTCACCCCCAGATTATCTTTAGTCGGGGTATCATAAGCGCTCGCTAGATACGCCGACTTTGAATTACTGGCAGACCAAGCTCTGGTGCTTTCCCTCCCAACATCATCGTACTCCCTTTGCAGGTCTTCAAGCTGTTGCCGTAAATCTGCTGATAGCTCATCTCCTTTGTGATTTTCGACTTCTTGGAGTCTGTCCATCAGCCGCTGTTTTGTTGCTCTCAGTTTTTCACCAACATCTCCGACTAGTTCGAGATGTTTCGTAGTGTCCTCGATTTGGTTGGCAATCGTTCTCGAGGCCTGAGAACGGGTCATAGGTGGGTCGATGCCAGTAGGGGCTGCCGGACGCCGCGGCGTCATGAAAGGATCGTCTGCCGGATCAAGTCCCGAAGCCATGATGGGCTGGCTGTTCCGAGTTAGGGAACCCGTCGAATCTCGGAGGTGTTGTTAGAGTGCTAAATTAAGGGATGAAGATGTGCAGTCGTCAAAAAATTCCCAAATTGTCGAAGAGATTAAAATGGGCTAAAAGGTGATTTTAAAAAAGGGCACTATTATAAAAAAAAAAAAAAAAAAAAAAAAAAAAAAAAAAAAAAAAAAAAAAAAAAAAAAAAAAAAAAAAAAAAAAAAAAAAAAAAAAAAAAAAAAAAAAAAAAAAAAAAAAAAAAAAAAAAAAAAAAAAAAAAAAAAAAAAAAAAAAAAAAAAAAAAAAAAAAAAAAAAAAAAAAAAAAAAAAAAAAAAAAAAAAAAAAAAAAAAAAAAAAAAAAAAAAAAAAAAAAAAAAAAAAAAAAAAAAAAAAAAAAAAAAAAAAAAAAAAAAAAAAAAAAAAAAAAAAAAAAAAAAAAAAAAAAAAAAAAAAAAAAAAAAAAAAAAAAAAAAAAAAAAAAAAAAAAAAAAAAAAAAAAAAAAAAAAAAAAAAAAAAAAAAAAAAAAAAAAAAAAAAAAAAAAAAAAAAAAAAAAAAAAAAAAAAAAAAAAAAAAAAAAAAAAAAAAAAAAAAAAAAAAAAAAAAAAAAAAAAAAAAAAAAAAAAAAAAAAAAAAAAAAAAAAAAAAAAAAAAAAAAAAAAAAAAAAAAAAAAAAAAAAAAAAAAAAAAAAAAAAAAAAAAAAAAAAAAAAAAAAAAAAAAAAAAAAAAAAAAAATGAAAGTCCAGGGAAACGAGAAAATAAAATGGGTATAAAAATTCAAGAATCGTCTATGGTTCGAAAGGCTGGAGTCTACCGTGTAGTTGAACTTTCCGGCTGGGGTTTTGACTTCTTTCCGGCAACGCGCTGTCAAAGGCAAGATGCTTCTGTTGGATCGTAAGATGTAAAAAAATCGCAAGGCAAAAAGGAACAAAAAGCACGATATTAATTATTAAAGTAGTCGTCAAAGGCGAGCCTTGCGAGGCGTCGGGGAGATGAACTCTTCTGATCCGGAAAGCGATCTTGCGCCTGTAACGTTTGCGATCGTAGGTTAAGTGATATTGTCCAGGCAAACCAACCGAAAGGGGAGAGATCGCGTGTGCAGTTGCAAATGATTTCGTTAGAGAGAAAAGGGTTGAAGATACTTCTATAGCCGGGAGAACAATATTTCGAACTGTTAGACAAATTTGAATTTGGAATGAATACCGAAGGAATGCGAAGGATAGCAAGAAAAAAAGTCTAGATGTAATACTCGTGGCAGTGTGCTGAAAAAGAATATTACAACAAGGAAGAAGTGTAGAAGGGAATTGCAAATAAAAAAAATTAAGAAAAAAGTATTTACTAGTAAACGGTCTACAAAGGAATGACGTGAAGGAGAAAGAAGGAAATCAAAAGAAAAGAGAATAAGGGATAGTTACAAACAGAATCGCAATAGTCCGGATGGTCTCCATAAACCGTAGACGATTCTATTCACGACTCTCACTCTTTTTCGCCTCTCCTCTCTTGCTTTGTGGGGAATTTTGACGATGCGGGGAGTGAGGAAGAAAGGAAAGAAGACAGAAGATGGAAGAGAATCAAGAACGCACTTTTCCTGTCGGACGAGAAGGGAATGGTGAAGAACTAGTACGGGATTCTAACAATGGTTCTGAGGCCTTGATCAGAATCCTGAGTGGGCGAATGGTGAAAACTTGGGATGACGCCTGTTCCAGTCTGGGCTGAAGGGGGAAATAGAAGCGTTGGCACTTGCTCCCTCCTCTCCTCTGCTTTCTGGAATTAGGACGTTTGAAGTTCTCGCGATCGGATGGAAGGGCAGGAGAATGGAAAGGGCAAGCCACAGAGAGGACAGGAGAGTGGGTGTGTCCACTGTAACGGATAAAAAGCAAAAGCGTGGGAACGACACTAAACAGTCAGGTGTAATTTTAAAATTTTGAGAAAGAGACAGGGACTTGGCCCAATTTACTCACCACTGCCTTTGGTCCCGCTGATTCGTTCGCAGAACTGAAGCCAAAGCCTTTTTGGGTGAGAATAGGAGAAGGAATTAAGAACGCCTGCAAGTGATTGACGTAAGAATTGGCGAACAGGCGATCTCAAATGTCAGTGAAAGCGAGGGGAGAAAGCGGAATGGCGATGGTTGGCAGCTGCAGCGGAGATGATTGAAGGGGACGCAGGAGATGGAAAGAAGGGGGAAAAATAAGAAGAGCAATAAGAAGAAGAAGAAAAGAATAAGAAGAAGTCGTGCGCACGAAGGAAGAGAAGGCAGGAATGGTAGACGAGTGTTATTATTATTATCCTCAACTTTGTTATGATTTAATTTGCTACTACTAACCAGCCGGCAGCGAATGATTCCCCCCAACTGCTGGCGGGGGTGCCGTGTAGGTCGGTGTGTTTACATTTTCCATGAAAAGGAAAAATGGGTCCGACCATGCAGCCCCGGCCTACGCTGCTTCCTCCGACAAGCTGGCTTCACCACCGATAGACAGACAGCCTTCTATGCTAACTTTTTATTTATTAGCTGCATGCATGCAAAGTACCGTCTGCAAGTCCCAGGGTATGTACCGGTACAAGATCTGACCTTGTTCCCCTACCTCTTCTCCAGGTATAATCGCTGGAGATGTTACCGAACGCGGTACTCCCCAATAAAACAAAAATTCTGATTGCTTGGATTCCCATGGCTCCAACATTTTACGTATAGACGTAAACAAAAGAATCCTGCAAGCATCGCCCTGCTTGGAAACCAATTATTGATTCATTTTTCGCGACAGAATTCTCGACATCGGAAGTGGCATCTGCGCATGTACAGCGTGAAAAAGGGCAACGTTGGGAATGTGAGGCATGATCACACACGTCCAACGTGAAGACTGTACCATATACATGTACCACCTCCATCACACCCCCTAAAGCCATCTGGACCCAGTCTTCGGCATCCAAATGTTGTGCCAGAAGACGCGCCATGCTGGCAAGCTTCCTGCCATGAATCACGCCTCACAAAGATAGACAATCGACACCCCGCCAGCTTTTAAATATGTTTGTAGAACTAGAGATGTACCAGAGTACGAAAAGTATCTTTAGAAACCTCATACTACCCACATGAACACCTCATGATACTGAAACATCATTAGAGCTTCAATAGCAGTCAGAGCTTGAACTTTCCCCACCATGCACCATCGCCTCACTTGGATCGTATTGTCTTCCACAAGCGAATAGTCCAAGCTCCCCACTAAACTGTGACTAACCCCTCTACGTGTCGTTTATGTCCGCCTTCCCTTCTAGAAGGCCCATAGACGCCCCTGTGCAAATTTCGGTTCCATATAAATGGATTTCTTATGCCTTCCCAAGATCATTACCACTGGTTGGGAAAAATTTTAGCCTGATGATTTGTTTGTTTACCAAATAATTTTTTTTTCCATCGTTCATGGTGGGCAGCCAGCAAATCCTGGGTTCGTGTCTGACCAGGGTTGGTTGGTCTGATTATCCGAGTTCCGCATGCTGGCTTGCCTTCTGCTTGTCTGGCTGGCTGGCTTGATCGGGGACTTGCTGTCAGAGCTGGGGTACGATGCACATGCGTCGACGGGCAGACCCATACTTAGAATCTACTCAGGAAAGCTCCTTTTCATGCAGGTCGATAGCGAGGTCGACGTATTCAATTGGTGCTCAAAGAGGGCGAGAGAAATTTTTCATGTGCTTTTCCAGCAGGCACGATGCGATTACAAATGATATGATGTGTTGATGTGTTGCGTGGCTTATAAATCACTAGCCACTGTTGTGTCACAGCCATGCCGGAGAAGTGGCTGAGTAATGCAATACCTCGACTAATGCGAATTGATGAATATAACAATCTCCTTGACTCCAACTTCAAGATCTCTCTCGTACCGCCTTCTCACTATCAACAGTTAAGAACACCCACGGGATCCCAAGTTGATTGAGGAAACCTAAATCGTTTCAATTCGCAATGTCGGAACCGACAGCGCTTCCCGACACGACAGGCTCCGCGCCCGCTACCGACAACGAGCCCCCAGTTACTTTCTTCAAGCGCAAGGGCAACCGCTCCAACCTGCGTAAAAGAGCACCAACTCCACCTCCCGCAAACTCGGACTCGGATGCCGATAGCGACTACTCTTCAACAGACGAAACGGGTGCCAAACTCCCCTCAAAACGGCGGAAGACCAAACACGTCGTTACCGCTTCCTCCTCCATAAAACCTCAAGACTCGTCCACGAACCCCCAAATTACCACACAGCCGACCTACGCAGCTGACCGCTCTGCTACGATTACCAAATCCGATGATGCTACGAAGCGGTCAAATTGGCATAATGAAAATGAGGAGGACTACCTTATCCGAAAACGCAAACCCGCCGCTGATACATCCGGGGAACCTCAAGATGATGGTGTTTACCGTGGTGGCTCAGCCTACAAGTCTTTTATCAAGAAGAACCCAGACTCGGTTCAGAATAAAGGCAAGATGGGACCCGTAAAGGCGCCGACCAACGTCCGTCAAGTCGTCACCGTGGATTTTGCTCCGGATGTCTGCAAAGATTATAAGCAGACCGGTTTCTGCGGTTTCGGAGATACCTGTAAATTCCTTCACGCAAGAGAGGACTACAAACAGGGTTGGGAGCTTGACCGCGATTGGGAAGTAGGGAAGACTAAGAAACCTACGGCAGGAGGAAAGAAGGATGACGATGATTCGGATCCAGAGTTGGCTAATATCCCATTCGCATGTGTGATCTGCAAAGGGGATTATAAATTTCCAATAGTTACAAAGTGTGGACACTACTTTTGTGAGAAATGCGCGTTGCAGAGATATAGAAAGAACCCAAGCTGCGCTATATGTGGAGCAGGAACAAACGGGATATTTAATACTGCGAAGAATCTGCAGAGGAAACTAGACAAGAAGAAGGAAAGACAGAAAGCTAAGAAGGAAGCGGAAGAAGGGGAAGACGATGCAGATGAGATGGGCGGTCGCTCTGGTATCACTATTGAGGAGTAGCCCGAACGGTGTTTATGATATCGATGCCGCCGTCCCACAGACAGGTCATCAATGTGTTTTAAAATGTATACTAGATGTAATAATACGAGTCCAACATCGATCCTGGATATTTGCATATTCTAACTCTAAATAGCCTTCTCTCGTAAAAACCAGATGTCAGGCCTACGAGACAAAAGTAGCCGCTTAAGCCTTCTCACCCGCAGATACTAGTATATATCATACTATACTGAATCTCCAAGCTCCATTTCCAGAGGCGACACGCTGCACAGTAACTACTTCTAAAAACTTACCACCACCATGACAATTGCGTATCCATGCCATTCCTGTGGGATCCATAAAAAATTCGGCCTCAGACTCCTATAAAAACCCCCCACCACTAGAGAATTTTTCAGCAAACCTGAAGAACACTGAGGTGCCCTGACCATTTTGAAGACGACGAGGTTCGAACTCCAGGCTACCATTGTCAATTTTAACACCACTAGAGCATCCCTTCCCATCGATACCCAACCAGAAGAGGCGACCCCCTTCGGTATCTGGCATTAGGGAATCAGGTTGTCCGGGCTGACTAACCCATTCGGTCAGGTAGTTGTAGACTTGCAATTGTGATATATAAATGGCAGATTGATTGCGTGAGAGTGCTGCTAGAAATTGGTGTTGTAGTCGATGTTAGGAGGGCAATGTTGAAGCTTTTCGTATATCTCATGATGTCTAGAAACTGCACTAACATTTTACTCAAAACTGATACGGAAACGATAACTACTCGATTAAAGGTCTAAATAAACATCAAGCGACTAGCATTCAAATCTCGTATCCTCTTACGCTAAACCTCTATATCAGACCATGCGGGCAAACAGCAGAGGCTGGTCGCAAACTTTCCGATTGATTATATTATCTACCATTTTAGAGCGTTGTCGCGTCGTTACACGTTAGAATTAAGATTTCCGAATCACCAACCTAGCCATTGATCTCAGCTCGTCTAACTACCGCAAGTTCGAACGACAACTAACCTTCTTTCTTCGAAAACAAAATTTAGGTTAAGAGTTCTCACACTTTGTGTTCGAACGCCTGGTTTCTACGAGACAAGGTTAAGATTAGATCTTGTGATCAGGTACCACTAGCCGACATCTCCACCTTCTGCAAACTCTGCACGAATCCAATACCAGATCAATGGATCAATGCTTCACGATAGGGGAAAATCTATCCGAGCTCACCTTTAGTATCTTGATATAAACGGCTGGAACCTACACTAGTCTAATACCCTCCACTATGGGGCCGCCAGATCTGGAGACTCCAGCACTACATTTTTTTTTATATGCCCCGGAGAAGTTCCAAACACCCCGGAAGGACCCTAATCTTTAGTGTTCCCTCGCTAAAGAGGACAGGCTAAGAACCCGTGGGAAACGTGCATGCATATCATTCCCCTGTAAAAGCCTTCGTCTCGAGGACACGCCTCTAGCTCTCACGCTCCCTCTCCCCACAGAAATAATAAAATTACATAGCGTCGACGCCATGTCATATAAAATGTGTGCGTATCCGTTGCGTGTCCGCCGGCACAATTCCATTGGATCGTGTTGGAGTTATTCCGGAGATATTGCGGAGGGAGAGAGCACGATCTGCTTGGTGCATATAATAGAAATTCGTATAAAGGGAAACTTCCTGCTGGAAGGTAATCGAGGGTGGTATACTGGGGCTTCGATCTCAAGCGCTAGCTTTTCATAGCTGTCTTTTACATTCCTATCTGCTCGTCCACACAATAATTACTTCCTAGCATCATAATAATACCTTTGAATTCTCAGCTTCATATATCAGAGAATACATTGCCCTTTTTTCCCTCTAAATATATTTACAATGTCCCTCCTCCGCCGTATAAAACCGAGACTTGTCTCCACCCGAACCAGGTTCTTCGCCACCACAACCACTGTCCCCGCGAAATCCATAAAAACACCTTCAACATCCACTCAACCGGAAACAGCAGCTGGTGGCACCCACGTCCGTATCGACCCCGACATAACTCATCGCCATCCAGCTGCCGTTCCTGAAGATGATCCGGCAAAAATTCAGTCACACGCAAAACGCACCTTGCCGACTTTTAGCTTGGAGGGGAAGACTTGCGTTGTTACGGGTGGTGCGAGAGGGTGAGAATATTTTACTATTTCACTAGGTCTTCACGAGTTATGAACATCAAGCTATCCATTTGGGGATGTTGTGATAGTTTTGTAAAGTCGATTGGTCGGGAATGGGTTTTGGTAACATTGCGTCTCTAGGCTCGGCTACGTAATGGCACAAGCATTCGTCGAAAGCGGTGCAAACCTCGCAATCGTCGACCTCAATGGTAAGCCTTCCCATTGAAAATATTCAAGATAAAATAGATCTAGACCTTAATTTAAATATCAAACCAAACAGGCGAGGAAGCCGCCAAATCCGCCCAAACCCTCCTCTCCACCTTCGAATCCTCCAACCCCTCCTCCCATCTCCCCATAATAACCTCCCACACCTGCGACGTCTCCTCCCCAGAATCAGTAACCTCCGCCTTCTCCTCCATCCTCTCCTCCCACCCATCCGGCATCGACGTCCTCGTCACATCGGCAGGTTTCACCGAAAACTTCAAAGCGGAGGAATACCCGCACGACAGACTGCAGAAACTCTGGGGGGTTAATGTAAATGGAACTTACCTCTGCGCTGTGGAGGTTGCGAAGGAGTGGATTAAGAGTAAGAAGCAGGGGGGTAGTATAATTATGATTGGAAGTATGAGCGGGTCCGCGGTGAATGTGCCACAGCCTCAGGCGCCCTACAACGCGAGCAAGGCAGCGGTGAGGCAATTGGCGGCTAGTTTTGCGATTGAGTGGGCGCCGCATGGGATTAGAGTGAATTGTATTAGTCCGGGATACATGATGACGGCTTTGACCAAGAAGGTAGGTGAAAATTGCCAAACCGTTAACGATGCGGAGAATAGCGCTGATCCGAAATCTCTGGAATAGATTATTGATGAACAACCAGAGTTGTATAATACTTGGGTTTCGAGGATACCTGTTGGAAGAATGGGAAATCCGGTGGATTTGATGGGAACCGTCGTCTATCTAGCAAGTGAAGCTAGTATCTATACAACTGGTAAGAACCTACCGCTACTCTTTAGAGCACTGGGTTACTAATTCTGAGTCCGTAGGTGCCGATATTAGAGTCGATGGTGGATACACGGTCGTTTAAGGAACCGATAGTTCCAAGATCTAGACACGGGAAGCTTGTGCTAATATTGTATAATTCGTGGGAGCATCCGATTTGGACGCAGCCAATGATAATCTGGTGATTGAATAATATGTACATACTCGGATAGAGTATATTAGAGCATTGTTTGCTGAGCGGTAATATAATACATAATATTGACACAAAAATGGCATTCCGCGCCGGGTGTACATTAAGGTCCGAGAGACTCCGAGTTAGTGAATTTCCTTTCTTTTGTTTAATATATGAGCCTACAGCCCGTTAGTGTAAATCCAGTAGCCAAATTTCATTCGAGCGGCAAACCTTGAATTGAGTCCTCCATTAATCCTTCTTGTCGTCCTCATTACCATCGGTACCTCTTACCGGAGGCAGAGCTGGTCGTCCACCATATAGCTGAGGTACACTCTCTGAACTATGGTGCAGTTCTTGCGAGGTTCCCAGGGGCTATACGAGATCCGTTAGTTTGGCAACCAAGTGCGACGGCATGGCTTGAATAATCATAAGCACTAACATTGTTTCCCTAAATCCAATCAGTTAGTACTAACACATATAACCTCATAACCTCCTTCGACTAGGCGTGAACCTACTCTAAATCGATATCTCATATCAATATTCCGTCTCCTAACAATCCCAGTCAAGCTTCCGTTAGCCCTTAATATTCCTTCATACCAAGAATCGACCACTACTGTTTCAATCTTCTAGACCCCCATAATCGGCCGAGTCAAAAAGGGCAAACAGAAAAACCCAACTTGCATTCCCCATAAGCGTGTAATAACTGTCGACACTCATAAGGTAACGTCTCCTTCAACGGCATCCGGATGCAATCCGCGGGCGAGTTTCCATGAACGGCGATGCAGTCCGATGCGCGGAGGCATTCCACCACCGCGGCTCCTGGGTATTAAGATGGGAGTTAGTATCTAGTTCAATGGGTGATATAAGAGTATGTGAAAGACGTACGAAGTTCTTTACATGAGGACGGCATCTTTCCGGTGATGCTCTCTTGGTGGTGTGATATGAGAGTTTAGGTTTTGAAGTGTTGGATTTGGCGACAACACCTAGCTCTTATATTCAACCAGGGCGGCTTAATCCAAGCTAGAGCTTCGTAGCTACCAAGCTCCGTGTCAACCTTCAAGCTTCAATCTTTCAACCTCACAACCCACCATTTACTACTACCAATTGACTACCGCCACCCATCTTGAGGATCTTACAACCCGTTTCTCACTTAATCGCCTACCCACCGCTACCTTAAGTCTCAGGGAAACACAAAATGGACACCGAATCCCTCGCCCTCCAAACCCTCTCCTCCCTCTCCCAGCGCCTCGCCCGCATCGAACACGCCCTCGTCGGCACCACACTCCAAAACCCCCAAAACACCTCCACCCCGCTCTCCCTCCACGCCGCGCGCATAAACCACCGCGACCACTCCATCAGAGCTCGTCTCTCCGCCCTCCAAGCCGCCCTCAACCGTCTCGCCAGCCACTCCAAACCCGTCAACGACCTTCTAGAACTCCACGCCGCCTACCCCGAGATCTTTATCGACATCCTCCCGGCTAGCCAACCTCCCCCTGAAGGCAGCCTCAACGTCACAGAGAAGGCGAGCGTGGTGCTAGGTTCGGCGGCGCAGGTCCAAAGCGTGGCTTCGCAGCTGGTTTCGTTGCACGATTTAGCGGTTCCGGATGTGGATACCAGCGTAAAATTGATCGATTTGCAGCCGAGGTTGGATAAATTGGTGGTTATGCAGGAGATGCAGGGGAGGGAGATGGCGGAGTTGAGGAGGAGGAGTTTGAAGGTTTTGGAGAGGTGGTATGAGGTTTCGGTGGAAGGGGTTAATGAGTGTTTTGCGGAGTGGGATGAGAGGGTTATGGCGGCGGAGAGGGCGGTTAGGAGGATTGAGGGGGCGAAAGAGGAGGAGGGGTGAAGATATGTGATAGAGAGGGAAAGGTGAAGAGATACGATATTGGATGATGAAGGATATCAAGCGGAATATCTTGATATGATCTCAAACACGAAACTCGAATCGTTGGGCCTCGAGCCCTAACCTAGGATATAAATGGTGTATCCTTAAGCTACTTAAGGTCGCATTACTAAGAGCTAGGAACGTCCTCCCCTTAAGAGTTGGACTACAAGATCTTCGTGATCATGGTATTGCGGTGGATGGAACGAGAAATCTAGATCAATGAACTATGGCTGGCGGTTTTCGAGTTTGGTTATGTATATTATAACCCGGTCTGGATTCATATAGCGGCTGGCCCCAACATGAGATTTGGGAAGTAGTAATCGCATAATATTAATATTGACTATACTATATCTATGATGTATACATATTAAGCAATATGAGCGGAATGTACTAGTATATATAAGCTAATAGTCCATAAAATCTAAACTCCGATGATGCTAACCGATCACGCATCCCGCAAGCTAATCCCTCCACTTCGCAAACATCCTCTCCTCCTTCCACTTCTTCTCCACCAGCTCCTGTACGTCTGCCCCCCAGACCTTTGCCGGATGCTCCCCACCAACCAACACCCTCTTCTCATGTACCTTCAACTCCTCCTTGGTCATAACCACCAAATCGGTCAACTTTAACCAAACTGCCCCATCAACGCCCACGCCGACCTTTTCCATCCTCTTCTTTGCTTCTTTTTCGTCAAACTTCCCTGGATGTTCTTCCATGCCAGTAACGCCGTCGTCGTATCTGCTTCCCAGGATGGGGTACCACCGGACGATGTGTAGTCGGTTGGTTAGGCCACTTACGACGCTCCTTCCTGCGAAGATTTCTTCCATGATGTACCCAGCATCGGCTTCGCTAACCGGGACCTTTAATCCCGGGATGTTATTCCTGATTCTGCTTTCCACTGCTAGCAGTTGGTTGACGACCTGACCGTAGAACTGTGGTCTAAACCTCGTATTTGCTGGCAGGTATTCCAGCGGGTACTTGGCCAATCTTGTAAGAACGTGATTTGCAGCAGTTAATCCAAAGGTGGCCGGCATGGTTCCTAGAACCGGCAATATCCTGACTCTAAAGTTTTCTAGGACGCCAAGTTCTTCGACATTGCCTTTGGCGTGCTCATCATCCGACAAGGGGAGCAGTTGGGCCTTTCCAGGACCTGGTTTCTCAGTGGAGTAGACGACTGTGATACCGGTTGCTATGCCTTTTTGACGGAGCTTCCGACGGGTGGCTTTGGATAACGGGTCTTCAATTGTTTCGGAGATGTCACCAACGCAGATGCGAGTTGGATCGGATTTGCAGCCCTACAGACGAATGTCCAAGTTAGTTACCGCTTCGGCGCGGGGTGAAGAGGCTAAACTTACTGCTCCCATACTGCTAATGACTGGAATCTTTTGTTCGTGGCAATACGCCAGCAGGTCCACCTTTGTGTCAATATTATCAATGGCATCAACAACCCAATCTGGTTCCCCATCTAACAGCCTCTTCGCATCCTTCTCCGTCCATAACTCTACACAAGCTTCAATCTCAACCCAAGGTGCGACAGCCTCCAACCTCTTTTTCATTGTTAGCACCTTCGGAGTTCCCACATCTTCCAACGTCGCCACCGCATGCCTATTCAACGACGATAATGTAACCTGATCGAAATCAATCAACCTAACCCTCCCAATCCCGCTTCTAACCAACATTGTAGCACACCAACTCCCAACTCCTCCAAGACCCACAATAATCACAAACGAACTTCTAATGGTCCTCAATCCCGCCGTTCCCAAAAAGGAATGATTTCTAGATAATTGTTCGAGTATCAAGTCCTCCGGTATCGGTTTCTTCTGAGACGCTAGTGACTGCGCATGTTTCGCTAGAGCCGTAGATTCGGCATCGGTTATAGATCTTGAAGTCTGTTGACCATCATGATTGGAAGAGGAATTGGCGATGGGGGTGGAGTAGGCTGGCGGGGGGCCGTCTCGAGGGGCGGATGAGGAATTAACTGAATGGGCGAGCCAGTGCGATAGCTTAGCTGACGGAGGGGTGAGTTAGTCATTTTTTGTTTCTTTTATAGAGTTTATTGCGATATAGCGAATTGGAGATTTTTTTTTCTTCTAATAGCGACTGTATGGCGGTGGAGGAGCATCACATACATCAACACTGTTCTCCATGCTTTCTTCCTCTCCGACGGAAATAGAATCCTTTAACGCTCGAGTCTTGAGCTTGCGTTTGCTGTTCTGGTAACCTAGGATTGTGCCGCCGACGACCAACCCGGACACCACAGCCGTCGCGGCGAGCTGCGCGCGATGCGACTGCACGAGGGTCGATACGGAAGACGAAAGGGACTGCATTGAGAATGTAGACTCCCCGTCGGACGAGTCTGAAGAATCGGATGAAGAATCGGAGCGAGACTTCTTTTTAGATTTCGATTTTGAGGATTTGGATTTTTCTTTGCTCTTGTCCTTGCTCTTCTCCTTCGAGGACGATTTGGATTTGTGTTTTCGTTCTTTGGATTTGCCGCCGCTGCTTGTGGCGGCAGCCTCTGGGTCGAGGTATTTGGTTTGAAGTTTAGATTTGGATTTGGATTTGGATTTAGGAGGTGGAGGAGGGGATATGAAGGAAGCTGGCCGAGGAGGAGGATAGAGAGTGGGATACATGAGAAGCTTTTGGCGGCCGCTGAGCTTTGTTGGAGAAAATTTGTTGCGTTTTAACAGGGACAAGAAACGTAGGCCGGCTGGTCCGTTAGGTCAAGCTCGTTGTTGCGCTAGTGTACCTTCGCAATGGAATTCAAGAGCTGGTCGGCAAAGCGAGTCCCCGGGATGTAAAGTCTGGACCTATTCACGAATCGATAGAGGAATGCCAAAATATGAATAAATGAGCAGAATAAGATTAAAAGATCAAGTGGGATCGCGGTAGTAGTCTTTCGTGTTTCTTGTTCAGCGCTGTTAAGTTATAATGTTCTTTTGCCCCTCAGCCTTCGCCTTATCAGCTCTCCAAAGTATATCAGCTCGGTGATATCAAATGCTTGCGTACTTCTTCGGCCACACCGTCGCACAGAAACCGGTCGCACGTTCTAGATATTAGGGCGGCTACTTGTTGGACACTTTCAATAAAAACCTTGGTACTAAATTATGATCTGTGGGACAAGAAAAGTATCACATCATAATATCATGGACATTCAAACTTATCCTACGCTCCGGCCGTATATATAAACTCAAGAGACCTAACAAATAGAATTCGCATCCTCGTTCGTCTGAGATATTTCAACCAACAGGATTGCGACGCGTGAATGTAGAGAGACACATCAAAAGTACTTTGTATTTATCAGGATACCTTCGAAGGCGAATACGTACAAAACGTTGGGAGGTAACAACGAATAGCAGCTGAAAGGACAAATCAGAAAAGACCCGAAGAACGCCCTAGAAAAAAAAAAAAAAGTAAAAGCCAAAAAATAAAAAAGAGAAGGCGCAAAATCGTCGCAGTCGATCACTAGAGCGATGCGTGAGAAAGTGGAAACGGTGTGGCAGTTTTCCGAGGCGTGCGTGGAGTGAACCATAAAAGTGGTCCAATGAATTCGCACCACGTCCGGATCCAATCAAATGGAAGAAGTCAATAGGTAGTGGAGGGGTATCTGCGACTACTAAAATAAAAGAATTGAAAGGAAAATAAAAAAAAAGGTATTAACCTGAAGAAATGAAATACCGCCCAGCTGGATCATTTTTTGGACACAGGAAAGGAAGGGAAAGAAAAATCAACATTACAATTTTGCTATGCTTTTCGTAATGCATGTGAAGAAAAGTAAATGGAAAGAAGTGTAGCCAAACAGTACACTCAAGCAAGAAGAGATAAAGATTCGCATCATCGGTGAACCCATCGCCTCTCCCCAAGCCAGCATCCCTTCAAAACAACGGGATCTGACAAGATGCAATGTGGAAAATATTAGCAGAAAAACCCAAGGCTCGCTTTTTGATAGGAAAAAGACCAAAACTCGAGTCTAATCCGCAAAATATGCCAAACGGAAGATACTGCCCGTCTTACACAATAAACATCCACTTCTCTTCATCCACCTCTAAATCATAAAGCAAACACCTATACGTGAAAAGCAGGTCATCGAACTCCATCTCTTATCTCGTCTCCTTAATATTTGCTTCGTATAATCCTCTCATAATAGGATCAGATAATTCGAAGGCGCGATACCTGTCTCGCCAGTCTCTTTGCGTGCCTGCCACCATCTACCAGAGACATCAGACACCTCCAATATATCATGCTTCTGGAACGAGATTTCGTTCGCATCCTCCGGATTAGCGGTGTAAGAATAGATCGCCTTGGCTCTGTAGGGGTATTCAGTAGGTGGTGCAACTTCTTCTTCCTTTGCTCCGGCGGCGCTGCTAGCTCCACCTGAGGTTCCGGGTGGAGCGCCAAACTTGGGTACTTGTGAGGTTCTGTCATTGACGCTTCCGCCCATTGGGAGAGGAGAGGTGGCTTCTAGACCGCTGAGTTGAGCAGAGGTGTACATTTGCGGGACGACATTGCTGCTAATCGTTGTCTCCGGCCTTCTGTCGGCATAGATGGTGGATGGCTGGCCAGTGAAATCCTGTGGGGCACCTCTGTCCTTGTTGAGAGCGAAGGAGTCAATGTAGTGATGGGTGACAGAGCTTGGGGTGGTTCCAAAGTAGAAGATCCAGAGAACTTGAATCATTGACATGAGAATGTGGCCGGCTGCGGCGGCCTGCTCAGATCCTCGCTTCTGGTAGATGAGAGTGTTGGCGGATGAGGTCGTAAGCACCAGTCCGCATGATAGGTATCCTACAATCTAAATGATGATCAAATAAAATCAGCATTCGCAGTTCCGCTAACAAAATAAAAGGGATTCAAAACTTTGGATGACTTACAGCTACGTTGTACGAGTAAATCGAATTTGACGCGACAACAACCGTAACCCCCATTATACAGAATAATTCGTATACCACTGCCCACCATGAGAAATTGGGGAACCCGCCATTAGCGTCCGAGATGGCCGATGTAACAAAAGATATTAACCAGGCAAGCTATCGAACAATAACAGTTAGTATGTTGATCGTGATCTCATAATTTACTGCGATTCGTCATCTTCTAAGGAGAAGAGACCAAACGATCCCGCCTTCATAAACGTCCAAATGTCGCGACAAGGGAGGGGTTGACATACAAATGCAATACCAATCGTCGTCAAGAAGAAAGGGTCCCCGATAATATTTCCAATGTCGAACTTGGACATCGACCGCGAATATTGTGGCTTATTGTCGTTCATCTTGTAGTTTGGTTGATAGTAGCTGGCCATTCTTGACCAAGGGAACAAAACAGGAACGGTGAGATTCCGAGATTAGTCCAAAAGGGAACACAAAAAAGGATGGCTATTGGATTCGGATGTGATTGATCGGTGAGAGAATCGCGGGCCAGGGATATATTTGCGGTGGAAACCCGGAGAGCAATTTTCTCAGCCACGAGGGTTGATGGGGGAAATTTTAGATCGGATTGTGGAAATGCTGACGGCCTTGCCTTGTCGTGGGTATTGGTTGTTGTTGAAGGGATAAAAAAAAAAAAGGAGAGAAAATGGTTCAGCTCGAGATGATGGATGATGGTAAGCAAATTACCCCAACAAGGAAGAAGACCGTTCTACTAAAAAACAGAATACGATTTGATTCAATTCTTTCTTTTACTGTCGGACACTTTCTTCGTATTTTTTTCTCTTGCAATCGAATACCCAAATTGGACTTCTTTTCGTAGAACGCTCCGAAAAGAATCCCACAAAAAATGTCAAAGTTTTTCCTATGCTTGTCGCTTAAGTCCAAATGAAGCTTGCGTGTTCGTGCGATCCCAGGCCTCACTAGTAGTCCACAGTCGAGGGGAAGATTAAAGAGAGAAAGGGCGTTCCAAACGTTTTCCAAAAGCAGAAGGGTGATGGATGAAGACTAAAATAGGGAGAAAGGGAAGGCCAGCAACCAGAAAAATAAAAACGGATGACCACCCAGAAACGATTGTTCAGTCCAGGGGCGGCGAAGGGGTGAGAGTGAGAATGAGGCGCGGGCGGGACTAGCTGAACCCGTTCAAAAAGAGTTTCCAGCGAGTGTGATGTGCGTGTGTTCGGACGACCTTAATTGCGATCGAGAGAGGGCCGCTATAATATTACAGCAACGGTATAGACGAGGCCTTTCTTGTCGGTCGGAACTCGAAACAAAACGAAAGCAAGAGATATTACGATGCTCCACAACTGGGTGGTATCTTTCTTTTAAATTTTTCCAACTCCTCGTAACTCTGATTGTATCGAAGCCTTGGGGGGGCTTTTATTCGGCACTGTTTCAATAAAAAGGGAACGGAAAGGGAATAACAAAAAAAACAACGATGGGCTGGAGTTTAAGAGGAAAGGAAAAAAGGTGGATGGCGAGCGGACCTTAAGGAAAGGAGAAAGGGGGACAGCCCAGTAGCACCAGCAGCAGGTGGGTGTTTAGTTAAGTGTTTGGGCGCAATGAGCGGTGCCAGCCCAGTCAACAGGTCAATTTGGAAGGGGGACAGGGCGGGAACCCGACTCGTTTCAGGATGTACCGCTTCGCGAGAAGTTGTATGTAATAGGTACTTGTGCGTCAACTTGGGATTGCAATATGCAAATTCGACAATGGAGCAGCTGTTACAAGGGTTATTTTATTATTAAAAGAGGAAAAAATGCTTGACGCTGGTCAAGCGAGCAGGGAAACGTGCAAAATATGAGATTCCCTGATACACCCGTCGCAAGATCGTTTGTGGCTTTGCGCTTTTTTGTCCCTTTTATCCTTGACCCTCGTTCTCGTTATTGATGTTGATTAACGAAACGGAAACGATGCTTACCGAAATCTCCGAGGCCTTTGGAAGATTATTTTTTCGAGGAAGGAAGAAAAAAGAGGTGGGTGTATTGGTTCAACGGTATCGGGGGGTATATATGGCTAGGACCTTTTTTTACAAGGCAGAAGCTGAGATAATCTAGAGGTAATCGTGTCGTATAGATGGATTATTGAACCAAAATACGTATTAATACTATATTCGTTCAATATGTTCGTAACAAAATTCGTCAAGTCGATTAATCGTGATATTATTTCTTTTATCGCCGAAGAGAGCTGTTTGTATCTCTTATATATTGACCCGTCTTGATAACGTTACCAGACTTGAACTTAAACTTTCAGAGCAAAACTGTTGGGTCGAAAAAAATGCAAATGTCGCATGAGCATTCGGAGAGAACCATGGGCGGAAGCATGAATTTATCGTCGTCAGCCCACGGTGGGTCGAACAAGGCACGACACTCTATCGATCAATGCACATGCTAACTAGCCTTACAAAACATAACAAAACAAGTTTCGCCAATACAATATCGATACACCTCACATTTTACAACAATAAAATGTAACATAAAGCAGCATCGTTTTTCCTACTTTGGTATTTTTTCATCTCGGGATCTTTGTCGTTCGAACGGTCCTGCTTCATTACTCGTCCACCAGCCAAGAGTAGCCGCCGCCTAACATTTCTTGGAGGAGGCAGCAGAGTACATGAACGAACCCGATTCGAGCGGTGTGGTGTTTGGAGGGATAAAAAAGACCGCACGAGGGACGTTGAGCTATGTTTAGCAGTTTTACCACCCTCCGCCTACCCCAGTCGATTCTGAGGCAGCCTAACGGGTAGCCCTACAAGTGCAACATGCAACAGTCGTTTTGATGAATTTTTCAAGCCTCAACAACAAGCGGGTTGGAAAGCCGACAGGCCAGATTCCACCAGTAAACCCTGACAATAGTATCCTGTACCATCTACCTCACAGGACATGTTGAGAGAAGCTACTCTATGGCCATCTTGGCCATCTAGCAGAGGGGTAGAGACACATCTACGTATACATCAGCATTCCATATCTTTGGTTGGCAGAGCTCCAGGCCATGTCTCATCCATACAAACTACCACACCGACCCTCCAAGCTATCATGCGTTTCACCAATGGCATGGCTTCAAATCGATCAAACTGAGCCCTGAAGCTCAAATCTACTATCCACCTCAGATTCGCAACTCCACGGCCCTTCCGTAAATATATGGAATCTTTGACAATCGATCTTCAAGCCATGTGGTCTTGCAGCTTCTCCAAACCGAAAAACAGGTCCGCGTTAACCGAGAGCGACTTTTGGTTAAAAATTTAATATCGCAGCTGCAAGGAAATTTTCTGTATGATCTGGTATATGTGATACAATCGTCCTCCGAAGATCTGGGATGCAGGGGAAAGGAACCGCTCTCGAGTCATCCTAGAGATGCCTTGACAGCTTCCGCTTCGAGACCCTTTCCGCGAAATCTCGGCTATGATGTAGTAGCCTCTTCGCTAAATCCAGCAAGGAACCCGTTGATATTCGTGATGCTCATCTTATAATGAGATCGCGGTATAGACTCTTTCACCGATTTTCCTATGATCAAGATGCCTAGTGTGTACCTTGCTTTACAATTATCCAGATTCGATACCCTTCTGTATATCTATGCCTCTCAGAGTCTCGTGAACTTAAGGTAACCGTCCCTGCATGCATCCCTCTCGTCTTCGCAAACACGAGATATTCCCAAGCCCGCCACAAGCCCTCCCAAACCGTCGACGCCGTTAAACTCTCCGTGGCCTGTCAATCCACATTCCCCAAGAAACCCGTCAAAACCTTCCCCCGGCCAATAATGTTTCTCATCCCATCTACCACATCCATCCTTCTCCAGTTTACCTCCACTCATCCAGCTGCAGTCGATCATTTTTTTTCCTCCTAGCTGTCAAATCCTCTCGTCGAATCAGCTCCTTTCAATACCCCCTGGTCCGTCTACAACCTCTCCCGACCAATCAAAATTAAGAAAACCCTCGGGATCAAGAACGGGGGCTGCTGAAACACATAACAACACATTTTTTCTTTTCCTTTTTGGTTATTCCTTTTTCTTTTATTTTGCTGGTGACGGGCCTGAGCTGGCTATGGGGCGCATTTGGTCGTGTGGTCCCCACTGTTCCCATTTCCCACCCCACAGGAGTGCGTAACCATCCTGTCGGCAGGGGGTGTGGGAAGGAGAAGCGTGCATACACGCAGGGGACACAGGGACGGTTGAGAAGGGGTTAAGTTGAGATGTATTTGCATTTGCATTTTGGTTTATAACTTGTTACATAGTAGAAGGGGGGTTTTATCGTATATTGGGGTAGATTAGGTCGTAAGCGTTGCAAAGGCATTGTAGATTTGGTCTCTATAAATATTGCTTATTCATGTCAGGTTCGGGTGGTTCCGTTGAGGACTTACAAGGCTGATATCGATAGGGAGGTGTGATCCGTTCAGCTGCGGAATGTTTAGACAGCTTGAGGCTCTTGGAGGAAAAAAAAAAAAAAAAAAAACTCCACCCTTATATTTTAATAAAAGTTTTAATGTACAATCACCGTGATTTAAAGTAGGCTTGAAGGGAAACGGTAAGAGCTATAAGACAAGGAAAAGAAAGAGGAAAAAAAAAAGAAACAATCAAGGACTCAAAAAACTAGACCTTGTAGATGGTAAAAATGCAATCGTTCCAGAAGACAGACCCTCAAAGTCAAAAAAGATAAGACGCCGTTGCTCTATGAGATATATATCAATCGCTCCTTCTTCCGTTTACCCCAATCATCTACTCTCTATAGCCACCGACGTTTATACACCCAAAATTTAATGTCCACCAGCACTAAAGAAAATATTCATAGTCAAGCAAATAGCCATAACCACAAATCCATAACCAGTCAGCCCCGCTGCTGCTCTTCTCAGCCATCTCCTCGCCACTGCACTCTCCCTCTCTTGTCCCGGAGGCATGACAACTCCTCCGTTGTGATATTCCTCTTCATCGCTTTCCTCGTCCTCGCTTCCGTCGCCGACGTGGTTGATCTTATTCGCCCCGGGACCGGGTTTGGCAATTCTCCAGTAGAATAGACCGGGGAGGATAAAAGAGATGGAGGTGGAGCCCGTGGAACCGACGTACGCTAGTACTCGCTCGAGGGAGGAGACAGTCATGGCGGTGGAGTAGGTTGAAACGATAAGAATAGTAGTAATGATTGCGAAGCGAAGGTCGGTCATTGGTTCGTGATGTGCGGGTGCACGATTTGCAGCGACGGGAAGGGAAGCGGGAGAAGCTTTCGATGGTCGCCATTTTAGAATGTTATCGATCGAGGCGCGGCAGGGGTGGATTTGAAGCGGGTAGGAGAACATGACAAGGACCACGATGGCAGCTCGGCCGATTGTTGAGGCGATAGAGTCTTTGTCTGTTTGTGGATTTGGTAGTTAGTATAGAGATTATATGAATGGGTTGAGGGTAAGATGGGGTGAGGCTTACACATTGCGATAATGTTACCTCCAACATTGTCGCCGAAGGAGAGGTAGCCGGTGATTGCCACAAGGCAGTATATGGACGCTGCGATGCCGATAGAGGCGAATACTACGCCGGTGGTTTGCTTTCGCGAGTTATTCTTAATCTCATTCAGGATTGAGAACATCTATATGATAATCAGCATGTGATTGTTCGGAAGCTTAGAAAGTTGAATAGAACAGGGACATACGTTCTGGTGGCAAGTGTACGCAAACACTATAATTGGGAAGCTTGAAAAGAAGGTTACGGCACCGGCCCACTGGAAATAGTGAATCTCTCCTCTTGCTTCCAATGTGTCGCCTTTCAAAAAGTGCGCTAGTACAATGATGACGAGGTATCCAATCGACACGAGCGCGATGAAGGACGTGTATTTCAAGGAATCCAACCGCCGTAGGAAGGATATCGGAATCATGACTAGCCTGTTCGTCGGTATTTAGCATATAATCTTTAGGTTTGTAGCATTACCCCTAGAGGAAACTTACATGAAAGCTGTGATCCAAAAGTGTCTATCTACCATATATCCAATCTCTGCACTCTTCGGCCATAACCCCACAACAACCTGGGGCATCAAGTCTCCGATAATAATCAAGTAACTAATCGAAACCCCGAAGCATTTGATCGCTATAGCGCTGTCAAACACCACTGCTGCCGACGGGTATGTAAGCTGGCTGAGTGTGAAGAAACTAGCGTTCCCCCGGTCGACATATCGTGCACAGCGGGTTTGTAGGTAGAGTCCGAAGCCGGCGGTAATTCCAGAGAAGACGATCACGAGAATACCGAGGGTCATGCCCATATGAGACATCGCGAGGGGCATAGCGAGAACTCCAGCGCCGACAACTAAATTCAGGGTGAGTTAGCAACACTACGCGAGAATCGAGAGAGAATGTGTCCGGTAACTCATACTAGTATTCAGCAGGTTTATCACCGAGCTTGCGAACGACGCATCTCCAACATATGAATCGCTATGCGACTTTCGCCTTTTCAACGGTCTAATATTAGCTTTCCCGTCAGCCTTCTTCCTCGTTATCCGACAAAGAGAGGCGGTTTCCGAACAAGTTGTAGAGAAGGGATAAACTGATATTCGTACCTCCGGCTCCCGCTACGACTTCCTATACTTCCGCTCATCATGGAACCCCTACTGACCGGCCGCGACCCCGGGTCGCTCGTCGGTATTGTCGAGTAATTTGGCGCGGTGAGCGTCATCTTTCCTGCCACCCGACCAGGCTCTTTAAGGGGAGAAAGAAAACTCCGTTCCACCAATGCACAACCCTATCTTTAAGCTTCGAAGTCCACCGATCTCCTAACCCGTTGAAATAGAGGGTATTTTAAGTCTTCTTCGTGTGGTTTGGTTTTCGTTCGGTGTGTGTATCTTAAATGTTGGTTTGAGTTCCAGCTGTCCTTTTTTTTTTGTCGGATCCGATCAGCCGGCGACCTTTTCTCTCTCCAGATTTAATTCTGGCCTCAAATTCCACTGAGTTAAGAAATTTCGAAATAATTATACTCCAAAGGAAACTTCAAGGAAAACCCAAAAATCTGGTGCCAAAAAAGATGTTCTCAAAACGAGCGACGAGAAAGTTTGGAGGTTTAAAGGTTTTGAAGGTTGTAAGGGGTGAGAGTGTGACCAGGTCTCAGGTGTCGTATCTCGGCTTACTATCCTGAACGTTTGTTGTGCCTATTTTGGGGAAGGCGAAAGGGACCGAAAAAAGTGTTACAATTGCAGAGTGCTGGCTCCTGGTCGTATTCTTATAAGCCTATAACATCAAATATGTATTTCCTCCTTCCTTCCTTCTAGAATCCGTTATCGATTTATATCGTGCTTGGAATGCTTGTTCACCGTTTCTTTTATTTGCTTCTTGAGGTTTGAACGGAACAAAAATTTACTCTTAATTTTACATGGGGAAAGATTGAGAAAAACTTGAGGGTGACAAACACGAGAAAATGCAGGAAACCGAAAATGTCCCCTAAAATTCATCCGGCCTACAGCCTTTTCTACTAGGTCGGAATCATTCTCACAAAATAAGTATGATGCGAAAAAGAGAGATCTTGGGTGGACCTGGTATTTATACATTTTCAAGATTGTTAGTAATAGTTTGCGTGTACTAGGTGGCACCAGCAGACCCACACCTGCATGCAGGAAAAGTTTGATGGTGTGTACGAGGCCAGGGCCGTTCTTTTCCCCTTCCCTCATCTAATCCGTCGACGGAGTCCTTCGACGAACCGGCGTAGTGATTGTGCAACTGCAGGCCGGGTATTCGTCATTACCACCGACACAAAGTTTGTGACCGCTCAAGCCAAAACTTCCCCCTTCCATGATGAAACACAAGAGTTTAAAGCAAAATCCTAGTCCTTCTACCCAAATGGACAAGAAATGCTTGGACAACGCCCATGAACAGGTTTTAAGGAATGTCCAGATACGGGCAATGGATTAGCAAATTCTTTACATGCTAGTTTTTCTCACGTAAATGTTGTTTAAGAAAAATAATCTCGCCTCAAACAAATTTAAGTCTACCTGTACTTCAAACTTTGTTAATCGCCCCACTGTAAGAAGACAGAGCATCGGTCAATAATCGGGTACAAGAGGGGCCCCCCCAAAAAAGCATCGAATCTCAACGTGGGATTTCTGGGGGATAGTAGCGGGTGTGGGGATCATACCATCAATCATGTAATGTTCGACAGCAATGGCGCGACAAGAGATAAGTCTGCATAGCGTCAGGGAAACACTCAGCACGAGTATGCTGATCTTTGGCAGCCTGCTTTAAGTCATGCACGAGCTTATCAATCCAGCAAAGACGACCGAGTTTCGGTGCCGTTATCCTGTCAGATCCCGAACCGTCACCGACAACTGCACCTCGCATGCAGGAGGCCAAGGGCTAGCCTTCTATCCATTGGTTGGGAAGAAGAATTATGGGGCCGTAAACTCTTAGTACTATAGGTTGCATTGATATTTCTGGTCGTCACCTCTCCAATTTAAATACGAGGTTTTTATGGCTGTTCGAATAGCGTGCCGAGAATCACAGACGCTAGCCATAATAAAATCCGCCCGCTTCTAAGTAAGCGAATATTGAAAAATTGAGGCTTTAACTAATATCGTCTAGCTGTTATCGGGACAAATGGTATTTAACTTTTCGAGCCAAACTTTTAGCTATATCTTGTGCAACAGCAGTGCAACAATTACAACACAAGGTGAAATATTACCCGACTTGGGGAAGCTCCTTCGTAGCGCGTAAACCAACCGAAACCCCAATTCAAGTACTCATGTTAACATGTCTAGTTGACTGATTGAGGCTTATTCACCAACTTATTAGTAATTCATTCGCATATTCTTTGGATATACTACAGTAAGACTATATAAATGGCAAATTCTGGCTCTCATACGCATACTCTAGAGTCTAGATAGCGCCAAGGTTCCATCTGTACGCTGCCCTTTAAAGCCTTTGCATTCCTGCCCCCTTGTATATATACTTACTTCATAGCTTCGTAATATTAATAATTAATAACGCCTCTGAATTTCCAACTTCACAAATTATAAAATATATTATCTTGTTTTCCCTCTCAACGTATTTATAACGTTCTTCCTCCGTCTAAAACTGAGACATCTCTCGACCCGAGGCAGGTTCTTTTTTAACTTTGTATAGAAGCTAGAAGTCGAAGTGCTTAAGTGCTGCAAGTAACGCGTTGTGTGTCTCTGGTGTTATGAAGGCTGATCGAATTATGTCGAGTCGTCCAAGCGCGAATATATGTTTGTTTGTACATTTGCCAAGGCATATTAAAGTATATATTCCTCCTTCAAAAGGCTGGATGGCTCCTTGCAAGGCGTACTTTTTTTAGTATTAGGAGGGGCTCGAGAGACACTACTCCTCTATAGCGCTATGCAAGGACTTCATAGAACCACGTCACCGCAAGGCTGTAGGGACCTCGAGGTCCCTTGCGAGTATATATAGTACCCAGGCCCATCAACGCGTCAACTGCGAATACTGATCCCTCTTCCGATCGCATTGTGTCCAATCCATAGCAATAATGAGCAACGCGATGGCTTCCCCGGTTCCGAGCCATGGACAAGGCACAACTCTCCACGGCAAGCTCGCAATTGAGGATGCTCTAGATGAATGGCTTGGGAGCTTATCTATTACAGATAGACAGCGATTTGAGCAAAGCTCAGCAGCCGATATCCTAGCATTGGCCGAGGCGACTAAAGCCCAAGTTTCTAAAAATTTCCAGGGGCAAGCAAGGTATATGAAAAAGGTCGAGGGGATTATAAAGTTTTTCATTCGCTTCAACGATGTTATCAGCGTAATGGTTAGTTCAAAACCAGAGGTGGCAGCGCTGGTATGGGGAATGGTCAAGTTGCTTGTTCAGGTATGAATGTCCCGCGTTATGCATCATCGATACCGCGTGCAATATAGATGTCATATAGCCTGAATGGGTTTATTTGTAGAGTTTTGGCTTGCGATGCCAATCCAGCCGACGTGATACGGTTGGCTTCATTCTGCACATCGTGAAGTATCAACACTGCATTTTTCTATATCAGCGAAGGACTCTCTTAGGGTAATCTAAACTCGAAACTGGAATACTGATAGCTTCTTCTTATCTTAGGTATCGAGCTCGTTTGGGACCTTCTTCGAGAAGCTTACAAAGATGCTGGGCCAGATTCAAAGTGAACTGCCTGACTATAGTCGTTATGAACGTCTTTTCCAAAGCCGGCCAAATGTTAGACAAGCCCTTGTCGCTGTTTATATCGATGTATTGCAGATATGCATGCGCATCATCACATTTTTTGAAAAGCCTGGTGCCAACAGTTAGACTCCTTCAAAACAGTTGACTATTCACGTTCGGAAGATACCTGATGACCAAAATTCCTAATTAGGTTCCTTGAGGCGGACAGCATCCTTAGCTTTTAGAATGGCATGGGTTCCTTTCGACGAGCGATTTGCTAGTCTCCTAGAGAGCCTCGCAGAACATAGACAGTTTCTGGAACATCAAATCACGCTCTCGGAGTACGAGGCAGAAGATCAAGCCCGCGCAGCAGCCGAACAAGAAAGGGAAAGGGCCCAAAAGGCCCGCGACGCTGCTTTGAAAGCACAAACAGAGATGAAGGCCGCTAGTATCCACGCACGCCAATTATATGAGGCTGAAAGACGAGGTACATGTCCATCACTTACAGCAATATACCCGAAGGTTAACTTAGTACTTACATGTAACTAGAAACTCAGATTACAAGGGTGGCAAATTGGCTAAAAGCTCCAAAAACATTTGTGGACCGGTATGAACAGGCGAAACAGGCAAGACTCGATGATACTGGCGATTGGTTGTTCCAAACCTCTGAATGGTCAGATTGGGTCGGAGGCGCCCCCGGGGCCAACGTTCAGAAGAAAGATCGCGATTTTCTTGCAGTTATTGGTAAGATACGAATCCCTAGTTAGAGAAACTGACCTATGCTGATACCGAATAAAGCAAAGCCTGGTGCGGGTAAGACGGTCCTGGCGGGTACAGCAATAGATTCTTTGATAGCAGCCCGAGACGATTACGAAAACAATAGCCCTAGTGTGCTCTACTTTTTCTATGACTACCGTTATGAAAACCAAAGGGCGGTAAAGGCAGCTCTAAGCGCAATTCTTTGCCAGGCATTCTCCCGGGGAGACACAAATGATCTACTAGACACCTTTCTATTCCTCCAGGAAAGGGCAACTGGTCAGAGTGTCGCGTCCAACAACGAAATCTGGGAGTTGGCCCAAGCTATATTGCCAAGAATCCCAGACGCCACTATTGTCATTGATGGATTCGACGAATGCGCCGATACACTGGATCTTATTCAAAAAGCTTGTGTAATTTCAACAACCGGGCTTGCTAAAGTCATGCTTTTCGGGCGGCCGGGCGAGAGTAAAATTCGGTCTATGCTGTCTCAATATCCGCAGTTACAAATGACCGCCAAGCACAATAGCGAGGACCTTGGACGATATATCGAAGCTAGGTCAGAAGAAGTTTTTGATCTTGGTATTGATACCTCTGTTGTGGTCTCGGTCGGTGATCTGAACGAGCGACTCAAGCTTGGGGCGAACGGCATGTTCTTATGGGTAGTGGTAATGCTTAATTTCCTCCAATCTCCCGCGATGACTCCACGATTACGAGGTCAATATATCGCAGAGATAAAATGCCCGGAGAGTTTAGGGAATTTATATCTCAGGATATTAAGATCGATATGGGCCAAGGGGAACCTAGAGTCGCAGTTTGTTGCGAAGATCCTAAACTGGATAATATATCCAAAGGAGCCACTCTGCTTAGATGCCATGGCTATGGCGTTCGCCCAATCCAATGGGTGCATAGATGAAAGGGATTTGGTCCGAAATTTTGGCGATTGTGCTATTTCTGCCTGCCTTGGGTTGGTAGAAATTGGTATGCTGGAAGAGAAAAGCACTAACGCTCCGTCCTTCCGTATTCAGGAAATCACAGAGCCCAGAAGAACACTACATTTCTCACACTTATCCATAAAGGATTTTCTAGTGAATAGTCTTCAGTCGTCTGAACT